>CM065674.1:2364330-2381830 GCA_033220385.1 Triplophysa yarkandensis
GAGAGGAGAGAGAGACAGAGAGAGAGAGAGAGAGAGAGAGAGAGAGAGAGAGAGAGAGAGAGAGAGAGAGAGACTGAGAGAGAGATAGAGACTGAGAGAGAGAGAGAGAGAGAGAGAGAGAGAGAGAGAGAGAGAGAGAGACAGAGAGAGAGAGAGAGAGAGAGAGAGAAGAGAGAGAGAGAGAGAGAGAGAGAGAGAGAGAGAGACAGAGAGAGAGAGAGACAGAAGAGAGAGAGAGAGAGAGAGAGAGAGAGAGAGAGGAGAGAGAGAGAGAGAGAGAGAGAGAGAGAGAGAGAGAGACTGAGAGAGAGAAGCATTCTTTAAAATATCTTCTTTGAAAACTCGTGCAAGTTTTAAATTACAAAATGGTGAGTAAATGGTGACATAATTAAAATGTTGGGGTAATCTATGACTTTTAACATTCAGACAAAACCAAACAGACTAATTATGTACTCAATCTGCACATATTTATCCCTGGAATACAAAATGAAGGTTTTTATGAGAATCTGTTGAATACACAAATCCGTTGTGATCACAGCTGTCAGGAGAGAAAAATACATTTGATATTGAAGGTTTTACACAAATACTTTGCCAAATCCTGAATTAAATACATGATTACAGTTTTTCTTGCACATATCTTGAAATAAAGTATGAATTGTATGAGTTAGTTTAACTATAGTAAACACGCGGTGAACATTATTTGTCAGTTGTGTAATAATGGCCAAGAGTTTATAAGTACCCATACCGCAACGTTCTCTACAACAGAACAACACAATAACTATTCTCATCTGATATCCGAGCAGTTGAGATCTTATCAGACTCATCTCAGGTTTCTCCAGAAAAACTGTAAGAATAACGGGTCTCTGTGAGAGGATTTACTCACCATAAAGTTAGGACAATTAAACATTTAGATTAAAGAGATTCCTGGGAGTTAAAATCATAAATATGTCTTATTCGAAGAGTAAAATATCACACACTCTGGCTTGTGTCTGTTGGACAAAGCAAACTACACAAACAACTGCTTATCAACACACACACAACACATTACAAAGAGCAGAACATCTCCACTTCCCCTACCAGCGTTACAACGCACAATTCTGCATAAGTCTGTTTCTCTTTTATTCTAAAGTTTGTCTGCCCTGAAAACATGAATACAGTATATATATACATACAGATGTGTAAGATAAATCCTCACGAATTAAACAAATGTAACAAATCTTCAACACTTCATGAATACGTCTTATCAAAACTTAATTCAAACATCTATTTTAATGAACATGTGAATTGTCATTCAAATCATGACATAATATTTCTGTGTTTAATACATTCCGCCCATACAGTCAAGACTTCAGAAAGATTCATTCAAATATCTAACCTATCATCATCACAAGATCAAGAGTTATTCTCCGGCCATTCTCTCATGAGCTCAGAAGATCACGAGTATCAGTGTGTATATTCCAGAAGAAGTCCTCATGAGGAGATTGATCACTTTTAATGTGAGGAAACTAAGACTTTTAGAGACGATAGTTTCTCAAGATTTACATAAGATTAACAGAAACTGCCTGTTATACCCCTCCTTTAATCTTGAGTCTAACTCTCTAACATATATTAAAAGGTGCTTGTAACAATGCACTTAAAATGATTAATATGTCAGTGTTTTTTGGGCTTGGATGATATTCTGTATCTTGATATCAACTCATTGAACAAACAGAGCGTTTTATATAAATGTTTTTTATAAACCCGATTTATCTTTTGTTTTCAACTGTTTAAACCCAAGAAGCCTCGAATGTTGTCATTCCAACACTGCGAGAACAGAAGATAATGCATGTTTTGAGCATGACAGAATTCACCTTTCCTCTGATTCCCAAGGAGCAAACATCAAATGAGTTCCAAATCACTGAATTCAGATTGCATTTAAACAATTTTAATACAATTGAACTCATATCTCCCTGTACATATCAAGTGCTTCTCATTCATACGATGTGTAAAAAAATACATATTAAAAAAAGTTGTAAAAATATACATTTATTGTACACCTATAAAACAATAATCATATACCACAGGAGCTGTCAGCACACGCACACACACATATATATTTACAGTACTGTGACCTTTGTAATGTTTGCACTCTGTCCGGTGTTTAAACATGAAGTTGTGTTTCATAGTCAAACAGGTTATGTGAATAACACAATCATGTTCATGAAGTGAAAATAAAACTCTTTTGCTCTGCCTCGTTTCTCTTTCTTCTGCGAAACACAAACGAAGATATTTCTGTGTGACCCCTGAAGTGAGTCCTGTGGAACAAAAGAGCTTTCATTCTCCTGCTGAACTTCCTCATACATGATGTGAAGTCTACCAAACAAACCCCATGAAACGCCATCAAACATTCAAGGAACAAGTCTTTTGTTTGACATGCAAATTCACCGCTGGTATTATGGGAGATTAACACGTAAACGTAAAACTGACAAATCTCTTTTGTGTTTTTAAAGAAACATGTTGAAGACGAATCGTTTTACAGAACTCCTCCAGACATATTTCGAAGTCCTCACGATTCTCTCTAAAGTCAACACTTCATCTGACATCTTAATCTCTCTCTTTCAGCGTCTTCAAGCATCTGCCTTCATTCTGTTGTGTAATGCCCAACTGCCAGATCAATTCAGTAGCAAAACGGTTCAAAATATATTATAAACATTCAATGACATATTTTTAACCAAAAAAATCACAGATTGCAGGTTTGATAAAATGAAATGACTGGACGGAATAATACTTGAGCAAATGGCAATGCTACAGATAAATATGTTTAAGGTCTCAATAGAACAATCCGATTTTTTCAAACATCTGAAAAAAAAGTGTTTCACCCATCAAGGAAACGGGGTCAATTGGAGTGAATGATGGCGGAAGTTTTGTGTTTCTGGTTTCAATATATCCTTTAAAACACTAAATTCTATTCCAGTCTAAAGTGCAACTCCAACCGATTATAAACCTTGTGAATCGTCTACTCATTCTCTTATCATCTTAATCCTTCGTCTGCAGAATACAAAAAAGATATTTGAAGAATGTTGGTAACCGGCATCTATTGACATGCACTGGTTTGGGGTTCATACAATAGAGGTGAAAAGGTGCCACTACTCTTCCGTTACCAATATTCTTCAAAATATGTTATTTTACATTCTGCAAAAGAAACATGTTTGAAATGAAAAGAGGAAGAGTAAACCATGACACTTTGTTAAATGTTGTGGAAACTAGGACTTTATACAGACACAACTTAATGTACACACTTTATGCATGAGGTTACACCAGATTTTCCTGAGATCTGTTTTCTTGACCAACACTAAAGCAGGAAAGTGTTCTGTATTTCCGTTTGATGACACTTAAACCACAAAAAGATTAAATATGGTGTTTCTAATGCAATGCTTAGGTTTGTGAAAGTTAACCATCAGCATCACCCCTTCTTCCGAGTATTTGGTCACATGAGATGAACAGCTCCATTGGCTCTGCTTATCTCCTGAACTTGAGCAAAGATGTAAGAACAGCAACATCTGTGTTCCAGATGCACATCAACTTTCCATTTTTATCATCCATCTGTCCAGAAAGTTCAGGCTGACTTTTGATTCTTCGTCTTCCTCATCCTTCATCTCTTTATGCGACGCCTGCAGGTTAGCCGTCCTCAGAACATACGTCCTTTGGTCCTCACATCCCTCGAGAGGTGTCCCGGGCATCCAGTTCTGTCTGTAACTGGACGTCACCGGTGTGAGATCAGGATGAACACCTTGAGAAACATCTGCTGGAAGGTATTTTGAATTACACCTTGAGTCTTCAATAATGAGATCCGTCAGCAATGGTGTTCTCTCTTCAAATAGAGTTAAACCCTTAGAGAGAGGCTCAGCCATAGAATCCGACTGGAATAAAAATCCATTTAACTGCAATAAACCATCAGCATTGGGAACAACAGGAACCACCAGAGGTTCGCTGGTACCCGGGTTTGAAACGAACTCCAGACGGGATACTTTTGAGATGGTCTGGCCATCGGCTGAAGGTTTCTCCTGGACGCCTACAATCATGGTGTAGTTGACAGACTGTTCACCGCTCGAGCAGCGGGTCGAGGATTCCTGATCACGAGAGTCTTGAGATGCATACCCGCTCCAACTACCCATGACCTTTGACTCCTCCTGAACCACAGATGCCGGAAGATCAAACTTTGTGAAGTTTCCCATGAATCCCGAATGTAAATGCACTTTTGATATTTCATCCCGTGAGTCGGAACAATATGGAAGAGTTTTGTTATTTGACAGCGTCTGATTCGCAGAAAAAGAGAAGAAACAAACTGTAAATAATACACATTGATAACACAAAGAATTCCATGAAATTCTGAAATGAACTCATGTAATACAATACACGGGTACGGTAGACATTTATTCATGAAACCGCTTGGTTCTAAAAACCATTTCATCTCCAGATTCTGTTTTATTCCTTTTCAAATTCAGCGAGATGTGTTAAAAGCGAAGGAAAAGACGTTCTGTCAGTGTGGCCAGACGTTTGATCTGTTTTATGAACGTGTGGTTTCACAAGACCTCAAACTAAACAAAGATCAACGTAAATGATCATAAAGAATAATCATTACAAAGCCAAAAGACAGTAAATAATCCATAAAACACAGAAGAACTGCAGATCATTTAGAACCATAAACATGAAACACGTTCAATTGAACTCTTGTTCACGCCGAACATTTCATATAATATGCTGAAATACTTGGAATCATGATTTTATATCAAAACAAATTGATCGCATTTAATTACTTAGAAAGCCAGGTTCTGGAAAATATGAAACAGGACCAAATTTAAAAATAAAGATCCTGTGAATAATTACAATTGTTTGTAGCAAATTGCAAATCAGTGTAGGCCATTCTTGATAGTTGTGTAGAATAAATAATACTTACAAATAAAAGAAGGTGAAGATGAAATTGCTTGTCAAAATGTAATTAAATATATTAAGTTAAATCGAGTTGAATCACACAATGATGTTAAGTCAGCCAGCAACTCTCTAGAACATTTGAAACGTGTCCCATGATGCACTTATGTGTCCTGAGACAAAGATTCACAACACATGAGATTGATATGTTGTGTTTTCTTCATCTTAATAACTAATGCGTGTGTCACATCGTTGTTCTTATTTTAAGGCCGTACCTATTCATGACACATTCCTTAAGGAGCATTAAAGGAAACTCAAGCCTGTTGTCGAACAGGACCTTACAGCCGGTAAAACAGGGCGGAGATTATTCCAAGTACGTTCAACTGGAATTTCCCCGAGTAAATGTGATGCAATGACTCACGAGAGCTTTCGGCCAGAGACCCTTTCTCTTCACAGACCGATGACAGAGGATCATGGGAAACATTATGAGCACAATCACAGCCAGAAGAATGGGAAACACAACCATATGAAACCAGGAGTTACGTGCTGAAAGAGATCACAAATAAATATTTCAGACATAAAGATAAATTATACAAAGCATCATTTAAACATGTTCATGTATAATTGCTATAACAAACAAAAAATCTTAAAAAACAAATTTAAGAGAACGAAAAATTACGAATCTTGAAATAACATAATTAAAAATAAATAAAAATGATCAGTAAAACATAACTTTATTCATACTGGACGATGACATTTATATAATTAAAATATTTACAATTAAAAAAATTACATTAAAAAGTTGATATGGGAAATCGATCGATTTTTGTACGACTGTGTCCTGTGTTAGTTCATATGTCTGTCTGTCTATGTGAAATCTGGACTCTTATTTTAAAGTTTGGACCTTAAATAACGTTTAACGTCTTTAAGAGTGACACAGGCGAGACGAGGAAAATAGAAAATCAGGATGAAGGAAGAGAAATATATTGGTTGAGTAATGTGTGTATAAAGACTGACGCTCACCTGGGACGGTCACACAGAATGAAGTTCTATCACTGTGTCGGGCCGAACTGGGATGTGTGAAAGAATAAACCGCATCTCCACAATATTCTGTATCGGTTTCCACAGGCCACACGAGAACTGAACCTGACAGGCTCTCGTAAACCTATAGGCACACGCGACCCAGACGTTTCATTATAACTGACGTATAAAACACAGAGTTGCAGAAGATTGGATATTCCTTCTCACCCTTCCGACAGCAAACTTGGGTCGTGTTAGGTTAACAGTGAACTTCACGGGATGCTGACAGGCTCCCAAGCAGCTGAAGCTCTGAATGGAACGATTCTTTGGACCCACCGGAGGAGAAACCGTCACGTTTACTGCAGTTTCATTCCAGGATACAAACACATCTGGAGCTTCTAAGATGGCTGGAGAGAGAGAATGATTATGTTAAAAAGCTAAATCATATTAGAAATCCCAAATCAGATCTCTTTAATATCTCCTTTATTTCTCTTAAACTTCTTTGAGATTATTGGAGAGAACATGGAAACTTTTATCTAATTCTCATCCGTGTCTCATTTATGTCTAATGTCAAATGTCTCCTTTAGAGCTTTCGAAGAGTTCTCAACAATGTCTCAAATCAATAGTCAATGTTATTCAACATCTTAATATGACCATAACGATTTCTGAGAAACATCTGAGACACAACCGAGAACTCCATCTCCTGACACATGAAAGATGAACATGAGAGAATTTGGATATGAGAAAGAATGTTTTACTTTGCTGATAGGGATAGAACAGAAGTTGTCCCACACATCGTCCAGCCGCAGTGATCTTGATGTGATATCTTGAGGTCACATCAGTCACCATCATCACAGATGTCAGGTCACATACAGGAACAGAGATGTTCTGACACCTGGAGGCCGGCCTATACGGCTCACCATACCTACAATGAACCAAACAAACACCATTGAGAGGACAATTTATATTTTATTTTTCATTATTTCATTTTGTCACTTACGTGAGATATTCAACACTGTATAGTACCACTTCCCCCGGAATATCAACTTTATTCCAGTGAAGAACATGATAAAAATTCCTGGACTGAAAATATGGCCTCGTCAGATTACAATCATGACACCAAACACCTAGAAACGAACAGAAATGAACACAAAGAAATGTGGAACTATTGTGCATTGTCAGTTCTGTTATCTAATGCGAAATCAATTCTTGATTCTGATTGGCTCGTCGTGATATTCCAAAGTCTATTATCGTATGATAACAACACACAGACATTTGAGAACTGTGGGTCATATTCATCACTGCAGTGAAATATTAAAATAAGCAAATATAAATATGCCTAATGTATAAGAACTGTAAGAATAATTTCACTAATTTGAGTGTTTTCCTTGTTTGATGAACTGTAGAATTCTTCTTTATTTAAACAAATACAGTTTTATTGTAAACTTCTCTTTTTTAGTTTACTTTTCATTAAGATGCATCGAGTCTGTTATTCAAAACCTAACTGTGAAAATTCGTTTAATATAAAAGAAACTTTTTCTTTTAGAACTGATTTTTGAACTTTATTTCTTCATAATAGTAACAATATATTTTTTATTTCAGTGAAACACGTGGACGTAAGAACCAGCGACACATTTTGATCCTAATAAATTCCCAGATGAATGTCCGATGTGAATGTTAAAGCATCTCACCAGTAAAACAGAGAAACAGCACGGCAACGCTCCGAGAACTCATATCAAGAGCTGATGTGAAACCATCCGTTCACAGATCTTACATCCTCAATATTCGAATAATCTCATCTCAAGAAACATGAAGCGTTAGTCTCTGTGGCAGAAGGACAGAGTCCACATCTCCGGTAAATGTTCTCATCCTCAGGTGTGCCAGTGAACTTTGGATCTTCTAATCATTATGCTGTTTGTCTCCGCCTCTCTCTCTCTCTTTACTAACAGTAACATCTGGTATTTCAGGTTTCATCTGATGAAAAAACGAAACTGAAAAAAACTGGGCCGGGATATGGGCGGCGTTGGGTGTAATGTGTTATCTATAATGACACAAAACAGGATCACGTCACATGCATGTGAATAGAAACACTAAAGATGTATTCATCCCTGATGCTCCTTTAACCAACTGATGTTCTCAGATGTTGCTCTTCCACAGCTCCAAACACTACTTTTCATGATTATTCCAGAGTTCAGAAGACAACACAATTTCATGAGAAATTCATGTTTCTCTCTCTCACCTTTTCTTGGTGAACCTTCTGGAAGTAAATGACACGGGGTTTTTCGTTGATGTACTGCAATAGAGATATTAAACATATCTCA
Source organism: Triplophysa yarkandensis (assembly GCA_033220385.1). NCBI lineage: Eukaryota > Metazoa > Chordata > Actinopteri > Cypriniformes > Nemacheilidae > Triplophysa > Triplophysa yarkandensis. The sequence continues at coordinate 2,372,580 of CM065674.1, forward strand.
TGTGTCTTTCCGGATATGTCTCTAGGTTACAACAGCACACATAACACAGAATAAAATCACACACAAGACATTCCTAAAGTAGTTTGGTTTCTTCCACCCAACTGGATATGTTTATTCGAGACAGTTTAGATTTTACGGTTAGGTAATGAAGTTCTCAGTCGACCTTGGTACACACCACTAAACACTGAGTGTGTGTGTGTGTGTGTGTGTGTGTGTGTGTGTGTGTGTGTGTGTGTGTGTGTGTGTGTGTGTGTGAGGAGTCATTCCAAACCTGTTTGATAGGCCTTCCTTAATCAGAACAGAGAAGATATTTTGAAGAATGCCGAAACCTTATAGACTTACACCGTATGAGTTATTTGTCAAAATTTCTTCTTTTGCATCCACAGAAGAAAGGGTCACATTTAGGTTTACGTGCACTCAAATAAATTTGACCCTGTTTTTACGTGAAACAATTGAAATGAACAAAATTGACAGAAATCCGTAAATTGAACGCTTTGAAATTAAGTAAATATACTGTTCAAATGTCTGTATCTGTAAGTAAAAAATTATATTTCTAGAAGAACCCACCAAAAATATTGGTTTATATTACCAGTATATATAAGTTAGTTTAATGTATTCATAACATGCACTAAACAAAATCGCATAATGTTGCACTTTTAATAAATCATTTGAATTTGCCTTAAAGATTCTTTGTTTATTCTTCTATTCTTATATAAAATGTATATTTTCTAAGCCACATGTGAGGAGGAATAAATGCAGACAGGTTTTGGAGTACAAGTTTGGTAAGTATGGTGAGTATATTCTGACCTTTGACAGACTGTATATGACACGCCCCCCCCCCTCTCTCGGTCTCCACTGATAAACCTGATAACCGGGTTCCATGTCGAAGTTTGTGAGACAATATGAAAAATCTGTTCTTGGGTGGCAAAAGATTCTTTCAAATTTAAATGCATTTGATATTTTTGTTAAACTTGAGTCTCACAGAGCATCATTGGGTGCTTTTCATCTTCGGCAGCTGTCACAAAACTGAAGCTGCGCTGAGCCACATGTGAGCCAAGTAAGATCAGATCTTTGAACTCAAGCGGATCCAAGCCCTTCAGCTTCAGGAAAACCATCAACAGTATTCTTTCAGTTTACCAGAGAAAATACATTTATAATAACATTGAACACCACCGTATGTTAACTGTGAGTATGAACTTATATGTGTAGATATCTTCTTCTGTCATCCATTGTTTGGACAAACATGTTCTAAAATATGATAGAAGAATTTTCTACTATGTTATGATTTGTTTCTTTTATAGCTGTTATTAATGCAGGCTTTATAAAGAGTTGACATCCATGTCATCAGAAAAAAACACATTATACAGAATCTATAATGTACAAAAAATGTAAAGCTTAGCAATCCTATAAGGCTTATTTTACTTTCTAAGATAGAAAAGCATTATTGTAAATCAGTGAGGATGCAAGTTGAATTCAAGATTGAATCTGGAAATGAGCAGAACATGCAACATTCTCATAATCTCAAGGCTATAAAACACACAGTGTTCTTTATCTCTGTAATGACAGACCAATGACAGATCAGTCGACATCACAGCCGTCTCTAAACACACACAGCTTGAATCTGGATTTGTTCATCACTTGTGGCTAGTGATTTATTTCACTATTTATATTTAATTTGTGTTTATATATCATAGCATACCTTTTTTAACTCTATTACTATGTTTTAACCCAAGAAACAGTTCTTCTTCTACTAACTCTACACTACATTTCTAACCTACTCACTCTATCAAAAAAATAAAAAATAAAATAAAAATAAAAATTTATATATACTTTTTGTAACTTCTCTCTCTGTGTAACTCGGTAACATTGTTGTAGCACTTGTTCACCTATTGTTGTATCGGCTATTTACCGCTTCATTGTCTCCTCCACTATTGTAAGTCGCTTTGGATAAAAGCGTCTGCTAAATGACTAAATGTAAATGTAAATGTAAACTCAAAATGATACCGAAGGTTAATAGGGATGGAAAAAAGCCTGTTCATCAGGATATAAAATAAAGAAAATCTAATAGAAAAATCAGAAATAAAATGAAAAATAAAAAATCTGCCTTAAATAATTTCTCATGTGGTCATCATGTTGTGTTTTTCATACCATTAACCACAGAGGAAATAAAATAATGAAATAAAGTATGCAGATATCTGACACCATCTTATCAAGCCACCGTCTTAAAATGTTGTGGAAAGGTTCCAGTTTTATAGCTTGGAAACGTAAAGGTTAATATTGTCTCATCTTACATCCTTAAAAATATTCTATTTAGCACAAAGTGATAAAATGACTGAAATACAGAAGTCTCAGATGTCCAACACTCAGACAGGTTTGAGTTTGACTTTATATTCAGATAAAACGATATGTGATAATGTGTAAAATGATGAAGACTTTTTAACCAAGACAATACTTTTATTTACTCTTCATTCAATGTCATCATCATCATTCTTTTCTTTACTGTATTAATTCAGATGTGGTTATGACACACGTTCTCTGTCCATAACATGACATCGCTGATCTTCCTCATAATTTAATTATGATTTTTCTCTTTATTCATTGATTCTTAGTGTTTCAGAAACAACAGCTCAAATGTAAAAGAGTCTATTATTCAAGAGCAGAAACACTCTGATATTGAAATACCGCCGCTATACAGACAAAAGGCGAGACTGTGAAATCTTCATCCTTCAGGGCATGAGAAAAGATCAAAACATGCATGTCTCAGATACGGTACGCACGTCAGTGATCTGTTCACAAAGAGAGAGAGAGATGGAGCTCTGGAGAATTGTGTTTAGCAGGTAAATCTTCCGAACACACAGAGAAAACACGGGAAAACACCTTCACCTTCCATGTGACTTAAGATTCTGTCAGGAAAAGCTTTCCAACAATATCACGATCTGACCGATCTACAAAGACAAAGACACAGATCACACACACTATTCCTCCAGAACTTTCTAGGACTTTCTATTGAAATCCACACCGTTTACAAAGATATTTATTCACCATGTATAACACACTATTTCTTATATTTACAATCTATTTCTTTTGGATTGTTGTTTTTCCTTCTTGTGTATGTTATTTTCATTCATTATGCATCTCTTTCCTATTTTTTTGGGAAAATCCTTTTTACTTAAAGCACTTTCAAGTGTCTTTCTGTCTAATATAAACACACTTGCTTTGCCTTATTCTGAATTATTTATCTTCTTACAGTATATAACGAAAGAATGTGGCATAGAAATAGAAATAAGGCAGTTCATTATCTTGACTTTTAGCTCAAATATCTAACATGAAATATCGAATATTTAATATCTATATCTAAATCAAGGTATATTTACATGAGAAGCAAAACAACCACAACTATTATGTTTAGTTTCCTGAAATAAATATTCACAAGATTATTGAAATTACGTACGTTTATGAGTAATGTAGTAAGAAAAATATGCAGAAATTAAGTTAAATTAATTTATGAATTATTTGTAAACTCTATTGAAACTCCACAAGGTGAAGTCACATGGAGCCCCAGACCGATGGAGATGACCATCGTTGTGTTTTATCCATTCGTGAATAATTCCACCAAATGACATCCTTGGACAGATCTTTGGTCTTGGTCATGATGGAGAGTTTGGAATCTGATTGATTGATTGATTGATTGATTGATTGTATCTGTGGACAGGTCTCTCTTTAAAAGACTGCTTTTAATCTCAACTTTTATCTTTATAAAAGACACCTGATAGACAGAATCCTTCTGATTGATGTGAGATCAAATACTTATTTAACTCATTAGAATGAAAATAAGTTCATAACTTTTATAAACATGTATTTTATTGTTATTCTGTATCTACTGTTTAAATAGTATCAATGATTAATCATTTTATGGTCAGTGGGCAAACACACAAATTAAGCAAGGGATCAATTTCTTTTTTTTCTACACTGTATTCGTATACATGACATAACTGCTTCAGAGCAACATGACATCGATATATATTTACAGTAAAGGAAAAAAAGTATTTCATTCCCTGTTTAATTTTAATTAATATATATATATATATTATGTATGTATATGGAACGGAAGAAACACAACTGATGGTCATCTCCATTCGGTCTGGGGCTCAATGCAAGATCTCACCTTGTGGAGTTTCAATATATATATATATATATATATATGGATGTCATGTTGCGCTGAAGCGGTTGTGTCATGTTTTCCATTGAGGGACCTGAGATATCAATACCTGGATCACAGCTATTTAATTCAATCACAAGAAACAGCTCTTGAACATCCCAAAGGCACTCACCGACAAACTGTCAAATAAAATATGCAAACGTATACGGTCTGCCCTAAAGCAATGTAAACTAAACCATATCATCAGGGGAGATTTGGATATTTACATTTACTCATTTGGCAGACACTTTTATCCAAAGCGACCTACAGTATAAGGAAGTTGTCAATCATCACTACAGAGTTAACAGGAGTAAGATGTCTTCAAGAACACTTCAGTTATTATCTGCTGACACTGAGATTCAAACCAACAACCTTCTGATCACAAGATCAACTCTCTAAACACAAGAACATGACTGACAACAACACAGCATCATCATCATCATCCTCTCTGCCAAAAGCATTTAAGTATAAATGTCATTTACTCATAAATATCAAAATCAATCAATTAAAAGCATTGACTTATTTTTGATTAAAGTATGTAATTGAATGTTCTTAGCGAGTTTTTATTCATAATAATAGGGTTATGTGACTGACAGATTCTTTGGCAATATTAGAGGACAGTTTGTAGTCATGTTAACTTCTCTAATAACACAAAGGAAAAGAGTTGATTTCCCTAAACTGAAGGAGAACACAATGAAAGCTGCTTGTGTTTTACACCTGAACTGTTTAGCACCACAGGAAAACATTGATTTCCACTCCTCTGCACTTCAATGAACGAACAACGTGTGTACGGTGTTTCGCCTGAAGCAAACACACAAAACAAGAGCAATGCATTCAGCATTATACAAAACAACATCTGATGCATCTCCTGTCAATCCATAAATCACAAAAGACATTTACATTTACATTTAGTCATTTAGCAGACGCTTTTATCCAAAGCGACTTACAATAGTCGAGGAGACAATGAAGCGGTAAATAGCCGATACAACAATAGGTGAACAAGTGCTACAACAATGCTACCGAGTTACACAGAGAGAGAAGTTACAAAAGAAGTTTATTTTTATTTTTATAGAGCGAGTAGTTAGAAAAGAAGTGAGTTAGTGAGTTAGGTGTAGCCGGAAAAGATGAGTTTTTAGGAGTTTTTTAAAGATAGAGACACGGATCTATACGTAAGAACGCTGGACGTCCACATATCCGAGTATGCTCTGACACAACTGAAAAGGTTGTTTGTGCCGTCGGAATGCTGCAGTTACAAATGTACTGTACCTTTAGGGGCAAAATGATGTTTCTGGGTCAAACCTTGGCCCACATAAACCCACACAGCCTTCCTACTGACCTCAGAATGCATGAAATATCATCAACCATTCAAATCTGTTCAATTACACCCTTAAAGACCTCGAGTACTGTTAAAACCCCTTCAAATCCTTTTCAACCCATCAACGTCTGCTCAAATGTCAGAAGCAGTTTGTTTTCAAATCGCTCTTACCATTAAATATTGACACGCTCCTGGTTCTGTGCAGGACAGATTCTGTGAGCGCTCCCGGTTTCTGTGGAGGCATGTGGTGTCGATAATGAAGAGAGACGTCCTGCCGTGGCCCTGATTCTGTTCCGCTCGCACAGCTGACCTCAAACCTGTGGAAGGACAAAAACAAGGTAAAGTTCTACTCTAGACCACAGTTCGGTTCGGAACAAACATGGACACAGACTTTCTTTCGAATGCTCATCTCTCCCTTTTCAAACACTACGGAGGCTGTCAGAGAACAAAGATGTCATCATGTTTTCTCTACTTTGCTAAATGAGATCAAACATTTATGAAAGGTTTGTTCATTTGTCTGTTTGGGAATACTGTATAGACCGGTATAATATATTGCATTACTGTCAAAATATCCTCTTTATACAATGTAGGTTACAATGCAAATGTTACAATGCTGCCATTGATCATTTTTAATATTCGCATACAATATTTGTATTTTCATAAAAAAATACACTAGAAAATAAATACATGTTTGTACACCGTTTAACACACCACGAAACAAATATAATGCATTGATTTTACATTTCCTAACTTTGTCTTCAGAAAAAGAAATTACAAAAAGAAATCCATAAATGAATAAATAACAAGCAATCCGAAAGGAAAAGTTGTGTTAGATTAAGTATGATGCAGACCGTTTGTTTCTTTATATTAGTATGCGAACAGTGTCTTCTCTCTGAAGGCAATATCTATAAGAGTAATGAGGCGACCAAGGCCGGAGGATTGTACAAACACATATAACCCCATGCGCACTCCATCATTCCAATACAAACACCTGCTATTCCTGGATATTCTGAAGCCTTCAACAGCTTTGACACATCAGAACAGAACTTAGAACAAATGGTTAGTGAAGGTGTTTCTACCCGTCCATGATCATCAGGACATTTATATTCCTGACACTTTTGTGTCTGTGGGGTTTAATGACCTGTGAGATTTCTCCTGTTTCACCTCTGCCAGGTCCAAGAACACCTCCGGCTTAAATTAAGATATAACACTTTGGCATTAATGGATTAACTGTCCATTAATAATGCTATAAAACAACTCAAGGTTGTTCAGAATAGTGATTTGCTTTACAACGAGCCATGAACACTGATAAATTGTGTTAAAATCAGAGTAATACACTGCCTTAAAATTCGATATGATGTAGACATCAACGGTCACTTAGATGACATTTACAAAAGCACAAGTCATTATTTATATCATATTCATATTAGAAACCATGACTGCTAGTATACATTTACTATAGTAAACTGTAGTATATTAGTAAATACTATTGACATACTACGGTATTTTGTTGTTCTAACTATAGTTAACTATTGAGAATTTATTCATGGTGAATGAGTTAATACTTCACAATATTTACTATGGTAAACTATAGTAAAATTGTCTAATGTATACTTATAAGTTTTTTATAGTATTACTTTTAACAACATTGAATTGAGTAAAGGTGAAAGTGTAGTAAATGTTGTAGTGTACATTCATATTTACTATAGTAAACTTAATTCATACAACAGTATTTCATGGTGTTAACTGTAGTAAATTGATATACTGCAAACATTGTAGTATACTTTTTCACTTTTGTAAGACACTATAGTATCCAAGAATTTTGATACAGCGTACTATAGTTCATACTGCAGGATACTACTTATTTGCCATAATAAGATTAAAAACACTATAGTTTCTAGGATTGTTAGTACAGTTTACTAAATGTTCTGCTACATGATACAAAAGTATTTTCATGTGTTTTTAATAACATTATGTACATTAACAGAAATATAAGTGTTATATGATAACTATAGTATCACAGGGATCCAGTCTGCCGACATGAGAGCCCTTTAAAACGGTAGACAGCTTTTCTTTCTCAGATTCTAACACAGCGGTCGCACAAATCCTTTGGGAAAGAAATCCCATAGTGCACCGCGGCAATCCCAGTCCAAGAAAATCTTGTGATAGTGAATGACGTGAGATACCGAAGTCATAATCCCACTGGGATTTGAAACATATTCCCATGATTGAAGTATATTTTCAGTTATCTCGATTCATTACAGCTTCACTTCACTGATAACATTCAGTTTTTACATTTACTGAGAGCTGTCCTCTGATGTGCACTTCTGCACTAACCTTTACTGTCCTTCTCTACTCACGGACGTCTTTAACATTCATAGAGGACTGCAGCACGTCTATAAAACACACACACACACACACACACACACACACACACACACACACACACACACACACACACACACACACACACACACACACACACACACACACACACACACACACACACACACACACACACACACACACACACACACACTGACACACACACACACACACACACACACACACACACACACACACACACACACACACACACACACACACTGACACACACACACACACACAAACACACACACACACACACACACACACACACACACACACACACACACACACACACACACACACACACACACACACACACACACACACATGGGAATGTGTGCTAGTGTGTAGTGCAGACAACACACACACACACACACATGGGAATGTGTGTGTAGTGTGTAGTGCAGACAACACACACACACACACACACACACACACACACACACACACACACACACACACACACACACACACACACACACACACACACACACACACACACACACACTGACACACACACACACACACACACACACACACACACACACACACACACACACACACACACACACACACACACACACACACACACACACACACACACACACACACACACACACACACACACGTGTTATTTCTCATGACAAAACATGTTTTGTGAGTCATAAACAATAAACTATAAAAAGTGTACATGCATATGAGTTTATAACAGTTTGATGTTCTTGCATTTTGTATTCATTAAGAAAATCCTTTGGTCCAAATGTTTTCGCTTATGATTAATAAATTGTGCAGAGATTCTACTCACATATGTGTGTATACACATGCACAACGAATGAGTATCAGAGTTTTAAAGAATTCAAGTGTTACTGGGTATTAGATTTTAGAACCTTTATATAAAATATTTCTGACTATTCTGTAACAGAAGTTTAGGTTTGAAATACAAGTTCATTTTCCACAGATCCGCCCTGGTTATCAAGATCAGAATGACAATTATATAATACATGGATCGTATAACTTTGTCCAATGAGAGATAAACAGGTCACATCAGAGTAACACAAACAGCTCATTCACATCCGTTTCATGTTTCTGTCCTCACATTTCTCATGACTGCTAAAAGCCGAAGGGACAACAGGTCTCTGAACCCCCGGAGAAAACACTCTGCCAAACTCTTTCTACATCCAACCCTTTTCTTTTTTCTCCTTTTTAAAGCGCCACACAGACACACAACAGAGGTGTTTATAACCCTTGGTGTTTTTCATGCATTTGTGTCCAAAGCATCTCATGTTGGAGAAAACAGGTAGAACTAGGAATGTGCGACATTGAGGCACACACAATATGTTATAACAATAA
>CM065674.1:2386830-2396830 GCA_033220385.1 Triplophysa yarkandensis
CAAAATGATACGTTTATAATTGCTTTTATTTTTATTATATTTTATTTAGAAATGAGCTTCCTTCCTTCATCATTTCCAACAATACTCTTCAGTGGGATCTAAACTCCTGAGAGAAGTCCTTCATTCTTTAGTTCCAGAAAGACCTGGGACGGGAATGACCGGGGGGAGACCCAACCATGACATGCCCTCCAGAGAAGAGAGAAAACAGGGATTACAAACCCACTGGGTTTATTCACATTCTCATTCATTCTTATCTTGCTGTAATGAGGTCTGCATACTCAAAACTCTACATTTCTGTCTTCATTTCTACATACGGACGGTTTCTTCGGCCTGTAAGATTTTTTGAGTGTAAAATGGGCTTCAGTTTTACATTTAACAAAAATAAACCGTGACTATTAAAGAGAATGAAAGGCACATTTTCAATGAAAATACCATCATGTTATATTTTTAAGTTTTCTTTCATTTGTTAATTGTGCAAGATTACATATTCTATATATTTTTATCATACATAACATTTCTTTTCCATCTAAAGCATTAATCCTAGTTACATTTATTATTTAGCAGACACTTTTATTTAAAGAAAAATGGAGAACCAATGGGAACCTTTGCTGAAGTCTCACCTGTCTTTAAGATTTCTGTTTAATTCTTAATTTGAGTGTGTATAATTTTAATTATTTATTTTAATGATGAATTCTGATTGGTCGATAGAAAGAGGGCTGGCATTTGTTGCCTTTAATAATACCATGCTGCAGATGTGAAATGGTTTAATATGTAAAGCCGCTTTAATCTCTCTTAGTCTCGTAATGCTTCAGGGAAACAGGACGAGAAAATCCCTGTCATCTCCAGAACAGAAGCGATGTGCTTCTGTTAACAGGTACAGGCAGATGCCATTTCACACCCTTATTTAAAATATAAATTGCTTTTTGGTTTTTATATTCTTTGGCATTTCAAACGTTAATTGCTTTTTCCTGTGAAAGGACTTGATGACATTACGCAAGGACCGTGAGCTTTTCCTCTATTAACCCAAGACAAATATTTACATTCCTGCAAGTCAAGCTGAATTTATCTCCCAAATATTGGCCAAAACGGATGAGTTTTATCACTGACATTAAATTGATATATGAAAAAATGAGCCAAAAATACATGCGTGCAACAGATGGTTTTAATGCGATGAAGAGCCACCGAGTAACATTCGATGGATAACACGCCAGTCAATGACATGATGTAAAATGCATCGAGAACACAAAACCCTTCAATAATCCCAGTAATAAATACTGCATATGTTATGAGATGCAGGAGGTGATAAGAAGAAAACAGAAGCATCCCTCATGTCATGTGTGCTGTGAAGACTTAATACAAATAGGCCCATTTTGTGTTATATGAATATTTCATGACCCTTCAGGCAAACATGAATCTGTCGAGCACATACTGTAAAACCCACAAAGAACATCATATGATGATCTAACAGGAGAACAGAAGCTTTACGAGGATGACGTGTTTCAGGACAGGTCCGTGGAGACACGTTCAACCGTCACTGACAGAATCATGTCAACCATCCATGACAGAAAGAAATGTATGTTCTGACCACAGGTGTGAGACACACACGTCATCATGATGACATCAAGCTGTGAACACACATCTAACTGAGAATATCCGGAGTTAAACCACACGAATATTCAAGAAAATATTCTTCATTCAACCATCGATGTCAACTGCAAACAATAATGTAACATACATGTATGCTACAACATATTAGTGAACTTATTATAATAGTAATATTACAAAAATTGTGATGAGATTTAGTTTTTAAAAGTACCCTACAGTTAAAAAAGGATTTCACACTCTTCATCCAATTAATAATTTGTTTAATTATTTTGTTTGTATGTTTATACAAATATTTTAGTTAAAAACATTCTTAAGTTATGAAATATAGACGTCAATCATTAAAAAGTATGTGCATTGTAGCCCATTTTCATTTCTTTAAGTATTGCTGTCATTTTTATATCGAAAGTTGTAAAGTTTCAGTGGACTTTACATCACACATACAGTAAAGTGTACTGTTTGTATTATTATTTTTAAGTATAGTAAGATGTTAACTTAAGCATGCATATATAATACAAATAAAAATGTGCTTATTAACTCAACTTCACAATTTCTTTGTTTTATTGAACACAAAGAAAGATATTTGTTTACCCGACATTACGATATCGTAAAACGAAAAGACTCTGTGAGCTTTGCTGAATCATTATAAGCGACCGGAGGGGGAAACAGGAGGCAGGTGGGCAGAGCAGCACCCACACCGTCTCTTCCAGCCTCATTAAAAACACAGATGGCCGATGATGAGAGGGGTCTGAGCACATGGCACTTCACCAAAATAATAAAATCATCCTCATAATATGATGATGAACCGTCAGAGCTCAGATGATTTTATGATCTATGACACATTTATCATCTTTTAATATAACCTGCATATACTACAAACTCATTTCTCATCAAATTGATCTACAATCTACATTCATTTCTCATCTCTTGAGCACTGAAAGAGCAACATCTGAGCAATAATATTTTTTGAGAGTTGATGTTTCACACCTGAACAACTGCTTCTCTAGAAAGTGAAATTAAAAGACTTTTAGAAATGCGATTGAGTGTAAGACAGAAGCCTTGAGTGTTTGTGTGCGAGCAGACATGTAGATTTAATCCCATTCATCTAATGTACAGAAACTGCCCTTAATGCCCTTCAAACAGATAATGGATGTGGAACACACAGGACAGACTGTGATGATGTTAAATGTAGTTTAACGGGAAAGAGGAAGGGCAATGTTTATGCTGTGTCTTAAAATGTATTTCTTTTTTTAACATTTCAAATTAAATCACATTATTAGATTACACTTTGACTTAATAACTAAGTATTAATGACAACTTAAGAATTTTTTTTACACTTATGATCACGGCTGTTATCCACATATAAGGTAAATATGAGCAAGAAAAAAAAGTGTCATGTATTTTGGGTATGAAACCACATTTTCTCAATCATGGAATATTTCCTAAATTGTAATTCATTTGCACCCTAGCTTTTCTTAACAATTCCCTAAAAATAAAATAGGTCACAGCAACGACTCCTGCTAAAAACTTCCCATGAAATAATGATAGAAATGAGAAATTCTGATAAAGGAGACAGTGGACTGATCATGGGTCTGCCTTCATAGAGCTTCAGAAAACAGGAAAGAAGAATTCAAGTAATTTCATCAATGTGAGTTTTTTTATTCCAAAATAAAAGACATTCCTTAAATGGTAACAAAAGTGACACAACTTCATGAGAACAACGTTTACATTATATTTTTTATTATATTAATTGGCTATTTGTTTTTGTCTGCCATTTAAGTGATATATTTGAAAGTTATGACTAAATATTTATATTTTTGTTGGTGGAATGTCCTTTTGTCCTTTTCCTCTGTACATGGCTGTGGGGACAGCTTTGTGGAACACAGAACTCTATATAAAGGAATAAATAAATGCCATATGGATGGCTAAGGAAGGTGTAATAGTAAAGTGAACATTCCTGTGAATGAATGTTCTATGAAATATACATCAGAGCTGGTTAAAAAGTGTCCTGTATGACAAATATCTATACTGTATATTTACATTACATTTTCATTTAGGCATTTAGCAGACGCTTTTATCCAAGTAGCAGCTAGTGGATATACATGTGGATGAGGCAGGTTCTTGATCATATGTATATATATATATATATAATAGCTTGTAATCTAATTTTAATTTCATTACAGAACGCTGTTGCTAGAGCCTGAATGGGGCACTCACTTGTTGATTGACAGCCTCTTTCATAAGATGCTGAATGTTAAAATGTATATAATGCTTAATTGCATTATTTTTATTAACATATTTATCATCAAAGGTATCCGAGAGTTAACTGACTGTCTTGGGGACTGGTTTAATAAAACACCATTACCATTTACCATTAGATATTTACAAAAGCATTTAATAAACATTTTTGGTTTTGTAGTACTTTATGATCTTATAGAGCGTGTTCTTGTGAAATAGTTTCGTTTTCTAGCCCTTCTGTTTATTTACTGCAGGCTTAATGTTATATTTATAAAAGAAAGATTTATTTCTAAACGAATTAGGTCGATGCTTTATGTTAGAAAACGTTGGATTACTGCATTGTGCTACAGAAAGCAGAGTTTTAACATGGTAGATGTGAGTAAACTGTGTATCAGTCTGCCAAAACAGGATCAATGCACTTTTAATATATTAAAACATTTATACCGTTTATTTAAGGCAGAAACAGAATCAAAAATAGTAGTAAAACTCAGGCAATGTTAATTTGGTATTTGAACTTATAATGGCAGACATTCAGCAGATTCACCACACAAATATATTTTTCTGGTATAATACTCACTAACCAAAATGACTTCAAAGATCCAAACAACAGACGACCATAGTTCAGAATTCTAGCCAGACCAGCTCCAAAAAAAAGTGTTTGGTGCCGTCCTTATATCTGGATCAGGTACCATGCCAATCACCAATCACCATCTTCGGCTGGTTAATAGAGGCTACACCCATCTGGGACACAAACACGTCTACACACATGAGCAAAGAGAGAAAAAATATACATATACAGAACATTTTATTAATAAGCTGTCATACAGAGAAACCACCGCAGCTCTTTCCGAGTCTTTGGGACTGGAGAATCAAGATTAGCCTCAAGGATCTTTGAGTTCAAGGGAAGAACTTGACCACAAAAGACTTTACCCACATATGTGACTGTAATTCCCATTTTGATAGATTTATAGTTAGATTTGATATCGGAAGACTTCATCTATGGTTTAACGATGATCTTCCCAAGTGTCAGCAAAGCAGACCACATCATCTAAAGAAACTCCACACCGGGATACATTAGAGAATACTCGAGACATTAATCGTTTGAAGGTAGCTCCTGCATTTCTAAAGCCAAAGGGCATAACCTGATATTGTAAGAAGACATCAGGGGTGGCAAAGCAGCACCTGCCAATGAACTTTTAGTAGGTCGAGTTTTATTACAAATTTAACATTAACCACATGGTCTATCCAATCTTCCATGCGCGACATGGGGTTCAGAATGAGCTTTGGTTAATGCCAAAGATGCTGTATAGAACGTGGAAGTAAAAAGTAGGGACTGCCAAGTTATGTTCAAGGAGATAGCTGGTTTCTTGCATCATCAATTCTTTGCCGAGTGGATTTACGTGATAAGCTCATTGTTTGATGAGTACATGTGAACAAACATTCATGTTGTGTTTTAATACCTGTGTATTGGTGGGGATATCAAGTGAGCCTTTTGCCAGTTTCCACAACTTGTAGTTTTCACAAAATGAGCTACTATAATCTAAAACGTTCTTAGTGGTGGAGGAATGGTCAGACGAAAGAATTTGCAAAAGATCAACCATGAAGGACTATAAACCAAGGGAAACTTGAGTTGTTGTACGAACTGCACTTTGGCGTATCACCATCACCATTGGTTTATAAATCACCATTGGTTAAAAACTTCAGGCAAACAAAAATCTTTGTTTCCTGCTAGGCCAATTCCTATGAGGGCCTGAATTGCCGGTTGAACTTCACCAGAAGTAATTCCATAACGCATACAGACATTGTGTAAGGGAACTTTAACTACAGAGGTCAATACCTTGCTCTAGTACTCTGAAACCACAGCTTGACTGTTCCGAAAATGGCTTTTAGATAATGGACTGAGACGCACAAGTATCACAGACACTACCCCATCAAAAATAAATGGCTTAAACGTATATTCAGTAATTGTGTGTAGAATCTCTAACAGAGACAGAACGGAATGCTCCATAGTAAGGATCAACGACCATCTGGAGGATCCGTGTGCAAGGTCTGCAAAACTCTCATCTCCTTCATTTCTCACACAATAATGAGCTTCATGTTTCATTGTTGGAGTGAACGTTTCATTATTTTTCAAAGGCTGAATGATTCGGGTTCTTCATCACAGATCTTTACACGTGTCTTGTGCAAATGTGAAGCATCAGCGCTTTGCTCCAGATGCTAAATGATGTTAAGACTGTCATGTGACGGAATGCCTTTGCTGAAGGATCTCTTATAACTTTCTGTGAAAAGTTTTAAGTTCAAAACAAGTTCAGAACCTGATCGATCTATGACATCAAATATTAAATACAATACACATTATAACCCAATAGTAAAATGTCCTAGAAAATATATTAAACAATTAATATTTAAATACGCCCATGCAGAAAGTATGATTATTAACAAGTATCTTAAAATTGGATATTTTAATATCAAATTTTTTTAAACAAACATGTTGCGAAATTAAATTAGTTTATTTCGCCATTCAATTCATTATATTTTTTATGATTATTCAAATGAAATATTTAAAGAGATGTTAACATGCAGAGTTTAGAATGAGAATGCCAAACGATTGCACGTTTCTAATAAACATATAAACAAATTAAAGGATGAAAGTTTGTCAGACGATCCATCTGTTGTGTTGTGAAGATGTTTAAGTAATTAAAGGTGGTGGAAGCAGTTTTTAAAGGAACACTGGAGTGTGTGAAGAAGCTGACAGATGTCACATCTGTCTCTGTGACGGCCCAACACTCTGAAACATCAGAAACAATCTGGGATTCCGAAAAAAATGACTAATGTGATCTGGAGCTGACAATCATTCTGCATATTCAAGTTTAAATTTGACAAAAAGGAAAACTTTCAAATCGAACAGCTCTGATGTATGTGTAGTGTTGCTGTGGGGTTGATCAGGACATGAAACTTGTTTAACATCATTTCTGTTTTCAAAAAAAGCTTGTCTTCTGTCTTTGCTTTCGCCCCCTCAAAAACAAATGTTCTCCTCAAGTCATATTTTGTTTTAACAGGTCTTTTGATATGCATGTATTCTAAAATCTCAATCATATTTGTATCACCTACACATTCTGTGAAATCTGTGTGGAGCTACCCATTATAGAGAATTACTGTCCTGTCAATGAAGATGAGCTTTCGTCACATCCTCCTGTAAAGAAACAGCTGGACAGTCACAAAAAACACAACCCATTCTATCTGTTATACAGGCATCTAATGATCACAAGAAATCTGATATGTGTCTGAATTTTGGGGTATAATAAAGACCACTTTACAATACACTGGTCCATATATTTGTAATTTTTCTTACAAATATATGTGAATATCTTTACTTGTACATTAAGTAATTTACCTGACGCTTTTATCCATTACATTTACATTAAATTTAGTAATTTACCTGATGCTTTAATCCATTTCCAAAGCGACTTTCAAATAAGGTGTACAAAAGAAGCATTAACAACAGGAGTTTTAAAACGCAATCGTAAGTTAAATAAATCAAGAAAACACAACATACGTACCAAGTGCCAAGGGACATTATTATTTTTGATAGAAAAGTGAGGACTTCAGAGGATGTTTATTAGTAGTAGGTTGATTTGTGGGTAAGGTGCAAACGGAAGGGATGGGTTTTGAGGCGGTTTTTGATGGACCATCATGGAACTTATCTAGAGAAGGTGTGTGAGAGCGATTTCTTACCATTTTGGGTTGGCACCACCAGACGTCAATCATTCGCTGAGCGAAGGGATCTTGCAGGCACATACGTCTGTATCAGCGAATGAAGGTAGGGGGATGCTATAGCTGTGGTGGTTTTGTAGGCGATGAGGAGAGCTTTGGTGGCTATAGGGAGCCAGTGTAACCTGATGAAGAGAGGTGTAACGTGTGCTCTTTAAGGTTCCTTGAAGATCACTCTTGCCGCGGAATTCGCAACCTTGGAAGTAAGTTGATCATCTTTTAC
The DNA here is from genome assembly GCA_033220385.1 of Triplophysa yarkandensis. Lineage (NCBI taxonomy): Eukaryota > Metazoa > Chordata > Actinopteri > Cypriniformes > Nemacheilidae > Triplophysa > Triplophysa yarkandensis. Next base: position 2,394,665 of record CM065674.1, read on the forward strand.
TACTCCCAAGTTTCTGGCTGTCCTGGAGGGTTCTATGATGGATGGTCCTAGTCAGAAAGAGAGGTTGTGGCGGATCTTTGGGTCGGAGGAGATGATAAGAAGTTCAGTTTTCTCAAGATTTAGTTGTAGATGGTGGGCCGTCATCCAGAGAGCGATGTCACTCAGGCATGCTGAGACATGTGCAGATGCCGTCTGGTCTTCAGGGGGGAACGCTAAGGGCAACTGTCTGTCCTCTGCATAGCAGTGATAGGAAATGTCATGCTTCCGAATGAAGGAACCGAGTGATGTCATGTAGATGGAGAAGAGCAGTGGCCGAAGCACTGAGCCCTGAGGTACACCGGTGTTAAAATGTTGCGATTCCGAGACTTCATTCCTCCAGGATACCCTGAAGGATCTACCTGAGAAGTAGGACTGGAACCCATGGAGTGCTGTGTCAGGGATGCCCATGGTCTTGAGTGACTTACAAATGATGTTACTAAAGAAGCATTTAAAAACAAAAACAAACACAGCAATCATAAGTGAAATAATGCCAGGCTGCTCTTAGCTCTTCAATAACCAAAAGCAGAGCAGTTTCCGTGGAGTGCCACACTTGAAGCCTGACTGGTTGCCTACATACATAATTTAATCTTAATGTTATTACAATATAACGCAATACAAAAACATTAAGATATTAATAGTAGACCTAACTTTTGTGTATTTTCACGTTGTTGTGTTTTAGTGACAGATCTAAACACATATTATTAGTTTACAGGTCATTAAATTAATGTTGGTTATTCTTTTAGAATTTTAGAATTTTACTTAAAATGTTTTTATCATTTTTTGTGAACTAAAATAGTAGATGTCTGCTTCACATTTGTCTTTTTTAACGAATATAATAATGCATTTGTCCTCATCATAACATGAATGAACATTGTTTAATAGTTTTTTTTTGTTCCTGAACACTAAATGTTCTTCTGAATGTTCTTTAAAAGGTGGTCTACAGCACGAATCTATAAATTTAAGCAGGCCTGTCTGAAATAAAGTAAATCCTTCAAATTTCTAGAAATCCATCTCTCTCCCTCTTTATCTTATTTATTTCTATATTTTTTATTATTTTACATTCTATTGTACTTTTGATACATTTTTGTTACATTTGACCTGAATGAGTTAAAATTTTACTGTTATATCTTGACTTACACCACTGTATGTAAAGTTTATAATGTATTGCCAATACTGCACTGTAAATGTTGAGAGGATGATGTGGCTTTGGGCAAATCCAAACCTAGTTTATAAAGTGCACATGCTCTTAACATCTTAAATCTTGAGTCTTGTAGATTAGGTTCAGAAGGCTTCCGACAAGATAAATGCTCTAATGCAACATAGGAGCAGTCGCCATAGCAACAAGATGCTGCAATTATATTGTTTATATTATATTATTAATCGGCAGTCTCCCTTAGTTTCTCTGTGGTCTAGTTATAACAGCACAGTTAATTTCATTAGTTTTTCTAATGAAATCTGTTTATTAAACATTATGAGTTGATGTGTTTGTGTGTATTGTCTTAAACTTATTAAAACAGTTTATTGGTTTCATGTGATGCGGTGATAGATCAGACACAGATATGTTTGGATGTTTGTGTAGGGAAGTTGTTTACCTGTTTGTTTTTAACTGTAGATATTTTTGCACTGACCCCGAGGAACGACTTCACGCGGGAGAAAATGACATGTCTAGATGTGTGAACGCCTGTTCACAAACCTCTTATTAAAAAACCCAGCGGGCCGTGTTCAGTCGGGCATCAATACAGACCGCCTGAGTTCAGTACTTCTTCTTTCCTGAGCAACCGTATGAATACATTTATATTCATACATTTATGTTTATATGTTAAAGAAATTACAGTTTCCCACAGAGAATCAAACCCTATGCTGGCATTAAACGCCATATGCTCATCGGTGATGTTTGTGGTTCAGATAAATCAACTGGTTTGTTTCGAGATTGATATAGTTGCTTTTCGACTGCAGATCTGCGGTTTTAAAACACAATCCAGCGAAATGCAGAATACATTTATATGATGTTACTGGAGTACCCGTGATGAGATGAGCTCAAGCTGAGCTTATTATAGTTAATAGAGTCCACATAATTACAGCACACAAACCCATTTACGCAAAACTAATGAACCATATTACTCCAAC
>CM065674.1:2404330-2440094 GCA_033220385.1 Triplophysa yarkandensis
TAGAAAAAAAAGGTTTAACCTTTAACTATAGCTGTCACTGAGGTGAAATAATATTATATGTGAATATAAGAACCGACGGATTACGAGCACAAATGTTAAATTGATATGAAACGTCTTGATATTTAGTCATATAGCTAAGGCTTTTATCCAAAGGAACTTACAAATTAAGTTAACAAATGAATCATTAAGTACAAGAGGTAATAAAGCAAAGGTAAGTGAAATAATGCCAGTCTTAGAAAAACACAAAAGAGTGCCAAGTGTTGTAATGTTCATTCTCTACGGACTGTCGAGTTTTAAAGTTATGTTTTTTGTTATTTAGAACCTTATATTATGATTATAATTTCCAGTATGTGGGATGAATTAACTGTGATGAATAAACTAGTTATGAGAGAAGTAAACAAAATAGATTAACCCTGACTTGAAGTCAAATTTTATTACTCATCTGCAATAAATATTATAGACATACAGCTCTGGGCTTTAGGAAATCTAACGTGTGTTTAATGTAATATATGTAAATCTCCATCTCAGCTTTTAAACTCATTCTTTACCTTTAGGTAATGGGTTTTTCGAGTCAACTTAAAATGAAAAACAACCTAATTTATTTTCTTTATACCTTCCTGGTGAAGTTGGGAATGATTTATGGTGCACGTCATTTTAAAGGCAAAAATAATTACTCTTCGGAATCTTTAAAAAAATCATTTCATTACATCACCCCTAAATTCAGGTAACATCATCATAATGTAGGAGGAGAAAATAGCAAAAGACACGTTTCGACCAATCACCTTTGACTGCTCATGTTCTCTGAGATGTAACTAAAGTGTCTCATATTTTACATCCCAAAGTCACATGACTATTAAGCAGAACCCCTCTTAAATCCGCCAAACATAAAATCAAAAGTTTCCACCTGCATAAAACAGCTTATGTGTCTTTTAAAACAATATATTTATAAATCATCTTTTACTTTTCCAGTGCCAAACCCTCTCAACCCGTTGCAGTATTGTGATATTATTTTAGAACGTTTAAAAATGTTCTTTATGTTTGAAAGAATGACTCGTACAACATGTGTGCACTCATTTTAAATGTATAAAGTTGCACATAACTTTACCAATTATTGAAAATATTCATCAATGAGAAACAGAAATGAACAATGACAAGCACTTCATAGTGCAAATAACTGTAATCCAAAGCTTTACAGAAACACCTGAGAAAACTTAAAGACTTTCAGTAACAACCATCAAAATTAAAAGAGAGAGAAAGAAAGAGAGATGAAAGAATAATGAATCATGGAAATCACAAACATTCAGTCATATTATTCTGTACATTCACTGATGTTTTCAGATAACTGTGACCAGTAGAGCTCTGTGACATCACTAACATAATAAAACACGATTTCAGTAAGGATTTTAGATTAGTTTGTAGCTCATAAATGATACAATTCTTTCATGTGTTTATGAGATGAAATTCAAGTTAAATATTAAACAAAATGAATGAATTTAAATGTTTTTAACCCAATCACAAGATACAGAAAAAGTCTATATGGATAATATTTATGATTAACGCCAATTAAATCAATTTTAACACTTTTAACAAATTTGTTGTCATTTTACGATTTATTGATGTTGTTCTATATAATGAATTTATGCATTGCATTTTTAGTGTTATTTATTAAAATAATTTTAGTACTTTTAGTGCGAATTGTATTTGATTTCAATAAAGAAATGTTCATCTTGGTAAACCCAAATACCCTTGATCTTAAACTGAAAAAACAATTATTTGAAAAGTGTTTCATTAACATTTAAAACTGGTTTCCCGGAATTGAACGGCACACAAGAATTAAATGAAATATTGACTATTTTTAAGGATGGTTGAGACTATTCAAAGTGTTTTTAAACATGAATATTTGTATATAGTGTGATGTGAGTCACGGCTCTAGTAGTCACAGACTGTTCTTGCATGTGTGTGTTTGTTCTTCTGTTGGTCTCCAAAACAGAACTGAGACACATCACACACAAACCTGACCATCGCATCATGAAACAATCCCATCCCTGTTTCTTCTTTCACACTCACATCTTTTAAAGGAAAGTCTTTTGTAACCGCCCTTGTCCTCGCTTTGCCTCCGAAACAAAAAAGCGTGGACATGAAACCTCGTAAGAAGAAATCAATGCTGAGAGAGAAACAGAAACAAGACTCTAAAGGCTTTGGTCGAAGTGGTGAGAACAGAATATGCGTTGAAAGGATGAAAGGAAAAGATAAATTACAGGTGGGATGCGAAGAAAAGTGGCTTTCTGTCGCTCTGCGTGACCCTCCACGGCTCTGGGGCCGTTCGTGTTCCTCACGGAGGAAAGAAGCAAAGAAAACTGAGTTCCCGTCTCACATAAGTCACGTGTCACTGATTGTCCACAGGAGAAAAGCGCCGTGTCAGCTCAGAGATTTACAATCACAGCGAAAAGAAGACCGGATCCTTTACAGTCTCGGCCCGGAATTATCGAGTGTGTGTGTGCGTGCGTGTGTGTGTGTGTGTGTTATACAGGTGGAATGGTTAGCATTACTCCAGAGACGTCTGTCTGGTGTTGTGCTCCTGTTGACAGCTCTTGTGTATGACGGGCAGCGGATGAGCTTCTGTGTTAAACACCCAGTCTTCAAAGGGCAACAGATCATCATCAGAGAACAGCAGGTACAGATATCTGTCACGACAACAACACACAAACAGTTAATAAATCAACCAACATCAAGCCCTTCCATTCACTGAAGACACAAGGTCTCTTACTTGAGGGTCTCGGAGAGAAAGAAGCTTTGCTGCATGTTGTCATGACTGACTGTGCTGGAGTAAACATCTCTGATTCCTGAAAATCCTCCATCAACCCGACAGTGTTTCTCTAACGCCTGACGATACAACAGAAACAACACAACAACTGAAGATGTCCTTCCACACAAATATCACACAAACAACTAGTGCTGCCGGATTATGATTATGAACTTTAGCATCATTACATTTATAAATAACTACACATTTTTCGATGAAACACCAGATTTAATACCAAATATAATTCATTTTAATATTTAATGATTAAATTACTTGTTAGGAATTTAAATTAGAAAGACATGTTTTAGTAATTATGTAATATTTGAATACTTTAATATTTAAAGTTATAATAAAGAATACATTTATATTACAACAATAAAACACATTTTAAAATAGACGATAGAAAATATAGACTATAACCTATTAATTCAAACAATATTTCTGCCAAATTTAAAATAAAAATTGAGTTTTATTTGTGTTTATTTAAAGGAAATGAAACAAAACAGAAAACAAAAAACATGCACTGTATTTTTTCAGACTTTAAATACTGCAGAGATATTTATGTTTGATTAAAAACAATATAACGGTTAGGTCCTAAAAAGTTTTTTTGTAATTATTTTTGAGTGTTTTTCTCACACACCTCCACTGCCTCCCATCCCCACTCTCTGTATTTGGGGTCATGGGTCAAACGCCACATGTACATGTAGCTCTCGATGACCTCTGGCCTCAGGATATAGTATCGGTCACTCAGTCGTGTGGCTATCGCTTCTGCTCCTCCATCAAAGCGAAAGGCTTCAGGTCCCAGTTTAGTGGCTGTGGATACAGAAACTCGATTAAATCCATACATTGTCAAAATTACCAACAACGTACTGGACACATTTTCATGCAATATTTATATAAATTAAGCTAAAAATTACGATTATAAGATTATAAACATCAAATAAAATGTTTATCAACGCCTGAACAGACAGGATGTAGAAAGATTTTTAATCAAATGCTATTAGATTTGCATTGTATGTAAAGAAAATGTGTAGGTAAAAGATACATATTTATATAAGTGTGCTTTCAGAGCTGAATGTAAAAGAGAAAAATGACACCCGTAAAACGAAACTAACAGTTACCATGGTCTGAAAGAACTCTCTTGTTTTCTCTGTGTCTCTTTTTCTCTTCTTCAGTCTGGAATAATATCTGATTGTGTTTGTTCTGTGATTATTGTGTTGTGTATGTCATCCATGCTGTCGGTCAGAAAAACTCAATATTGAGACATTAATAAAGCAATACTAATACAGTAAACACTACTCTGAATCTGTTTAATACAAGCGTCTCGGTGCGCAGCGGGTGTTTTATAATCACTTTCATGGGATAATTCAAGAAAAACTTAAGACAGCTTTAAGCAATCTCACATTTCGAGAAAAAAAAACCCTTCAGAAGGATCAAGTGCAGCGTATTTAAAAAACATAATGCTTTAAAAGCTTACGATAGTTCCCCCAAAACTTCAAATCTGTCATCATTTATTCTTCCTCTGGTCAACCCAGTTTCAGCACAACACAAAAGAAAATATTTTGAAGAATGTTGATAACTCATTCACTTGCATTTCTTTACAGTATTCTTCAAAATACTCCTTAGTGTTCCGTGAAAGAAAGTCATAAAAATGACAAGAAAGATGACAAACACGATGACAGATTTTTCATTTCTCAGTGAACTTTTCACCACTTTAAATACAAACATTAAGATTCGATCTGACTCAATAGATTTTCTTACAAATGAGAAGTCAATCTAGTCAGGGTTATCGTGAGGAATGTTGTTGTGTTTGTATTGTCAGGATGAGATGTGGGAAGATAAAGCACGTGTTTATGTCTGAGAGAGTAATGCTCTTCCTCTATCTTGAGTTTGCTTTAGACATGATGAACTGGAAGCAAGAGGAAGATAAAACCCCAGCTGGATTTCAGGACTCAATGCTCTCTCAGATCAAAAGAGAGATGTTCGTTAAGATCGCTCATTAACTAGACACCAACATCAAACTCTCACTCTCTCTCTCACTCTCACTCTCTCTCTCTCTCTCACTCTCTCTCTCTCTCTCTCTCTCTCTCTCTGGTCTCTCTGGTCTCTATCTCTGGTCTCTCTCTCTCTCTCTCTCTCTCTGGTCTCTCTGGTCTCTCTCTCTCTGGTCTCTCTGGTCTCTATCTCTGGTCTCTCTCTCTGGTCTCTCTCTCTCTCTCTCTCTCTCTCTGGTCTCTCTGGTCTCTCTGGTCTCTCTGGTCTCTCTGGTCTCTCTGGTCTCTCTCTCTCTCTCTCTCTCTCTCTGGTCTCTCTGGTCTCTCTCTCTCTGGTCTCTCTGGTCTCTATCTCTGGTCTCTCTCTCTGGTCTCTCTCTCTGGTCTCTCTCTCTCTCTCTCTCTCTCTGGTCTCTCTGGTCTCTCTCTCTCTCTGGTCTCTCTGGTCTCTCTCTCTCTGGTCTCTCTCTCTCTCTGGTCTCTCTCTCTGGTCTCTCTGGTCTCTCTGGTCTCTCTGGTCTCTCTGGTCTCTCTGGTCTCTCTCTCTCTCACTCTCTCTGGTCACTATCTCTGGTCTCTCTGGTCTCTCTCTCTCTCTCTCTCTGGTCTCTCTCTCTCTCTCTCTGGTCTCTCTGGTCTCTCTCTCTCTCTCTGGTCTCTCTGGTCTCTCTGGTCTCTCTCTCTCTCTCTCTGGTCTCTCTCTCTGGTCTCTCTCTCTGGTCTCTATCTCTGGTCTCTCTCTCTGGTCTCTCTCTCTGGTCTCTATCTCTGGTCTCTATCTCTGGTCTCTATCTATCTCTCTCTCTCTCTCTCTCTCTCTCTCTCTCTCTCTCTCTCACTCTGGTCTCTCTCTCTCTCTCTCTGGTCTCTCTCTCTCTCTCTGGTCTCTCTCTCTCTCTCTCTCTCTCTCTCTCTCACTCTGGTCTCTCTCTCTCTCTCTCTGGTCTCTCTCTCTCTCTCTGGTCTCTCTCTCTCTCTCTGTCTCTGTCTCTCTCTGGTCTCTCTCTCTCTCTGGTCTCTCTCTGGTCTCTCTCTGGTCTCTCTCTGGTCTCTCTCTGGTCTCTCTCTGGTCTCTCTCTCTCTCTCTCTCTCTCTCTGGTCTCTCTCTCTGGTCTCTCTCTCTCTCTCTCATTCTCTCTCTCTCAAAAGTCAACATTACTGAAGATCTCAACATGAACTCAAACATTCCTCTTCAAATTTACTCAAATCCAAATTACATACCTCTTTAATCTACGTTTATTAACACCACCAGACTCCTTCTGGTTTGACAATTACACTTTCATTTGGTTGTCTATGGTGATACACAGCTGAGAGTGTCCAGAGTTTTGCGAGTGTACGCACCTGTGCGTGTGTAGGACTCGTGACAGGTGTGAGTGATCTCAGCTGCCAGGTTCAGATAATGCTGTCTCTTCTCCTGAGATGCATCATCAGCACCGATGCCGATCATCCCACCTGAGAAACAGGCCAGATGACCCATCTTATGATCCAGGATACCTCCTCTCCACTCGGCCACGTACGTCAACCCCCCCTGAGACTTCTGCACCAGGTTAGTCTCAATGGCCTAAAAGTTAAAAACATGAATTCATTATTATTTCATTTCGAATCTGAAGGACTTTCTTTCAGTTGCAGAAAACAAAGGAAGATATTTGAAATAATGTCAAATTTGATGATGATGTCAAAACAATGTCTGATTAAAATTGTTTAAAGGGTCTTCTACATCTTTATTGTGAAAGGAGAGTATAGATCTGACAGGAAAGCATAAAGATAGGGAGCGGGTTGGCAAAGGACTCTTGAGCTGGAAACTTGAGTCCTCGTGAGTACACTTGTGTTGTATGTTATGTGCGAACAACAGGTCTATTGATGCTGAGCAAGAGCAATTTAACAAAAAACCCATGAGTCGTTAATGAAAGTACCTCCATAGCGCTGTAATACATCCTCTTTGCTTCTTCATCCGTTTTATCTGACATCAAGTAAGATTTAATGAGGTACTCATAGAAACTGTCCCCGAGACCTCCGATAGAAACATGATCTGTGCAAGTAAGAGAAATCACAAACAGATACGGATCAATATAAGAAAAACACATTAAAACATGTTCTGCAGAACACAAAAAAAGTATTCGATTGTAAGAACACAAACCCAATGCAAGTGAATTGGTGCATTTCCCAACATTTTTCTAAATATTTTCTTTTGCAGAATTCGGGTTTTTTTACCCCCCCAAAAAACGTAAATGTTGACAGTTTCTGTCCTTTTTAAACAGTGTAAAGAGTTTATTAACACGCACATGTGCCTTTGTGTTTGCTTCACAGACGATTAAGAGTTATAATATCAGAAAACAATATAGATCCAAACCGCACATCATTGTCATGCAAATCAACATGAGTTCTCTCTCTCTCTCCGGCTCATTAGTTAGAGTCACGCAACACAAATTAGAGCTGCAATTGCAGATTAAATTCAGTCCTTTGAAGAAAAAGAGAACGTTTCCCCTGTTTTTCAGGTGATTCTGAAAGATTCAATTTCAGAAAGGTAATGGGATTTATTATAATTTTAATAACTTGTTGGCTCAAGTCATGTCATGGATGTCACAGTAATTGCATCCGGAAACTCAAAAGATGCTCTTGTGAGTCTGCCTTTGATGAATCGCAGCACAAGTTCGTGATGAACGAAGAAAACAATAACAGTACAGTTTCACTTTGAATATTTCTGAATTTTTTTAAACTTGTGAATCTTCGAAATCTAGATTTATACATGTGTTTACATCTCAAATCCAACACACGTTTTTATGAAATAAAACTTCGGTATTCTCTACTTTATTTAACACATTTGACAACGTTGACATTAAATCCACAGTATTCTATGGACGATGAACTTACGCTGAACCCAGTTTCCACTGACAGGACTCAAGAAGTTGGGATACAGTCCGTGAGGCTTCTCTATTTTATTCAACAGCTTCCGAATGTTCATTACCTGATAACAAACACATGCAACATCATTCAACACCTGAATTCTGTTCAACTCAACGCTGTGAGGAAAAATCTCATACCTTTTCTGTATAGATGGGGTTTCCTGAGAGCTCGGTCAGATGAAGAAACTCCAGGTGCAGCGTGCCAAACTCCGCCAGGATGCTGCTCCCGGCCGATGCCCATCCCCAACTCCAACTGGTGCCACTGCAACAGAGAGCAAACCAGGCAAAGTGAGTACCTCCACCCACATCATGCTGCTTCCATGGCAACCGTATCCACCATCAGTAGGTACCAGTGTGGCTGATGGTATCATGGAAACAAAACAGCATACCACAGAAACATGCCAATGTTGTTGTTATTTACTGAAGACAAGGAAGTGTTTAACAGAGATGTGTTAAAAGCTTTTACTCTATTCCACACCTGAACGCTGAACACTTATAATGAGAGGAACAGTGAAGAATTCTGGTCACGATTCAATAAATGATTCTTCTAGCAAAGGTATAGGCCCTCAAGATCTCTGCGCTCCGCAAATGAGCTGAGACTTGTGGTGCCAGCTCAAAAGGGTAAGAAATCTCTCTCTCGAACATTCTCTGCTTCAGTTCCTCGATGGTGGAACGATCTGCCTCTGGCTTCACGCTTGTCAGACTCGGTCTCTATCTTCAAAAAACTCCTAAAAACTCATCTTTTCCGGCTACAACTAACTCACTAACTCACTTCTTTTCTAACTACTCACTCTATCAAAAAAAATAAAAAATAAAAATTATATATATACTTTTTGTAACTTCGCTCTCTGTGTAACTCGGTAACATTGTTGTAGCACTTGTTCACCTATTGTTGTATCGGCTATTTACCGCTTCATTGTCTCCTCGACTATTGTAAGTCGCTTTGGATAAAAGCGTCTGCTAAATGACTAAATGTAAATGTAAATGTAGTAATGAGGAAGCAAGAACTGAAAAGAAAAGCTCATGTTTATAACACCAGTCGCTCCTAAAGTTGGGATTTCACGTGTCTATGAAGTGTTCTACATCTGCTAACAACAGACTTTGAAATAGTTGGAATTAAAAGAGAAACAGCCAACTTTATATCTATAAGGCTCCTCTTGTATGAGATGTAGTGTTTTGTCTTTATATTCTGTTGTTAAAGGCAGTTGATCTTCGCAGCGGACCTCAGACGGCTGTAAGTGAAGTGAAAACCACACTGAAAGACGAATGAAGAGCGAAGCTCAGAAATGAACAGCTCTGACTTCACTGAGCTTCTGCTCCCTGCAGGATTCATTCTGTGAAACCGCGGAACTAATTCACAAGATTATTTGTTTCTGGATTTTATTGTGAGAGCGAGACACGCGCCGCTTCTCTTCTGAGGATGCGATCAATAGCGCTGATGTCTGGGAAGAAAAAGAAAAGTAAGAAAACTTTGCTAGGAAAAAATCTACTGAAGCTGCTCACAGTGTTCAACAAAACTAAGCATCACATTCATGACTTAACGTGGAATAATGACCGGTTTTATGCTTAAGGAATGGATTATTAAAGATGATTTAATAAAATAAAAAATAATAATATTAATCAATATTTTGTTCACTGTCTGCATCGACACTTATAGTAAGATAAGCTTTCAGAAAACAACATTACATAACATGCTAAATTCATCATATCCCTAAGAAAAATCTCTGTAACATTATATTTCTTTCTTTTTAGAAATCAATGACATAAAATAGAGCAAACTTAACATTTGGTTAAACCTCATCTGTGTCTGGATATTTCTTATGGGACAACTAGTCAAACCTCTCAAAAATGTCTCGATTAAAGTTTTTGAACAACTTCAGCTCGCATTTGTCAAGTCTGCAAACAAAAATCAATATTATCGAAGATATCAATAAGAACTGACCATGAGAAAGAGAAATTCCGATTGATGTCTCATTTATTTCTCTTTAACAAAAGTGTCATTAAAAGTCTTTAACAAAAGTGAGATTTAATGGAGATCAAATTGAAGCTTTGGCTTAAGTGTCATCTGTGTCTCAGATATTTCTCCCGCAAAAAAAGAGTCTCACAAATGTCGCCACTTGAGTTTCAGAAGAGATCTCAACAATATCTCAAACTCAGCTCAGATTTATGAGCAATTTAAAGTCAAAACTTTTTAAGATCTCAAAACGAACTCAAACATTTCTCATTAAATACAGATTTATATATCTTTACAAATATTCAGAATCAATATTTTCTGTGATTTATCCAGGATCATTGGATCTCATTTTCGACTGTCTGACTTCAGTTCAATGCATTCTAGGATTGCCTGTGAATATCCTCAGCCCGCTTTCCTGGAACAAGACGATCGTCACAGGTTTGACACACAAATCGTTTCTTTATATTCTGAAAAAAACTATAGTAAATGTTTCTTTTATAAATCCGTCCAGAATGACGTGGTCTCTTCATCTGTCGTCCTGACTCACCTGAGCACCACAGCAGTATGAGCCGTGTCCCAGCCCATCTGTGATTCTGGCTTCTGTTCCTCTCTAACCGATATTAGCTCTAGAATCCGTTAATTAAATTTGCCTGCAGCTGTCAAGTCGAGTCGGTGGGCTAATGGAAGCCAGGTGGGCGCCGGAGATGCCAGAAAGCCTCTCTTTCAGCATCATCGTGAGATGTAAAAGCTAAGATGCGGGACATATGGATTTGTGAATGAATGGAAGCCGGCGCTGGATGCTCACCTGCCCAGGTTAATGACTCCTCGGGGAATGCCTGTGGGTGTGTTGAATGCGGGTAAGAGCTTCTCGCCCAACTCCAACACCTTCTGTTTAAAGATCTGAAAAACAAGAAGAGCAAGTGTGAGACTGAGAGTAACACAAACACAATCTGTGAGAGACACCCGAATGCACACATTTTAACAGAAATTCATTTATAATGTGAAAAAAAAATGCTAGCTTTGTTTTTGACTTTATTTACAGGACAGATGCCATCTGCTGACATCAGCGATGATGTTACTGATAACGCTTTATTGTCTGCAGGGTCAGAAAACACGATTTCAGCACGAGATTTTGCTGAAACACTTCCCAACATGGCACAGAGCTTTAAATCGCTCCCTGCCATCAGCCCTTCCCATTAATGTCACTTTAGAAGCGAATGTGTTATCGAATACATCCCAAAATGACTTTAAATCCCCACAGAATCTGTTTAAGAGACACATTCTTCTCTGACTGTGATCTTTAAGATGGCATTAAAGTCTGATAGCAACAGACATGAAGCTGATCTGTTATTGACAGAGAAAGTGCTTTCTTCGGCAAGTGTCACTATAGTCCTGGCTCAGACTCTTTCAGTATTAACCCTTGAAGAAGACGTAAATGAAAACTCAAATCCTGTGCTGTGTTCAGGACTGATGTGCTGGTACTCTCTGGATTAGTGGATGATGACAAAGGTGAAAGAAATCTCACAGATTTACTCCGAAGGGTTTACCTTAACAGCAGAACATCACTAAGCGCCCAAGAACATTTTAACAACATCATAAAACTCATGACAATACTTGCAGGATACACACAAGCATGCACACACACAGGCACACACAGACACACACACGCGCACACGCATACACACACACACACACACACACACACAGACACACACACACACACACACACACACACACACACACACACACACACACACACACACACACACACACACACACACACACACACAGGCACGCACACACACAGGCACACACACACACAGGCACACACACACACAGGCACACACGCACACACAGGCACACACGCACACACGCACACACGCACACACGCACACACGCACACACGCACACACACACACACACACACACACACACACACACACACACACACACACGGAAGTCGTGGCCTGGTGGTTCGAGTCTTGGACTTGTGATCCGAAGGTTGCTGGTTCGAGACTCTGAACCAGCGGGAATACCCCGACTGAGGTGAGTCCCTTGAGCAAGGCACCGTCCCCCCCACTGCTCCCCGGGCATATGGACACACACACACACACACACACACACACACACACACACACACACACACACACACACACACACACACACACACACACACACACACACACACACACACACACACACACACACACACACACACACACACACACACACACACACACACACTTTAAGTTTGAGTACACTTCAGAAGCACAAACAGTACAGAAATAAAACAACATCCCAGTCGTATTTGAACGTAACCCTGACACGTGTACTACTTCATCACTTTATAAAGTACACAATACAAAGCCCTTAATAAAGGCTTATGCTTTAATTACAGACTCTTGCTCATCCTTTCACCATCCTGCAACCTTGAATAAGAATGTATTTCTTCAATGTGTTGAATATAAATGAAAGCAGATGAAATGAAGCTGTTCGCGTCTAACCAAAAACAATAATTGCTTTCTGCCTTCATCAAACCTTCATTCAGACCTGTTTAAGTCATCTATACAGAAGAGTGTTGTGTGTTGAAGACACAGGCGACAAGACAAATCAGGTCTCCATAAAAATATACAAACTAAAACTACAGCTGTCATGTGAATATGCAGTAAGACCTGGTGAAATCTCATCATCATCATCATCATCATCATCATCATCATCATCATCATCATCATCATCATCATCATCATTTCAGCATTGGTTTCTGAGAATCTGCATGAGTTTCTCTTCTGCAGAACATTAAAGATATTTTGAAGAATGTTGGAAATCAAACAACACTGAATAACATTGACTTCCAATATAACCTGAGAGACATTTCTCAAAATATCTTTTGTGTTCCACTGAAGAAATAGTCACATACAGGCATACAACCACATGAGTAATAAATGATGAACTATAAAACATCCCAGGTGTTATTTCCTCTAGAGAGATCAATATGTGTTGTGCAGGAGGTGATGCCTCTCTAAAATGCTGGGGCTGAACGTTTGTTGTTCACCCAACAGAGACACGCGAGGAGAGAAAGTACAAGACAAAAAGATATGAACACGAGAGGTCCATATAACACAATAAAAACACACAGCAGAAAATCACAAATCCACACTTCTCTGTATGAACTGAATGATCAAACACTAAAATCTGTACTTTAGATCTGACAAATGTTATATTTGAAACTCTATAAATGCCCATCATGTTTTGGGGATGTGTGATTATGATAAGGCGAGATCTCACCCTGTAATCTGTGTGTTTAAAACTCAAATCATCAAGCGTGAATAAAAAACATATAAAGTTTTGGGTTTAAGAGTGTGAGTAAAAGATGAATTTTATTTTTGGGTGAACCATCACTTTATGTAAACATTTCATATTAATCCACCAAACCTGCATCTTTGTACAATCTTAAATAGCAGTACATAAAGCGAAATTTAATTTCATATGCATGATGATGCAATGGAAATATTTAAAAACAATATGAATACAGTGACTATTTGTTGTCCACTTTGAATAAAAGAGACACACAGAAATCTTGACCTTGATAAATGTGAGAAGAGAATCCCGATGAATTGAGCAGAAGGAGAAAAGTAAGTGATGCTGTGACTTTGTTTCATGTGTCAGGAACAAAGAAATATTGCGACATAGATCTTCCCGCTGTCTGTGTAAGTCTCAAATCTTTGTTCTCTATGATGTTTGTGCTCTGGAGCAATGTTTAAAACTAAACAAGAGGATTAAAGATCTACAAAATCATCTTCTTTCAGCAGCTCAATGTGTCACAAACTGATGGATTCTCCGCTTGTTATCTCAGAATAAAGCGGCTGTTATTGTAGTCTGTTCGGAGACCTCAGAGATTCTCCTGGTGTATAACACATATACGTGTGTGTGTGTGTGTGCGTGTGTGTGTGTGTGTGTGTGTGTGTGTGTGTGTGTGCGGGTGCGCGTGTGTGATTGCGCGCGTGTATGTGCGTGTGTAAAATGCTCCTCAAGAATGAATCATCTTGGACTTAGTATAACCATCAATCTTTAGGTTGAGAAAAAGTCAAAATCATAAATCACCCCAAAATCAAAGCAAAAAAAAAAGAATTATTTAATGACCAGACATAAGGCCTATGTGTATGACCTTTAGGATTCTGGGATTATTTCTGCTGAATTACACTTCGTCAGAGAAAACCTCTTTCACGGGAGCTGAGAGAGTTCACATTTTGTTCTGTAATAGACTATGATCTAAAACACAAGGAGAGTTTTAGAGGACCAAAACTTTAGATCCTCAAACCAGACGTCACTCATTCCTATCCATCTGTAAATGTCTTTTTTATATTTGTAGTGTAGTTTTATTATTTATTCTACATGGACGTCTTTAAAGCTGCTGAATTTCACATGACTTGATCATTTGCTTGATATTTATTTTAAATGTACAGCTCATTCCCATTACCAGAGATGCAGAGAATGAGATCCAGTATCGTCTGTCTCACTGCTCATTTATCTCATACACACAGAAGTTATTCAGGATATTAAATCAAGAATGGCAAAAATGTAAAACAAAAGAGTAATAGAGTTCTGTACAGGACTATAAACTTCAATGCTACACTATACATTGTATATTATTGTTATACATTAGTGATATTGTAAATACTAGTAGACTTCATAAGGAAGCCCTGACATACAGTATATCATGAGAATGTCTGTAAAATATATCTTTATCTGGACAGAGTTTTGGAGAAAAGTTCTTCTTATTATTCTTATTCAATTCAATCTAATTTTGTGCAGTAGTGTCTGAGCAAATCCTGAGCCAGAAAAGAATTGATCAAATCAAAAGAATTGATGAAATTGTATTCACCAGACAGAATTATTGCAGTTTCACTTTATGAAAGACATGCTTTGAGAGCTTATTTAGTTTTTTACATACATTTTTTATTATATAATATATAAATAAGGCATTTCTGTACACTGTAAAAAATCTATTTACCACTACAGATTTTTTTATTTAACGGTAATTTCCTTTTATTCTTAAATGAAATTAAAGCTGTTAAAAGTGTAAAATACAGCTGAAACAGCTGTTAAAAATGAATACAGAAAATCTATTTATATTTATCACACTGTGTACATTGTGCACTATTTTTACAGATTTACAGAGTATGGTTATTTTACTAATACATGCTTTTCAGCAAACCTAACTAAAATTAGAACATTAAATAAAGTTATTTCTATTTAAATATTGATTCAATTAATTTCAAAGATTTAAGTCATAGTGACATTTCAGCAGTTCATTTCTTCGAATGCTGTTTCTGTAATGAACATTTGTGAGTAAAACACAAAACATACATTCATTTCTCTAACCAACTTTCTAAGAGTTTACCGAATTCTGTGTCAAACAGAGGACGTTCAGTTAAGTCAAAGTAAAGCTGTGCTCCTCTGATAAACAAGCGTTTCATCCCCGCGACCCCCACGGCTCAACGCTTCTTTTATTCATCTGAAAATGCAGAAAATGCTCAAAACTCAATTCTGTGAATCTGTGGAAGACCACCGCTATCATTGATGAATGGATGACACAGTTTGATGCTATTCCACAAATCCCGTTTCATGTACCCCCCCCAAAAATATATCTCAATAAAGAAAACCCAACAGCACGCTTGCCAAAAATGTAAATTCCATGTGACGCGTGGATGATGAATGAGAGTGAAATAAGAGTAAGATAAAAACATATCACATGGCAAGAGGGCATCTGCTCACATTAAAAAATTATATTAATATGAATAACTATGAGTGGGTCATATGATCAAAATCTCATATCTAACTGTGAGATTTTTGACACAGTGAATATTTGAGACAAAGATGACACTCAAGCCAGATTAAAATTGTTTTCTATTTAATCTAAATAATATTCTTTTTTTATCTTTAAGCCGTAATGTAAAGCTACTATACTGACAAAACCTCGAGCAGATGGGACATCGGGGTGTTATTTACGGTTATCCCACCCATCGGCCCTCCTCACAACCCCTTCACACCCCCCGCCATGTGTGAAAGTGCACAGATGGGCATAACACAGTGTTTGAGATGATAAACACGTGTATCCATATGAGCGTCTGTAGTGTTAAATAAAACCTGAGACCAGTTACAAGTGACTGGTGAATGTGAGTGGCCAAGAACAGGTCAAGTAAACTCATCTGAAACATAAGATTCTTATTTCATAAGGAAATAATAAAAGCACAGGCCGTATTACCGCTGTGAGTGATTTCTCTGGCTTGGCCATTTTGAATGTGATTTTTCTGTGCGACTCGTCCGGGTCAGATCATGCGATAATCTTACAGTGGGATGCTCAGGCAGTCACCCGGCCTTCCGCTGTCCTCCAGGGATGATGTTTGCTTTATTTGCCAAGATTATTTGTGTATCGCGTTATTGTCAAAGAAACCTCAGGGTTTGTGCCATAAATCTGTAAAAATAATGTGTGTAAATGTGATTTTATTTAAAACACCAGTCTCAGATAAGATGTCGGAAGAGAATAGGCTCTGAATGAGAATGTTTCAGAGGATTCTGGGGTTGGTGATTTATTCACATTGTTCTTGGTTCACACACATGAGAGCCGGCAGGTGATGCTGAATAATGCTTTTGATAATCTTGAGCCGCTGTCGGGCTCCGCTCTGATTGGACGCTGTATACTGCTGTCAGTCACCATCAGCTCTTTTTTATTAACCCTGTGTACTTGTCAACACACCGATGAGCACAGATCGATGGTTCACTTAGATATTTCGTTGTTAGTTATGTTGTGTTAACAGCTGAGTGGAAATTTACACAGAACCGACTGACCCGAGCAAAAACCCAGCGGGCAGCCCACCGGACAGCCGTCTATCCATCCATCCATTCATCCATCCATCCATCCATTCATCCATCAGTCCGTCCATCCATCCATCCATCTATTGCACCAGTCTGTACCCATCAGCAGAATATTTCCATTAAAGGGTATATAGAGATCCTTGAGGATGATGCTCTGGCCAAAGCACCAAGGTTTAATGTAATTCAAACTTATTCTAGATTTTGAAAAATCTGAGAACAAATGCTTATTTCAATAGTTAAAGAATGGCAGGGTTCATTACATAAGCAAAATAAAAAGTTAAAGATTAGTGAGTATCATTTTTCTTTCTATAGGAGCAATGCTGTTTGCTGTTTATTAACTACAAATTAAATCACTGGTGTATGATGTAATGGTGATGTCTTTTATGTATGTCTAAAAATCATTTTAATTTAAACAATATTTTCTTTCTTTCATTAAAGATGTAAATTGTTGCGGCAATACAAATCAATGTAAAACAACAACAAAAAACTCACTTGTATTGCTAAAGAAACTTTATTTAAGCCTAATCTAATCTAAACCAAGACTAATTTTAATCCTATATCTTTATTTTACTCAATACGATGGAGAGCAGAAAATGTCTTAGTAGAACCTGTGTTTGTTCACAGAGAGATAACATGATTGACAAATGTGATTTATACATGAATGCTTACGGATGACACCTTCAGTATAATAAAACCTCTCAAATGTTTTTAAGCATTATGTTTCACTCCCAGTTTAAAAAAGTCCTTTATAACTCTGTTCTGCCGGAGATTAAAACAATCACATTATGCTGGATGAAAAAATATTACATTTATTAAATGCCAGCTGGGAAAAATGCATAATAAAACACGCTTCAGATTCATATAGAACACAGATATAGAGTAGATAGATTATTGAATGGTTGGATTTACAGTAAATATATAATTATAACGTTTAATAATTGGTATGAGAATCTCTTGTTGAGAATCTATTTTTAAAAAATCTTTTCCGGCTACACCTAACTCACTAACTCACTTCTTTTCTAACTACTCACTCCATCAAAAAAAAAAAAAAAAAAACTTTTTGTAACTTCTCTCTCTGTGTAACTCGGTAACATTGTAGCGCTTGTTCACCTATTGTTGTATCGGCTATTTACCGCTTCATTGTCTCCTCGACTATTGTAAGTCGCTTTGGATAAAAGCGTCTGCTAAATGACTAAATGTAATGTAAATGTAATGTCTTGTTGTACACTGGTAATAAAGCTCTCTTTAATAATTACACTAGAAAAAGTGAAAGGAGTCATTCCTTGAGCGACCGAGCTATATTTGCCAATTATGTATTTGCAATATGCAAAATTTTGTTTCTTGGGTTTGAATTAAAATACTGTATATATAAATAGTAAGTTATTGAGAATGGGTTCATGAGTCTTGAGTCTTGGTCCACTATGAGCTTTCATAAAAGCTGAATATATCATTATTTCTCTTTATCTCTTTAATACAACATAACCACAAACACATCAAATTTAACTCTAAAAAGAGATCTAGATTCCCCACAAAGGTTAGTGGCTTAGTGACGATGAAGTCATGAAATATATAGTTCCTAAAGATATTCTGTTCTGAAAATGTGGGTTTTGATGATGATATGTTCTGATAATGCTGTATTCCTGATTGTTTAAAATAAAAGCACATTATTTATGGATGATCATTAACAACAATGATTCAATCCTTATTAACCCATCATAAAATAGCAGATATTCTACATATTAAAAACACAGATGTGAAGTCTTCATCGGTTTCCTTCCTCACGTCGCACATCTCTCATCTTTCCTGATTAATGTCATTTACAAAACATGACTGCACATTAAGAACACTCCACACATCAATCTGACATGTAACAGACAAACAGTTGAGAGTAACGCCGTTCATCTCATGACTGATGGAGAACCGTTTTTCTTTATCTAAAGAGTAAATGAATCAACAAAATCACAAAAGTGGATTAGATGAAAAACACAATCCAGAGAAAGGTGATTCACCCATTTCATAAGAGTAACACATTCATTTTACGTTCAATGAAATAGGAATGGCAAAGAGTTGGATAAAAGTGTGTTTCTGGTTGCCAACACTGTGGTTACACATATATACACTAAAATTAAAATACGTATAAAGATGTTTTTTTTTTCATTTTGTTTTAACATCAGCCATATCAACACCAACAACCAAGATCGCACAAAAAGAAAAAATCTCCATAAAAAGGACATTTCTTTATTGATCACGTCTCGTCACATTCCTTCCTATGTATCATACTGTACATACGTACATCTATACGACAAATCCTACTGTATACACCAACATAGAGACAGACGTATTGAGAAACACTGCAGTTCTTGCCTTCCTGCCCTCCTCAACATCTGAGTTCTCAGTTGCCATAGTAACACAAGACCTACAGGCTGCACACCACAGCATTTGCCGTACCCAACCTTCATTCTGATAACTGATCAACAAAAGATCAAATAATTGTTAGGAACACTTCCAAACCTTCGGACTCATGCAAGTGAAATGCATGTAAATCCCTTCAGATCAGCTGTTAGGACGGTTACGGATGTGTCCTGGCATCAGGGCTCCTGAGCTGGGCATTCTGCACATCTATAAATCCACAAGTGTATATACATTTATCATGGCCATAAAGCACCACCGGCACTTCATGAGGATATAAGGACGGAGTTTCAAGCTCAAATGCATTGACAATAAAAAAAAAACATCTCAACAGCAAACGTGTCCTGTTTGGTTTAGTTGTACTATGTGTATAAGATGTGCATGAAAAAGGTTAATCATTTCAAACAAAATACGAAAATATTAATCACTGATCACAAAAAATGTCCACATAAAAAACACGTAGGTTTAAAGACAATGTTAATATTCTTTATGGCCTGTGGGACTTTGTACATAAAAGCTCATTTAAAATAGCGAAAGTGGATTTATTGAGCAAAACTGAATTCCATTACTGTTTGCTGTCGGCGATTACAGGGACCAGAAAATACCACCAAACTTAAAGAAATGCTAGGTGTGATTTTTCTGCTTTCCAGCTATTAAAGAGCTAAGCGACAGCGGATAAATCAGCGGCGAGCTGTCACCTATTTAACCTTTCCATTCAAGGCGAACATCCACGGGCTAGAAGCGCTAAAGGACCGGATCAAACCCTGAGATCCAGAGACACGGAGAGGAGAGAGGTGCAGTGGGATATATGAAAGACAGCAAGTGAAAGTCACATTTATTATCTGGAGAAGGATTGGTTTCGTGGTCACATGAGGGTTATTCCTCAAGCTGGGGAACTTATGATATACTTATGATATACTGTACAGAAAATAACAATTCTATATGTATTTATTTTTGTTTTATTTTTATATAATTGACTAAAAACAGACTTTTGTTTATATCGTTAATTTATGAACAAAATATTAACACTCTGCATAAGGACTTTCAATTAATTTTTTGGGATAAATCTTCCAGAATAAAACTTTGTGATTATATAATATATGTTTGTGGACTGTGTTTTAAATTTGATTATAATAAAAAACACTCAAACATGTTTGTACGAAAAGAAACGGATGAATGTATCTTTATTATTTGAATTTATATAGACATGTTTTATTTTTAATGTAACTCATTTTAAATGTGATATTTTCCTTAACTATTTACATTTTTATATTTGTGTTTATAAATAGAAAACTGATATGCACAGTACATAGATATTAACAGGTACAAACAGCTCTAGTTTGTATACAATAAATGTGGTTTTATTTCCTTGAATGGAAGAATAACCTAAAGTGCATACAAAACCTATAAACACAAGCACTTATATAAAGAAAAGACACGATATGTGTTTATGTTTTACAGAATCCTCACAACCAACAATTCCAGAGAGATACCGTACCGTAGTTTAGAATAAAATATGAACTGTACACATTCTCAATATCCTCTTTCTCAAACAGACTCACTTACAATAATTTATTAGCTACACTTAAGGACAGAAATCGGCTAAATTATGTCCATATTTTTGTCCTGTCATATTTCTTCTTAATGTCCTCTGTACGTCTGCTTTATGGACTAACGTCTGGACACGGTAGGTTGTGGTATTTAACAACTACGGTTTCCATGTAAGAGAACGGATGAGGAGAGATGTTGGGTATGTTTAATTGACCCCCGTACGCCGGCGATGTGCCTCTCCAGCCCCGTCAATTCCGCAGCCTTACGATTCATAGCGTGAGCATTGTCCCTGTGCAAAACCCCAAAACCCCAAACAACCATAAACCCCGAGCCATGCCAAAGACATAACCATACATTACAGTCATCCGCGGATATTTACAGCCCATCTGCTGCGGCGCGCCGAATCACCCGGGAGCGTTTGGATCCAAATTTATATGACCATCGGCCAGTAAAAGGACAAAACATTAGCTAATAGTGATACTGTAAGACGCTTGTTTTCTCTGGTTATTAAACACAACAGATTATTCTATAGGCTTTGCTTATAAATCATTTACCTTAACAAGACTCATTCTGGAGTAAGGAAAGCTTTATGTGGCATTCCACGGGATGCAAATGATTTATTATTTATCAGTTTATTGATTGCAGCATTGCAATTATGTAACCTCTCTCGCAATGAATGCGATGCTTTAACGGCTTAATTAAAACACAAAAACACACTCAATTACGCTCTTAAATGAGAAGGAGAGAGCAATTTCTGCCGTGGTTTATGAAGGGCCGTGAATGACACCAGAACATTAATTTGAAGAAACAGGACACGGGAAAATAAAAGTCTTCAAGCAGCACACGAAAGCTGAAAATGGAGAAATTTTGCAGGAGCCGATATTGAATTTTCCCTCGCGCTGTTGAAATATTAGACGGCTGTTTTTATGAGGACGAAGTGGCTGTGAGTTTATCCCCAGCAATGCGTCTAATGAGACGGACTTAAGATGTGTAAACTCTCATGGGAACCAATAAACATGTCAACAGTTTATCCCTCTTTAACTCGATTACTGCGAAGGAAAACCGGTACGTAAACCTTACGTTCAGACAAATCACACATAAAATATCTTTCTTCCATACATAAAGGAGAATAAATAGAGATACGGATATTACTCCAGGGAGAAAAAAAAGAGTCCGAATTTCTCCTTTGGAGTTGTAGAAGAGATGTCCACAACGTCTCAAACTGAACTCAAGTAAAGTCCGAAGTCAAATTCTTGAGGATCTCAATGTGAACTCAAACATTTCTCATCAGATTGATTTAAATCCAGATTATCATTTATACCCTTAATACTAAACGATTAAAGCTCATTTGTGTCTCTTTTTATTAATCTTTAGCAAAATGTTGAGAAACGTCTGAGACTATGTTGAGACTGAAACACAACTGAGATCTCCAACAAATCTCCTAAGCTTTGAAATGTACCGTACCGTATATAAAGTCGTGATATTGTTCCACATCAAGAGGTTTTTCCTAAACAATAACTGACCTTTCTGCATGAGAAAATCTGCCGATAAAAACGCAGAACGATCAAAAGTAATTCCCACCTCAGCTAACTTGGATGTAAAAGAGGAACATTGGTGCATCTGTCAACCCAACACCTGCTTTATTTTACTGAAAACAATATGAGTTCTCACCAGCTGCCGTCTTATTCATATATCACACTTTACATTCACAAAACAATTACAATATCAACATATATCACACACTATACATAACATATTCACAACTCTATAACCTGGTGTAGTAACACAATTATTAAATACATAAATGCATAAATGATCTGACTTTTCTATTCTGGCTAAACTTTACATCATTTGAATAAAACCCTGCAGAATCGTTTCAATCAGTTTAAGAATTATACTTTTTTGTATGCAAACTCACACCAGACGCCAAAAGAACAAATGTAAAGATGAGATCTCATAACCTGTCGAAAGCATTGATATAAACACAGGCTTCTAAAATCAATAGCGGCCTGTTTGTTAAAAGTTACGACCTTTTGCCTATAAACAGCAATCTCAGCACAGCCGATCGAAGGTCTTAAGACCTTTCTAATAATGAAAGATGGCCAGCAAAACTCCGTTCCAAAAACCTTTAGTCATGCCTGCACTAATCCCAGCATTCCTTCCGCTAACAAAACTACTTCTTTCTTTTACAATGTTTCTTACCATGCATTTAAAAAACATACAACACATTATAAAACATGACGCACGGCCTCCACGAAGCAAAGATAGTGCTCAATTTACATTTATAAATGTGGCATATGCTTTTTAATCATTATGCATATTTTATTCTTATTTCCATTGGATTGATCATTTTCCAGCCTTTGATTCGTTTCTCTTGTACAGAGCAGTCAACATTTCTCTTTGATATGACTCATTTTTCAACATAATTCTATTGAGTTCCAGAGCAAAGCTACACACACACACACACACACACACACACACACACACACACACACACACACACACACACACACACACACACACACGACACACATACACATACACACACACGCACGCACGCACGCACACACACACACACGACACACACACACACACACACACACACACACACACACACACACACACACACACACACACACACACACACACACACACACACACACACACACACACACACACACAGACACACAGACACACACACACACGACACACATACACACACTCGCACGCACGCACGCACGCACGCACGCACACACACACAGCAGGACTCTGATGCTATCACAATCATCTGCATTGATCTTTTATTCAAAAAAAGTGACAGAATAATACAGAAAATTATTACCAGTCAGACCTGCACACAATGAAAACTGCTAAAGGGGCGTTGAATGTTTTTTACAAGCTTTTTGGCCTACACAGCTGTATTAAAACACTGCTCAGGTTGTGTAATCTCTAGACAATGATGTTGTATCTCAACTGGCCTAATTTGACTTAATTTTATTGTCATTCGAATCCTGAGATAAAGAAAACATGGATGGATTTACTGAATTCTGGCATTAAAATGGATTTTGTGGTATGACATAAAGAATCTGAGAGTTTACTTTATGAGCAGCTGACAAAATAAAGTCTGGTTAACTATGATATATCTATATGAAAAATCTATATGGACACTGTATTATTTATTTTCGTAAATGAGCTAATCAACTTAAAAAAAAGTACAATTAGATATAAAATACAGATTTTTATAAACTTTTGTTTTGTGCCTGATTTTAAAATATGGTAATATCCTTGTATTAATGCTATATATTATACGTGGTTTTAGATCATTTTTTCCCTAATGAATACATTTGTCAACACTAGATTCACAGATAGTGAGAGTTTCTTTTATATGAGGAAAGTGATTCATAAATGTCACCTTAAACATGCTCTTTAAATCCCTTAAAAGCTCATCATCGTTCCAGATACAGGAATGCATTCTGATGCTTCTTTTGTTAACAGCAGGAGTTTCTCGACTAAACCGTCTGGACAGGGAAAGAACTGCAGGTTAACAGAAGCTAATCCCCCCAGGGAAATACTTTACAAACCCGTGACACATCTGTAAATACACCACTGAAAAGAGTATAAATATGATGCTAAATAACACAATGCATATACACCAGCGTGACCACGTGATGAATAATACAACGTGCTGCAGGAGAATCTCAGCGTCTGATGTTTATTCAGGTCATCCGATCGTCCTGGAAGGTTTGATATGATCGCTGTAGCGGCACTAATAAAAGATTTATAAAAGAGGAATCCTGACGGCACACTGGCTGATGGGATGAAGAAGAGGAGTTGCTGATGCTCTTTCTGTTGCTGTGATCTGATCTTGCGGCAGT
Source organism: Triplophysa yarkandensis (assembly GCA_033220385.1). Taxonomy (NCBI): domain Eukaryota; kingdom Metazoa; phylum Chordata; class Actinopteri; order Cypriniformes; family Nemacheilidae; genus Triplophysa; species Triplophysa yarkandensis. The sequence goes on from CM065674.1 coordinate 2,428,696, forward strand.
TCTTTTGAGAAATAGGCCTATAGGCTTTCAAGGTTTTCAGGAGGCGAGTGGTGGACGCTTTCACCATTGAATCAGGCAAATAAACAGCGTTGAAAGAAACTGAGATCTTGAGTCCTGGAGTTACATCTAGAGATGTGTTTGGGTTATTTCAGCAGGCCTCTGGACGTCAGGATTTCAGACAAACACATCTTATACTGAAGGTCCAAATGTTGCTATGATGGTTTTTGGGTCACTTCATGAAGTGCCGAGACCAGTATGAACTGAATTAAATTCCACTCATTTATTAACTAAAAAAGGCAACTAGAAAAGAAAACCTTATCGTTTCAGATGCTCATTGCTTATGGATAGAAATGGGCTGTTGTGATATATGGACGTTATATTTCACGAGAATAATGAACGTGAATTTATGATTGTCGGTGAAATACAATACAAGATAAAATGCTGTTGCATTTAGAAGAAGACCATCACACCATCACGCAGTTTTAGGAAGTGCATATGGACATATTTTATCAATCCGTTTCTATCCAAAGTTGCGCATTAAACATATGCGCATAACTGGAATATTGTATTGGAATTTTGCGGGGAATAAAGCATACATTTTATCCAGTGACCTGAAGGGATCAAAATGCTGAAACACATTTTCTGATCATTATAATTTCTAATATTCCTGCAAATCTTTGAGTTTGATTTTCATGTGCATAATAATAGAGGATGGAAACAAAATTACTGTTCCTTAACCTCCTCAGGTGTTTCGATGATAATAACGTATATTAATAGTAATGAAGTTGTTGAACTGGTGGTATTATTCCAAATGAAAGTTGTAAATGACAATCGAGCGGCATTTCCTGATGATAAAAGCCATACTTAAACACATAAAATTATTGATCCCTGCAGATTGCAGTCATCTCGATATCAAAAGGATTTAATAAGTATTGCGATATTATGACAAAAGCCCTACTGTACCATGCTGTTGTATTCTATACTCTATAAAACTCAACATTTTTTTATAAGAATCCGATGTCAAGATCTCTCAGTTGTGTTCAGACGAAGCGTCACTATTCACAGGCTTCCTCATTTAAGTGTTTCACAGTCGAGAACATCTAACACCATCAATAGTGACAGCCGTGTCATCTGTGTCATGTGTCTTGAGGCAGACAAAATACAGTAACACAAAAACTGGGAAATCAGACGTACTATACCACATCACAGCCCTGATATACAGTAAAAATAAATCTGCAAAATGCACAATATCACAACATTCGCACACTTTACTGCCAACAAGTGAACAAGCTTATCTTTCATCCAGATTACAGCCCACATACAACTAAATTATCTTCATGATATCTCATTGCTGCCGTCTTGTTTTTCTTCACCATTATTGAGATTTTATCTTTTTGCTCATGTATTTTACTGAATGCTCACATATCAATCGTATTTCTACATCAAACAAACCAATCACCAAAAAGATGTTCAGTGTTGACTAAAGGACGATAGTTTAGAGTCACAGACCAAAAATGTTTCTAATGATCATCAAAATCTTTACATCTGAATGTGTGTATTTCCATTCAATATATACAAGAGTCAGTGGATCGAAACCTTTACAAAAGCTATACATTTACACATATAGATTTTTAAACGGAATAGAATTTTATAGAATTTAACCGTTTGAATCCCAGTGCAGCAGACAATGACCGAAGTGTCCTTGAGTAAGATGTCTTACCTCTGTTTACTCTACAGCGAAATTGGCAGCTGTATAATACTTGTAAGGATAAAAGTGTCTGCCAAATGAATAAATGTAAATGTAAATTTAAACAACACCTATTCTTGCCTTGAACACCTTTGATCCTATTTTGTCCCTCTTCAAATGTTGAATACTATGATTTTTTATACTAGAAATAAAACTTCTCTAAACTAACTTATTCAATATTATTTCTTTAGAAAAGCAAAATATTATAAAATATGTTAAACCAATTACTTAGAACAAATAATGAATGAAAAGATCAGATAAGCATTTCTTCAATCTTGTTTAAAAAGCTTGTTCAGTTGGAACCTCAAGAATCCGAATGACAAGAACACAATTGAACATATTGAGTTCATATATTTTTCGTGCTTTTAGTCACAACAACATCTCCAGAGTTCTTGTTGTGTTATTTTTAATGGCTTATATGTGTTAAATATGAATTTAAAATGTGTAAAAACTTGAATAATTAGTGAGTGATCTCAAACTTATGATCAGTAGCGTGTTATCCAAAGTTTTCTTGAATCTGACACAGACCCCGAGATGAAGACAAATCTTTTTATGGATACTTCTCAAAAACGGCCAGAGAACAAGCATTTGTCATTCTCTGGCCTAATTCAGACTCGAAATCAATGTCCATTAGGCTGAACAACATGTCTGTGTTTATGGATCATCTTTAGGTCATTCTGCACTCAAATCTGAGGATTTTAGTTGAAAATATGTATTTTTATTCTCGCTGTAGACACACTTGAGTCATTCTGAAGAGCGGGGTAAAGAGCAGATGAAATCGAATCTTACCTCATCTCCGGTCAGGTAGAAAGCAGACAGAAGACCGCCGACATAACGAATGTTCACCTCAAACACCGACGCTTCTCCATTCTGCAGAACAGAAACACCATTAAGAAACTCATCCCTGTTGCCATAGTCACCTCTCTGAGAAACATTACTAATGACTTGTAGAAGAGAATGAGAAAAAAAACATGTTTCTTGAGGCAGTACAGTGATATCGGAAGGTCATGCTTGTATTACAAGACTGTTTTCCCTTTAATGGATGTTATTGTACCTGGAAAAAAGCATTTATTTATAATCTGATATCATACATTTTAACATGATTGTTTGGATGTGTTGATTACTGTCAGTATATTTTATATTAAGAACATTCATTTTACTCAAAACTATAAACATCGTCTCTTTCAAAACTGTAGGAATCGATGCTCCAGGGACAGAAATGTAGAAAACGACATCAAACAAAACTTCAGAAACATTTTAAGCGAACCTTAAGGGGGAGGAAGAGAGATATTAAAAAATCATATGACCTCTTCAAAGAACGCTCTATATCTGAAAAAAAGGATTTCTTCCACCCAAACAGCCATGACCTCAGGCTGTATGCGTCCGTATAGAATATGTCTTCAATTCAGAAGAACACAAAGCTCTCCCGCTGCAGGACACAGTCAAGATGTCTGAGGATTTGACCGGGAGGACACGATGTTATTAAACACTTAAAATAAAGTCCTCCAGCGCCGAAGACTATTGATTTATAAAAGAGCATGAACAATAGCAATGGAACGTACTCAACTTTCTACCGCAGAGAGACTATTACAAGCATTCCTTACAATGTACCTTAAACTAAATCTGAGCAGTCCAAAGAGGTTTCGTTAAAATGATGGAATAGGACAAAATGTTTACATATCTTTATGGGTTTCATTTAGGATTTTAACACTAAAGTGTGATCCCATAGTGGATTATACTACACAGAGAGAAGATTAGGATAAGAGAGGTAAATATGGTGGAGAGGCTCTACAGATTTAACTTGTGTCACTGTAATTGCCATCACTTGAGGCCTCCATTGGGTGATGCGACAAGAGTCCTTATTGACATCCTCGCAGGAAGAAACCAGAATAATCTTTAGAGAAGATGATAAGAGAGGAACCGTAGAGGGTAATCACCTCCTCCATCTATTCATTCCTGTGATGGTCACAATTACATCACATCTAAAGACACCTGGAGCTTTAACCATCTGGAGCATCGAAGACGGTTGAGAATCTTCTTCTAGACTCACGTTTACCTAAGTATTTCTGATCAAGGTATTTTAATCTTAAATCAAATGACAAAGAAGCTTCTCAAAACCTCCTTTGCTTTTCAGAAAGCAGGGGCTGTGAAATAATGCACAAACATGCAAACACAATAAAACAATATATCGCTTTTTTATCTGGTTTTTGATTGGATGACGTGTGCATCTGTGCAGACATGGATGCTTGCCTGTGTCGCTATATTGTAATATGTGTAACAAATTATCAATGTGTCGTTATCAAATATATTTTTGGCATAAGCAGCCAGAATCATCGCACGTCATGCCCAATGATCCGAAGTTCACTCACTGTGATCGGTCTCACAAACATCGTCATCGCAAGAAAAGTGTTGTCTACGAAACCCTTGTTCACGTTGCTTACTTCAAAACAAAACCATGTGAATTACTGTAACATCACATTCCGACAGCAAATGTTTTCTGTTCATATTCATATTGTTATGCATTTCGGTTTTTTCTCCGCTACTTATACCAATAAATGTGTGGTCTTGTCATTGATGGCTCAGCTGAAATAAATCTGTGTGCAAATGCATCATTACTGGGTCATTACCGTATGTTTTTATTTAAAGAATAATTTCAAGCACCGGTAACCCTCTATACGTCTGATCTAATCTGAGGTTAAGCGTATAAACGGTTTCCGTGGATACATTTATATTCTCGGGGAACACATACATAGATATAAGCTGTATACCTTTGATTCGCTTTGCATAACTGCAACCTATGACTATTCATATTTATTACAAATATTATGTCACCCACTAAGTTGATAAACTGATAATTTAAGACAGTGTTTGTCTATCTCTGCCGTACTGAAAATACACAGAACCAAACTATTTCTATGTGTTAAAGAGCCGCATTATTATTCCTGAGTTCTTTTGTGTTCCTTTGAAAGATAAACAGCGCGCACTTTTTGAGGTTGAAATGACACAATTTTATTTTTTAATGCTGTATTTTTCTATTAAATGTCACTTAAAGCAGGAGATAGGTTTTGGGTTCTGATCTCCATTAAATCAGAATGCTTTCAGTGAGGTTAATAGTAGACGTCTGTCCCGCTGCGTGCTCATGGGTAATGGCTTTACTGTCTACCTAATGCCACTAAATGAACATTTTCATTTCCCAATGTTGTGAACTCAAGACAGGCCTTGTTCAGGAAAGGCGTATGGAGAGATGCCCCAGCGGTGCTATTGTTAGTAGCTCAAAAATGGAACGCAGTGAGATAATGAATAAAATTACAGGGTCTAAAAATACAGCGTGCTGAAAGCTCTGCGGTTTAAGCTCTGAGATCAGGTGTTTTTTCTACCTTGTATGTTGGTTAGATGTCGAGTGTAAGCGGGATAGATTTATTATACGGCCTGCTCAGTCTGACTCAGAAGAAGGGCGATGGTGAAATGTGTTTGTAGTTTAGTTTGTGTCAGCATAAAGGTTAGTTTTCAATAGAAAAAATCAAGTTTTGGGATGAAAACACTGTGTAATTCACATATTTTCAGACATATTCCAGTACATTAGCAGATGCTTTTATCCGAAGAGACTCATAAATGAAGAACACAATGAAGCGATTCATCTAAGATGATATACAGTAGGAAGCAAAATAAAGTAAATACATTTGTCTTATTCTTTAGATGTATGATACACTGGCAACTATTACAATTCTTTAGGCAAGCAAGAATTTTCGAGACCCTAAGTATTTTCAATCATTTACACTTCGAGATGAATGGATTTTTAAGATCATAAGAATCATTTATGTCAGGCGATCATACAATTCTGAATGGTGGTGTACGTTGATAGGGAACAAGGATTTAAAAATGTTTTTAGTGTTAAAGGAAATGTGTTTCTAGTGCATGATAAATAACATCGTGTGATCTACACAGTTCCGTGTTATATTATACATGTCAATGTCACCGTTATTTACACAGCGCTTTAAACAAAATACATAGCATCAAAGCAGCTGAAAGCTTTTCAGTTTAAATAGTGTCTATGCGTTCATTTTCAATCATGTAAAGGATATCGCTGTAAATGAAGTGACCCCAACTAAGCCAGCCAGAGGCGACAGCAGCAAGGAACTTCAAACTCCATGTGTGCAGAGACAAATCCCATACAACAGAGAAATAGTAAATGTTCTCACTGTATATACTGTATTCCTCTTAAACACCTTCAAACGCCTCCACTGTTAATACATGGATTAAACCTACATCTAAACCTTGCAAAAACTGAACTTCTCGTCATCCCCACTAATCCGAAGACCCATCACGACCTCTTTATCCAACCAGGATCATCAACCATTGTGCAGTCTAGGACTACTAGAAGCTAGAGAAGGTGTAATAATCGATGATCAGCTAAACTTCACTCAACATGTTTCCACCACTGTCAGATCCTGCAGATTCATGCTCTTCAACATCAGGAAGATCAGACCGTTTCTCACAGAACACTCCACACAAATCCTGGTTCAGGCTCTGGTCCTGTCCAGGCTGGACTACTGCAATATTCTGCTTGCTGGACTCCGGATGTGCACAACCAAACCTCTGCAGATGAAACAGAATGAGGCGGCAAGAGTGGTGTTCAAGGAACCGAAAAGAACCCGTGTCAGTCATGGTCTGTTGGTTAGAGAGTTGGACTTACATTTACATTTACATTTAGTCATTTAGCAGACGCTTTTATCCAAAGCGACTTACAATAGTCGAGGAGACGATGAAGCGGTAAATAGCCGATACAACAATAGGTGAACAAGTGCTACAACAATGTTACCGAGTTACACAGAGAGAGAAGTTACAAAAAGTATATATTTAAATTTTATTTTTATTTTTTTTTGTGAGTGAGTGAGTGAGTGAGTAGGTTAGAAAAGTAGTGAGTAAGTGAGTTTTTACTTAAAGCAGGACTTGCGAGTACTAATCTCAGGGTCAGCAGACACGACTAAAGTGTTCTTAAGTAAGAACCACTGTTTGCTCTACAGTGATGATTGACAACTTCATACTACTTGTAAGTTGCTTTGGATAAAGCATCAGCCAAATGAATAAATGTAAATCTAAACGTCACACTTCTCTAAAGCAGCTCGCATTGAATTTACATATCTCCTTATAGTCCATAAGACCACCACCGGTTCAGCACCCGTCTATCCTCGCTCTCTGGTTCTCAGGTATATGTCCTCCAGATCTCTGCGCTCTGATAGTGAGCAACGTCTTGTGGTGTCGTCCCAAAAGGGTTAAAAATCTCTCTCTCGACCTTCTCTACATCGGTTCCTCGATAGTGGAAGGATCCGACTCTTACAACACACTTGGTAGTCTCTATCTTTAACAAATCCCTAAAAACTTCATACAGGTTTTATCTTGTCTTGCGTAACTTAGTAAAACTCATTGCAATTTTTTTTACTTTTGTTATCTCTGCTGTTTCCCACTTTATAGTCTTGATTCTTTCTAAGTCATTTTGGAAAAAAGTGGCTTCTAAATGCCTAAATTTAGCCAGACATCAATATTAACCCTATTTTTGGTATTGTTCCCAAAATGAGCTCGCACAGGGGTTAGGTATCAATAGAAACATTTTCTTGAAACCATTTTACATTTGACTCTTCAGTAGACAAAGGATTTTTATAATGTAAGCCTCCGTCTTCTCTTCTAAGGTCACCTCCATCCATCACACAATCCAACAATTACAGGAAATTACCTCTCTGACCATAACATGAATTATTAATACATTAATCCTGAAGAGACATAAATCTAGAATTAATGTTTATTAAGATATAAAACACAGCAACATTAAGCTGACCTTGTAAAAATGACCACATAGCTTTCATCTAATATTAAACTTTTAAGTTTTTCATTCTTTTACTCTTTGGTTATTTAAATAGAAGAGGAAAGCTCTATTGAATGAACGTGTTTTGAGCTCAGCTGCAGAGGGATTTCGCTGAAATGAAGACAATGAAGAATCAAATTTAACTTCATCAAGATTAAATTGATATTCATTAAAATGAAGTCTGAAAGACTAATTGAACTGTTTAGGAATAAACAAAAGTCGGGAAAGAAAAACCAGCAAAAGATTTGATTTCTTTGTTGCCTCGGGCCTTGTGCCTGCAGTGTTATTTACTGCGTCTGCGTCTGCGTCTGCGCAGTCAGACACTTCCTTCAGCTAGTGAACTGCTCAGTTCTACATTGAGATACAGACGTCTTAAAGACACTTGGTTAAGTTATTGACTGCTTTTATTAGAGGGGTGATCAATGTTAAAAAATATATTTTTTAAAATCTATTTAAATTTTTTTTGTCATAACATTTCTATTAAGGAAGATATGGTTTCAGATATCTTATTTTTATAATAACATTATAAAAGATTTTTATTATAAAAGTAACTCATTAACTCACTTCTTTTCTAACCTACTCACTCTATCAAAAAAAGAAAAAAAAAAAATACTTTTTGTAACTTCTCTCTCTGTGTAACTCGGTAACATTGTTGTAGCACTTGTTAACCTATTGTTGTATCGGCTATTTACCGCTTCATTGTCTCCTCGACTATTGTAAGTCGCTTTGGATAAAAGCGTCTGCTAAATGACTAAATGTAAATGTAAATGTAAAATATATAATAAAACTTACTGAAACCTAAAACAAACGATAGGTTTTAGCTTTTAAACCTAAAACAAATATTAAAAGAATGAATATTATTGTGTATACACATGAGTCCATCTTTCATAATTGTAAACCAATGAACGACACAAGGCCAATTATACCAGAGAGAATGATGTAAAATGATGTAAAACATCTCACCAGTGACAGTGAAATACAATCTCAGTAATTTCATATCTTACACTCCCTCCTGATAAAAGCGCGCGCACACACACACACACACACACACACACACACACACACACACACACACACACACACACACACACACACACACACACACACACACACACACACACACACACACACACACACACACACACACACACGTATACACTAAGTGAAGATCTACACTAATCTTTATAAGTAGTGAGTGAACTACACTTCAGGAGTTAAGGAACATTATAAGTTTTAACTCTTTTTCTGTGTCACTTCAAATGATGCCCACGAGAGCCTTTGAGAGCGGAAGAGCTGAAGAAACACTCTCATTATCCGGCCTCTTAAAGACTACGTCTCTCTCTCTCTCTCTCTCTGTGAAATATCATTTACACTCCACACTTACATGAGTCAAATTCACTCGTTCAGACTGAAAATATTTGGAAATGTCAAGCGTATCAATGTCTAGATAAGCTCCGTATCTCTGTGATTCTGAGTATTGCTCTTTTAAAACATGTATCGATCCTTTAACCCTGCGCCTCTTGGTTACAGTTGCGCTCTTAAACTAACTTTACAGAATGAACTGAAGATTTCAACAAACAGCAGGTTAACATTTAAAGAAAATGTTAAAGATACACATCTTTGAAACAAACACACACTTCTACAGCAAGAAACCATCACTTAGGGAGAGAAGTCGGTGGAAGGACGAGAAACACTAGGAAGGAATTGATGGACGGAATATGTGTGATAGGGTTTGAGTTTTACATTTACATTTACATTTAGTCACTTAGCAGACGCTTTTATCCAAAGCGACTTACAATAGTTTTCATTCAGTCAGACAGAGAAGAAATCATGAGCTCTTATATCTACTGTACTAAACACAAACTCTCACAAAATCAATCAGTGTGGTCATCAAATAATAACTACATTCATAATCGGTGTATTCATTTTATACTAGACACCTCAACTAAACTAAAACTTACAAAATTCATTTCTTAAATCTTCCTTTCTCATCCTTATGTTTTTATCCAAACCCTTGTGTGACTTTCTTTATTCTGCAGAACCCCAAAGAAGATCTTTTAAAGAATGATGGCTGCAAAACAACAGCGTCACACATTCTTTCTTATTGTATGAACACAAAACCAATTCAAGTGAATTGTGCTACTTCCCAACAGTCTTCAAACTATCTTCTTTTTGGTTCTGTAGGAGAAACGTATACAGATTTGAAATGATAAAAGAATTATGCTCTGGGTGAGCTATCACTTTAAATACACTATTAACAAACATCACAGGAAAATATCCAACTTTGCCCCAACCTAACGTGTTCAGTAAATAATCTGTGATATAAAACGTTGGTCAATTATACACCACTGACTCTTACTCTACTTTTAGTCTTTCAAAACACTTTCTAAACTTTCACTTGACCACAACATTTGTTTGTATAAAAATGTATATAAATGTATAAATGTATATAAATCTTTATTTCCACGTTAGGGATAAAGTCTCAGGAGTATGCCACCATTTCGCCCCAAACCTCAGTCAGATCTGTCAAGGCCCGCCGCTGGCTTTGCCGTCATTCAGCGAGAGAGGTCTGAACGTGTGAATGGGGCAATCAAATCAGACACAGAAATAAGAAAGTGCTTCTTGGAGAGCTTGAATTCTCTTCAATTACCCTTTACATTCACTCTCTGATTGGCTGATTTGAGTTTTGCGATGTTGAATCTCATTACCGCTACAGAACGGAACTAATCAGATTATTCCGATCTCACCGCCTGCAGTATAAACACAACCCTTAGGATTCTCCTCTGTTTGCATTCGCATCAGAAAGCCACGAGAGTCCTTCCCTGAATAAATTCATTCTCCTGACCTCCGGATAAATGTGCTTGACATCGTTCTGTCCCCGTGGAAACGCCAGGATTAACTCAGGATTGCTGGCACTAGACTCATTCCTCTCACGATCGAGGAGATATTTAGAAGACAAATCTCCACATGACTCTTCCTGCATCACATCCCGAGGAGCGTTCGGTCTTCCTTACGAGAGGGTCGACCTGTCCGAGGTTATAAATGTTAGTGTTCTTGTTAAGAGGTGTGGGTCCGGCTGTCATGTGACCGACTGTAAGAGACGTTCATTCAGTTTCTCTGTATGACCGTTACCTGCCAATGTTGGATCCTCCTATCGTACGGATTCGTCACACAGACAGAAGCGGGACTGAGTTTGTAGATATATTTTTATTAAAGAATCTCAGAGGATGTAATGAGGCACTCAAGGACCTGATTGAGACATGAAAGAACCCTAACAAAGTATGTAAGGGGCAACAAAATAAATTGGAGGATTGTGGTTATGCAAAAAAAATTTATAATAGAAAAAAAGTGAAATATAAAAATATTTACATATAATGTTTTGTTGTTTTTATAAAAAACGTTCAAAACTCAAAGCTATTAAACTGAATCTATTGTGCTTTTAAAAACATAAAAATAACCTATTACTTATAATATAACTTTAAAAAGAAACCATTTAAAAAGAAATGATTATTTTACAATATTTGAAGAACTATAATATTAAAACCAATAATAAAAACTTTCTTATTTAAACACATTAAGCTTTTTTTCTTCTATCCAGAGGTGTTAAAGGTGTTTCTGTGGCATCATGAAGCATCTTTATAAGATATATAAAAGAGCCACAAATGGTGAAATGTGTATAATCTATCAGGAGGATTCAGGATTCAGAGTTTTGTTGACCATGACACTTTCTCTCTGACACAGATGCACAGAATGCATATTTCTCATTATATTAGATGCTCGGCTCTCTATCAC
>CM065674.1:2440594-2483803 GCA_033220385.1 Triplophysa yarkandensis
AGAGGGAGACCAGAGAGACAGAGAGACCAAGAGAGAGAGAGAGAGAGAGAGAGAGAGAGAGAGAGAGAGAGAGAGAGAGAGAGAGAGAGAGAGAGAGAGAGAGAGAGAGAGAGAGAAGAGAGAGAGAGAGAGAGAGAGAGAGAGAGAGAGAGAGAGAGAGAGAGAGAGAGAGAGAGGAGACCAGAGAGAGAGAGGAGAGAGAGAGAGAGAGAGAGAGATGAGAGAGAGAGAGAGAGAGAGGAGACCAGAGAGACAGAGAGACAGAGAGACCAAGAGAGAGACAGAGAGACCAGAGAGAGAGACAGAGAGACCAGAGAGAGAGACAGAGAGAGAGACCAGAGAGAGAGGAAGAGAGAGAGAGAGAGAGACCAGAGAGAGAGAGAGACCAGAGAGAGAGACCAGAGAGAGAGAGAGAGACCAGAGAGAGAGAGAGACCAGAGAGAGAGAGAGACCAGAGAGAGAGAGAGACAGAGAGAGAGAGAGAGAGAGAGAGAGAGAGAGAGAGAGAGAGACAGAGAGAGAGAGAGACCAGAGAGAGAGAGAGACAGAGAGAGAGAGAGAGAGAGACCAGAGAGAGAGAGAGACCAGAGAGAGAGAGAGACAGAGAGAGAGAGAGAGAGAGAGACCAGAGAGAGAGAGAGACCAGAGAGAGAGAGAGACCAGAGAGAGAGAGAGACAGAGAGAGAGAGAGAGAGAGAGAGACAGAGAGAGAGACCAGAGAGACCAGAGAGAGAGAGAGAGAGAGAGAGAGAGAGAGTGAGAGTGAGAGTGAGAGTGAGAGTGAGAGTGAGAGTGAGAGAGAGTGAGAGAGAGAGGAGAGAGAGAGAGAGCTTGTGACTGTATGTGAATATAGCTACAGCTTTAATGTGATATATGAACTGACGTCTTACCTTCAGCCAGGTTGATTTTAGCCTGTGGATCTATCTGGAAAACATGTTCCAGCATACTACAGGTGACCTCCTTTGTGCTCTGCAGCGTGCTTTCTCTGTTCATACGAGGGCATGATTCATTCTCAACAGATATGTTGAACTCTGTTATCCAGCTTTCCTTTCCCTTTCTGCCAAACACAATATATTCCACCTTGAAAAGTGCATTTTAACTGGCCATCTCCATATTCTCTTATAAAAATGCATTATTGTTTTACTATATTGTTTTATAATTTGTTGTGAAAGTATTGTCATAAAAATGGTAATAGTTCTGCCACATGTGGTTCCTACACCATGACTAAGGTTTGAGAAGGACTTCAGTTACGGATGTAATCTAGATTCACTATAGGAGAGAACGAGACGTTATGTTTGACTGAATGGGGATGAACTTGAGAACCCTTTGTCTCTGAGCTAATTAAAAAGGCCGATTATTTGGTGAGTAAATCAATACATGTCCCCGCCCATGAAGACAGGTATGAAGGGAAAAATAATAGATCTTTCAGACGGCTTCTTGCAGAAGAACCTGGGAAGCCTCTCCTGATTCTTGTAGCGGTGGCCAAATGTCATTGTACAGAAGTACACAATGTGTAGTTGTAACTGGAGACGTTACCTTTTAGTCGGTCTCTCAATGTTGTGTTTGACTGAACAGGTTCCTGTCTTAACACACCATGACACTTTGGCAACGTCCTGACCTCTAGCTGAGCGACTTACTTATTCTCAGCAAGTCACGACCTTCAAGTAAGGTGTGGTAACATTTCATCAGAGCTTTGCTGAAGTTGAGAGACTCATCCAGCTGCGTTGTGGACGGTGGCCATACTTCTAATACTTACCTTAGAAGCCGCCTGTCACTGGAAAACGCTATCCCTCTAATTGAGGGTCCGCATTACGGAAACCAAATCGCGAACTTGGGTGGTATCTATGTGAAGATCCAACTAGGAGCATCAACATTTGTGCCCTCCAGGTCTGCGAGAAACTTGGGGGTAATCATCGATGATCAGCTCAACTTCACAGATCATGTTGCCGCGACTGCCAGATCCTGCAGATTCATGCTTTACAACATCAGGAAGATCAGACAGTTTCTCACAGAACACTCCACACAAATCCTGGTTCAAGCTCTGGTCCGGTCCAGGCTGGACTACTGCAACGCGCTGCTTGCTGGACTCCCGATGTGCACAACTAAACCTCTGCAGATGATTCAAAATCCAGCCGCAAGAGTGGTGTTCAAGGAACCAAAAAGGACCCATGTAACACCTCTCTTCATAAAACTACATTGGCTTCCTGTAGCAGCTCGCATTGAATTTAAATGTCTTCTCATTGCCTACAAGACCACCACCGGTTCAGCACTCACTTACCTTAACTCACTAATGCAAAGATATAGGCCCTCAAGATCTCTGCGCTCCGCAAATGAGCTGAGACTTGTGGTACCAGCTCAAAAGGGTAAGAAATCTCTCTCTCTCTCTCTCTCTCTCTCTCTCTCTCTCTCTCTCTCTCTCTCTCTCTCTCTCTCTCGAACGTTCTCTGCTTCAGTTCCTCGATGGTGGAACGATCTGCCTCTGGCTTCACGCTTGTCAGACTCGGTCTCTATCTTTAAAAAACTCCTAAAAACTCATCTTTTCCGGCTACACCTAACTCACTAACTCACTTCTTTTCTAACTACTCACTCTATCAAAAAAAATAAATAAAAAAAAATAAAAAAATCGCTCTCTGTGTAACTTGGTAGCATTGTTGTAGCACTTGTTCACCTATTGTTGTATCGGCTATTTACCGCTTCATTGTCTCCTCGACTATTGTAAGTCGCTTTGGATAAAAGCGTCTGCTAAATGACTAATTGTAATGTAAATGTAAAATGTAAATGTAAGATCACCTCATGATTCTCGCCGGTCCAGAAAATAAGTCATGGCAAGAAAGCGAACCGACTTTACGGGAGAACAGCTGTAGGTGGAGGCTGACCCTGGGCAGATCACCAGGAACACCATTCACAAAGAGACAGCATGGTTAGGCCAGATGGGGCTGACACTACTGAGAATCGGTACGGTAAGCAGGGCCGCTCCAGCTACGGTGAGAGTGCTTAGTGAGGATAGGTGTCTATACTCTTAACACTTGGTACGTATGTTGTATTATTTGCGGTTCAAGATTCGAACCACCAGGCCACGACTGCCCCAGATGCATAGGGAAAGTTGCTCTAAAAAACATTCTCCTGCACCACGTCGTAGAGATCCAGCAATTAAATGACTTGAGACTGTAGAGGAGTATGCACAAGGTGCATCAGGTTCCAAAAAACCTATTTCCCTTCGTACTCGTAATCACCGGTGGACAAGAATTGATAAATTCCCCAAATGAATTGCCATTTTCAATTGGCTGGGAGACAAACGGGTTCTCAAGTTCAACCCCATTCAGTCAAACACATCGTCCAGAGATAAACTGAAAGGGAACTCATATTTTATCCTTCTAGCGTTTTAAACTGACTGAAGTGTATTCACACCTGCTGAGACAAGCGTAGTTCCCCCTGTGGAAGGGCTGGGCAGGTAGAAACCACAGAGCATCCTCTTTAACGCTGATTCCACTGATGTTGCCCAGCTTCTGGTCCGGATTGAAGCTCCACGTTACACTTACATTCTGAATCTGAATGTTGCACTTCAGTTTAAATGCAAGACCAGCTGTGAGGTAGTATGTTCTCAGATTTCGAATCTGCAATTCAACACCTTGAAGAGAAAAACACAATAGAGGATTATAAGATGGTTTTAAAATAAGGCCTGTGCAAGGACAAGGAGTTTCATAGCATTATATTGTTGTGATATCATGGAAAAGAAACAGTATTAAAATACATATAACATTCAATAAATAGTTTATTCCTGTAAACTAAATATTTCAAATAATAATAAAAGAATTTATTATATTTCAAATAAGTGAACCGTGGGAAAGACCGTAGAGAAAGTAAAAGATAGGTGTATTTCCCCCTATGGAAGGTACGGGCAGTCAAAAACCACGGAACGTAATTTTACGGTGATTCCGATGATGTTTCCCGGCTGCTGGTGCATTTATGTCTAATATGTCTTCTCATAGTAAATACTAAAGAACACACACTATTTATTGCTTTGTTTCACAATAGATTATAATACAAATACGATAATGTTCATTTATAAAGTCTGACATTTACTTAATAAAATATGTGATGAAAACATGAATTTTAATTTCACCTTACAAACTATCACAAAAATAAAAGGCTATATGTTAACTCAATAAAATGTTAAAATCCTTTGAATGATTTTTGTGACAAAAAAGATTTAAATTGGTGAAATCAATGAGAATAAACTTTGATATCTTAGATTTCCTAACCGAACATGGGATACTTTTGATATGAGTTTGAGAACACTAGCTCCATAAAAATGTATTTGAAGGATATGCATCATATATATATATTTATATATATATATAATCTTTTATAATAAGATGTACTTTATACATCTATTGAACTGCATGTCACGTGATATTTTGAAGAAGTGGAATTGCTACACTGTCCAATGTCACATCAGCTTTCCTCTACATAACAACTATTACAAAATCATGTTGTAAAAAGCTGTAAATCCTACACAATCAATTCTGATGTATATTAACCAAACTTAGTTATTTTCTTTGTAATAAAATTCTTTTAAGATAGATTTGGAAAGTGCTTTCTGGTACCACATTTTGCCAATATTCAGTTTAGCACCAAACTAGTGTCTGTTGGAAACTTCATGTAAATCCAGAACAAAGTAAAACCCAAACTCTCACCTGTGATCAGAAGAAAACATATGAAAATCCATTGGAGATAAAACTTGAAACTGCTCTGTGGATTTCTTTTAAGCAGCATTTTGTTTTCAAGTATTCTTCAGCGGACAGGTTTGACCGACACTTTCAGTTCCTGAAAACTGATAGAAACACAACATTCAGTCTGATGTATACACTGTACATAATGACATTGCTCACCTCCCATTTTATCCCAGAGAAAAAAATCACAACATGAAGTTTCATATCATTATTATGAGAGATCTTTCTGTGAAATTAAGTGTAAGATAAGAAATCTAAACAGAAAGTATCTGATCTCAAATGGACTTTCCCAAGGAAGTTCCAAACTGAAACCAAAACATTCTGGATTCTGGTTTCCATGACAACTACAAATAAAACCATTATTACAGTTCTTAGTGAAGGATGTTATGTAGATTTCTGCATTATTCCAATTGGATTTAACAGTTTACTGTTGGTTCCCATTGCCACATTGACAGTTTCAAATCCCATGATTTATTTTAATGGAAACTATAATGTAAAATACAGTATTTACATTTCAACTATATTAAAACTATTAAAACCTTGTGTATAAAGTACAAGGGGTTTTAAAGCTTTCTCTGAGGAAAAACTTGACAGGTTGTACGTCACAAAATATAAAAGGATTTATTATTGGATTTTTATAACAAAGAGTAAAAGCACGACTACATGACATAAAGTGCTAGTTAAATATGTGTGTGTGTTGTCTTACCTCGTGTGAAGAACAGTGATATGTGAAGTAACTGAAGACATAACTCTTGAGCTTGAGACACTCCTGCTGCTGTGTCTCAGAGGAATTTCCAGAGGCATGACGTCATGGCCTCACTGTGGTTTACTGACATACATAAAGAAACACCCACAATATAACTCTATACACATAAAGAAACACCCACAATATAACTCTATACACTGAGGTTTTTATTTCATTTCATCTCACTGTTACATACTGCAATATCTACCAAGTATGCAGAACAACGATACATTAGATTTATGCAGTTCTTTTTTATTTGGGTGAACATTCTGCACTTATGAATAGAATGGATTTGATTTTACAGATGTTCACAGGACAAGATTTATTTCCACAACTAGAACTTGGTTTCATTTTTGTTTTAGTCTTTACATTTAAACAGGTCTTTATAGCTGTAAACAGGTTTTTGGTTATGAGTTTCTTTACAGAGGAATGAAGGGGATTGTGTCCCTTTTTTAAGGGTTGTAAACATCAAATAACATAAACCAAACACAGACAAACAGACAAACAAAAGAGTCAAACACAAAAACACACAAATACCTGCAGTCTGTGTCAGAAACAACACAAACACACAAATACCTGCAGTCTGTGTCAGAAACAACACAAACACACAAATACCTGCAGTCTGTGTCAGAAACAACACAAACACACAAATACCTGCAGTCTGTGTCAGAAACACAAAAACACACAAATACCTGCAGTCTGTGTCAGAAACAACACAAACACACAAATACCTGCAGTCTGTGTCAGAAACAACACAAACACACAAATACCTGCAGTCTGTGTCAGAAACAACAAAAACACACAAACAGACAACTCACAAACAGACAAACACACAAATACCTGCAGTCTGTGTCAGAAACAACAAAAACACACAAACAGACAACTCACAAACAACACAAACACACAAATACCTGCAGTCTGTGTCAGAAACAACAAAAACACACAAACACACAAATACCTGCAGTCTGTGTCAGAAACAACAAAAACACACAAACAGACAACTCACAAACAACACAAACACACAAATACCTGCAGTCTGTGTCAGAAACAACAAAAACACACAAACACACAAATACCTGCAGTCTGTGTCAGAAACAACAAAAACACACAAACAGACAACTCACAAACAGACAAACACACAAATACCTGCAGTCTGTTTCAGAAATAACACAAACACACAAACACACAAATACCTGCAGTCTGTGTCAGAAATAACACAAACACACAAATACCTGCAGTCTGTGTCAGAAATAACACAAACAAACATAAACCTGCTGTCTGTGTCAGAGATAACACAAAGACACAAATACCTGCAGTCTGTGTCAGAAATAACACAAACACACAAACAGACAACTCACAAACAGACAAAAACACAAATACCTGCAGTCTGTCTCAGAAATAACACAAACAAACATAAACCTGCTGTCTGTGTCAGAGATAACACAAACACACAAATACCTGCAGTCCTTGTCAGAAATAACACAAACAAACACCTGCTGTCTGTGTCAGAGATAACACAAACACACAAACAGACAAACACACAAATACCTGCAGTCCTTGTCAGAAATAACACAAACACACAAATACCTGCAGTCTGTGTCAGAAATAACACAAACACACAAATACCTGCAGTCTGTGTCAGAAATAACACAAACAGATAAACACACAAATACCTGCAGTCTGTGTCAGAAATAACACAAACACACAAATACCTGCAGTCTGTGTCAGAAATAACACAAACACACAAATACCTGCAGTCTGTGTCAGAAATAACACAAACACACAAATACCTGCAGTCTGTGTCAGAAATAACACAAACAGATAAACACACAAATACCTGCAGTCTGTGTCAGAAATAAGACAAACACACAAAACACACAACACACAAACACACATGAACAGAGGATGAATTGCCCGGATATGAAAACTGCACAAATAAGCTAGGTCAATGTTTGTGGTCGCTGGTTTTTCAAAATGTCACCTTAAAACAACACCACTTCACAACACTCACAATACAGTGAGAATGAACAAAACATCTACGATTGATTGACTTACAATTGCTGCGCATGTTTACTGAGCTATGAGCAATGAAATACATTGAAAAGGGCTTGGCATGAACAGTAGTTTGCAGAAACCTTTGATATGAATAATGAGCAAAGCTAGACACATGAGTTTGGTGTATCTGAAATTAAATCTGAAATTAAAGAAGCAAGAAACAAAAATAAAGTGGTAGAAATGCCCCTCAAATTTGAAAACTGGGAAAAGACTTGCTGCACTTGGCTTTTATTTTAGGCCAAATAAAACACATGACACAAAATTAAAGTAATTCTGTAAGTAATAGATTCCTCCATTTCACAAAAATACTGACATTCCATACAGTCAGAAAACATCCAGGTTGGGAAACTGAAGCTGGCATCATGTGAATACAAATCTGTCTTCAATCCATTCATTACACAAGTATGCAGAGTCTTGTACCTTTGCCCGTACCTTCAGATCCTCAAAAGTTCTTCTACTTATAACAGCTGTACTGTTTGTAGAACAAATTAGATCAGCTCTGAAATGAATCGAAGCACTCTGAATGTATTATTCTCCCCATGAGATTAATACATAGTTTGGGATCAAGCCAAGTGTCCGGTTACTGTTGCCCTATACAGTTCAGACAAAAGTTTCTGTAACCTTCAGATCTCCAGACCTTATGATCTAGAAACTAAACCAAACATTTTTCTCTTTTGCTTTGCCTCTGACGGGCATGTAATAGCGCACGTTCCTCCAGAAGCGTTCTGAGGGCACGAGAGAAGAAGTTACACGCTCTTCTGATGTCCCATCACAGCACATCCACCTCTTCCTTCTTTTCCAGGCCTGCAGTGCTCCTTGTTTCTGTCTGATGAGACGCACGCTCTCGGGCAGTCGCAGAGGATCACGGATTTCCTCCATCTCCAACAGCACTATTTTAATAGTGTTCTCCACCAGGGCTCGGTACAAACCCACCTGCTGTTCGGCCCATTCCAGCGCTTCCGGACTGCAGAGAGAAGATGACGTATAGAGCAGCAGGAGTCTTCGACAGCGCTTCAGAGCGTCTTCAACAACATCCACAACAGCTGAAGAAAAACAAGGATCAATTTATGTGGAGAATTTGTGCCGTTATCAAGGCAGAAGATTTTTAATAGATTGAGATTTAAAAAGTGAAACATAATATTAAAAAACAGATGCTAAAGATGACCAGAATTCTGAATTAATCACATTAATCTAATTTAATTTCTGGTTAGACTTAAGGTTTAAGCATTCCTCTACATAAATAAAAGTAAATGTTAAAAATACCCATCTTGAGCAATTACAAATCGCAAAATCAATGTATAAAAGTTAAACATGTAATGTTAAACTAAAATAACCAACTTAAGGTGATAGTTAACCCAAGAATAACTACATAATTTATTTTGAAGTCTTGTAACTTAAACCTGTATGACTTTCTTTCCACTGCAGAAAACAAAATAAGATATTTTGAAGAATGTTAGGAACTAGCACCAATTTATTTGCATTGGTTTGTACAATAGAAGAAAATGTGTGACACTTTCGTTGGGTTATCCATATTCGTAAAAATATCTTATTTTGTGTTATGCAGGGAGTAAATTATTAAAATCTTTAAATTGCTAAAATCTAATGATGTGTTACCTTCTCCCGGCAGACCGTCCCTGCCAAGAATAAAAAGTTTATAACCATATTGTCCCTCCAAGACTTGAGGTAAAGTCTTCATAGCAAACATCTCTGCCACTTCACTGGAGCCTTCAAGAACTCTTGGATAAGCAATGTATGCATCAAACTGCTTACCATCCCCATCTGTAGAAGAGCAACAAACCATTTTTAACTTTATACCACAATATATATATATATATATATATTTTTTTTTTTAAATAAATTTTTATAATAGAAAATTTTACATTTCAACATTAAAGGTAAACCAAAAAAGTTAAGTGGATTTTTCTGTGAATGAGGTAAGTTTTATTGTACAAGTGATCATACGTAAGAAATGGAAAAACCCAAGAGTAGTGGACTGATTTTGAACTGTGTGGGAAGAAATGCCCCATTAAACTGACACCAAATGTGTTTCCTGACAACAGACACGCACATTAAGAACTAAACGTCCTGGTACTCAAACTGCTTCTTAATAAAGCAGTGACATGCAACAAAAGGTGTGAATTTTAGCTAAAGTGATGCCGACCCTTTGCAGGAAATTTTGCTAGGCTGCAAAACTATAAAAGTTATTTCCTGTTTATTTCACTACCTGTGGTTTTGAAGAAGAATGGAAACAAGTTCCTGACCCACAAGGTCAGCTCCACCTTAAATAGAGTGCAGAGAAGAACGCCCATCACGAAGAGAAACGCAACAATACCCAAGACAAGAACCAAAGGCAGGAGAAGATTTGGGTCTGTTTATGTTCAAACAAAAAACACAAACATATTATTTTTCCATCTGTAGGGGCATTCAGATGAATCACACACATAAAAACAATATTTATATTTATGGTATAGTTATAACATACCTGCCGGCAGGAGCATGAACTGTCCTGGTTGAAGTCCACGACCGCTGGACACTAAGCATGTAAAGTTTCGATTAAAATCTTCCTTATTCACCTCAGTGAACCACAGCGTGCGCACCAACCGAACACCATCATCTGTACTGCTTTCACTGCATGAGAAACACACAGAGAATCCAGACAGATCCTAAGCTGTTCATCACATCTGTGCACAAATCTTCAACTGGAGAATAATCATTACTAGATTGGTCCAAAAATTAATGTTAGTGATTTGTCAGTCAATGACTGTCCAATCCACTCTCTCAGATACCCACACAGAAGAAATCCAGTACTCACTTAAGCGGCGTTTGATGAACCCGATCAGAAACATCGGAAGAGACGAAAGAATTCATATCAATCCAAAACACATCAACCAAATGAATGCCCATCCCCGGCACGAACACCTGACAGTGTTTACCGAACGATGAACCTGAAATTCACCAACATACAAACACACAAAACAAACATTTTCCATTTAAAAAAAAGAACGGTCAAGAGATTCACAGAATTTTTCATCCTATTTTATTTTTACACATAATGCTCAATCATAAGTGTATTGTGTAAGTTTCTTAGGCACAGGAGAAAATGTTAAGGAGGGAGAAAGTATTAACACAACAGTTCCTGCTATTTTCACCTCAGATGAGCTGTCAGTGTCCAAGTATGAGCACATTCATGTCTAATACCTCATTTGGATTAAAAAATTAAGAAATAAAAAGTGAAACTCACCACTGGCCACTTTTATGATGTCATTGACTGGCTCGACCATTCGTGGTTTCATGGTGTATTTATCTATAAATCATAAACAGATTTTTTACATTATTTTCATCCTCCTGTGTTATAAATAAAAAAAAAAGTTAAGGTAGGTTTTCTAATTTCTCACCATCAACTTCACACTCCAGAGTTTCAGAAATTTCACCGATGACATTATCCAAACTAAATATCATTCTGCAGGAGTAAAAAGCAGCATCTTCAAACTGTGCATTTCTGATGAGCAGCATATCATTCATGGGAACAAACTTCTCATCTCCTTCAATCTTCTCGCAGTCCTGAGAAAAAGAAACTTCACCAAATGTCCCACTGTGAATTTAACAGTTTTTCGAGATCAATGTGGCGCATGTTTTACCTTGTACCACTGGATGGAAGCACTATCCACACTCTTGAGATAACGCCTCAGAGGACAGGTCAGAAAACCATTCACCTGAGCGTCGATTGTCTGACTGATGGTTTGCATTGGTTGGCAGTCTTCAGACATCTCTGACACTATCAACACTGTCGCCTGTTTGAAGCACTCCTGTTCAGTTCTGTTGAGACATGAAACACGGTTTATATAAGTGTCTTAATTAAGTCTTACATTAAAAGGCATTCATTTAGACACACATGACAGGGCATCTGCCAGCCCCTGCTGAAAAACTGAGCATAGGTTCATGTGAAGGAAGTCAAAACATTTTGTGAGCTGAACCTATGATCAAATTGATTTTTGTGAGGTTTAAAATGACATCACACTTTAAATAAAGTTCAATAAATCACACACATGATTCACAGTTTTTTAATTTGCTTTTAATACATGGGCGGCTTAAACCTTTGCAGGCCAGGAAAATCCCAAAACCACTGACAGGTTTAAAAATAATGGTGAGCTTAAAAAAAATTCTCTAAATGTTCTTCTAAATGTGTGGAGGTGTATTGAGACACCAGATTGTTTAAAGGTCACTGGCAAACAAAAACCTTGATTCATTAGCTTTACTTCATCACACTATCCTGGAAACACACTCAGTTTACCCTTCCTGTTAATCTTTCCATTCATTTATACCAGCAGTCAACAGACAGGTGCTCAAATCTAATCCAATCCAACACATGACCACATCACACTTCACTTTAACATAAAAACTATGAACATTAAAGTACATTTAAATGATTATGTATTCATATGTATGACTTTTAAAAAGAGGACTAGACAGTCCAGAATTCCCCCACCTCCAAGCAAAAACCATGGGGTTATCCCTAACATCTCCAAACTGTTTGATCACTTCAAATCTTACTCCTCATATTCATAAGCATAGAATGTTTTTCACTTTTGATAAAAAATGGTGAGATGCTGACATGCAGCGTTTCTTACTGATGAAATAAAAGGATTTCTGTCCATACCTGATAACACATATGTAGCTCCCATCATGCTCCATAGTGATATTCATGAACCACAGTAACCTGTCTCGCAATATGACATCACGCTCCTTGTGTGTCATCTCAATGCCCGTTCTTTTATTGTACCATGTTATGTTGTATGAGTTTTTTGCAGGATTAAAGAGATGTTGGATGTCCAACGTGCAGTTTAAGGCCGCAGCTTCCCTCGGAACCGAGAAAACTCGCTCAAACGCCGTATCAAAATCTCTGCAAGAGTCTGTGTGAGAGACACAGCCGGTCAGAGAGCAGAAAACACAGAAATACATATAATAAAAAATAGAAAAAGAGAGAACATACTGCAACAACATTACTATTTTTATTTGAAAACAAACTGTGCTTTTATGGTCATTTTGCTTTATGTAAATTAAAATATTACATCCTTAAAATAATTTACTAAATATGTCATTTTTCAGTTTTGTTCAAATGTGTACCTATGACTGAAGGTTCCTTTGATATTACAGCCCCCTGGACAGAAGACATTAACAAAAGCAGAAAAAGGAGGGACAGCCGACCCATGTCTGTAAAAAACAAAACAGAAGAAGTTATTATTCACTGCAGTTCAGACACAAGGAAAATAATAAATATAATAATATTAAGGGTGGGTAGAAATATAATATAATGCATGCACCAGGACTGTGCATCGTTCAGAAAATAACTGATATAACTATTGTTAATATTATCACAAGTATTAGAGATATTAGATTCACTTTACATTAAAGTCACAGTAAATGTAGTAACATTTTCTTTGATGAATTAAACAAAAGTAAAATGTTTAAACAAGCAGCTGTCACCGTTTATTAATGCTGTTGGTTTTATTTAATGGACTTTGACCCTCGGATTTCTGGAAGTGTACGTGTTTGCAACCACAAACTCAAAGGTCAAACAGGCACAGTCTGATAAAACACATGTACGAAACTATTCTTCTATAAACTAAAAACAGGGGAATAATACTGAGCCGCTAGTCATCTTCATGTGATAGTTAACACAAATTTCTTCAGCATTTCATAAGAGATAATATTTTGGATCGTACTCATTCACTTTTATTAGTTTTGTGTTCATACAATCGAAGTGAATCAATTCCACTATTACTTATTTTCCATTTTTCTTCAAAATATCTTTTTACAATTACATTTACATTTAGTCATTTAGCAGACGCTTTTATCCAAAGCGACTTACAATAGTAGAGGAGACAATGAAGCGGTAAATAGCCGATACAACAATAGGTGAACAAGTGCTACAACAATGTTACCGAGTTACACAGAGAGAGAAGTTACAAAAGGTTTTTTTTTATTTTATTTTATTTTTTTGATAGAGTGAGTAGTTAGAAAAGAAGTGAGTTAGTGAGTTTTTGTTCTGCAGATGAAAAAAATAATACAGGTCTGAAATGACAAGGTCAAAACATCAAGACGGATGTCTATTCCTGAAATTCTTGAATAACCTGCAGGATTTAAGCAATCTTTCAATGTGAATAACACTAGACAAGCCACTCTCACTTCTGTTCCCTCCTCAAAAACTAAGATCTGAAAAATGCTGACTAGCCAACAGAAACTGCAGAATTCGAGCAACTCGTTCTTGCACAACAGCTCAGTTCTGTAGAAGAACAGCACACATGTAGAAGGGAACCTAATGTGTTCAATCAGCAGGAAAAACATGGAAATATGGGGAAGGAAATCTGTTCGGAAAAACAGAACAGTCGCCTGTCTAACAGGATGTAAAAGTAAATAACCGAAATGAACCAAATCTCTATTCGGTGTCATGAAGAGTTAAAACCACAGACCGGGTTTTATTCAGAACCGGTTTACATCAGGACACAATGACTTTCAACTCTTACATAAGGTTTTTCTGATGCAAATACAAAACAACAACTAAGACCCTGGAGGGAAATAAAAAGTGAATCATATGAAGTGTTGAAATGCATTCATAAAGTAAATCATAAATGTAATATTTCAGATGTGTTCGGATCCAAGTGATAAGATAGCTGTCAATCACAGCACGTCAGCATCACCTGCCGGTGTTAACACGGCTGTTTGTCTTCATTCTGTCTTTAAGTTTCTCATGTCACACATCACATTAGGGAGGAGATTCCTGGCCGCTGTCATAGGCGTGCAGAATAACTTCAGACTGATTCACGTGAACCTTACGATCCGGTTTGACACACTAAACCAAAACTAAACCAAAGAAAGATGACATTAATCATGTATGACAGACGGAAGTTCCGTTCAGTTTTTGGACGTGACAGTCCTCGTTAAGTTTCATTTAAAGCATTAATGACATGGGAGGACACATTTAAACGCTGTAGAAAACAATATCGTGACTTGACATGTGTGTCAGGGAACAGACACGGAGAAAACTCCTCAAACTGAGTTCCCACGATCACAGAAGAGTTCTTAAGTAAGGATTTAACTTGGGATCATATAATGACTCTCGAGGTCAAACTTCTCTTTGGATTCACTTTAAAACATTCATTTCGAAAGCTGAAAGTGGCATTTACATTTACATTTAGTCATTTAGCAGACGCTTTTATTCAAAGCGACTTACAATAGTCGAGGAGACAATGAAGCGGTAAATAGCCGATACAACAATAGATGAACAAGTTCTACAACAATGTTAACAAGTTACACAGAGAGAGAAGTTACAAAAAGTATATATATAATTATTATTATTATTATTATTTATTTATTTTTTGATAGAGTGAGTAGTTAGAAAAGTAGTGAGTTAGTGAGTTAGATGTAGCCGGAAAAGATGAGTTTTTAGGTGATTTCATTTAAATCTTAAAATAAGGTCGGTTTCTATATAAAGTCAATATTGTAGAGGATGTTTTATAGATTCATGTTTAAATAGTTGACGAAGAGTTCACAGCATCTCAGATTTATTATTCAACATTATAAAGAGTTAACTTCATTATTCTCTATTGCTCGGTAAAATAAACTTTACAGAAGATTTGTTAATGAACACAAATGCAATTTCTCAGCTGTAAAGCGAGTAAAACTAAACCCATCGTCTCCATTATTGACTCATAATTGACCTGTATATGTAAATATGTAATTAATTACATAAATAAACATTAAACATATGTTAATATTCAATTCAGGAAATTACAGTTAACCAATATATAGAAATATATATGTCATTTATTATCAGTATTATGTGTTTCTGGCAGGGGTGAATGAATGAAATTATGTAGAATTATACATAAATATTTCCATTGGGAATTTATTTAATTCCATTGTTTTAAGCATTTAATTTGAATTTAAATAAAACATGCACATGCTTTAATATATTAATTATTACTACATTAATTTATCAACAATTGATGAGTTATGTAAAACAACATGAATAAATATAATATAATAATATATATAATATTATTGAATCTATCCCAGAATGCACCACACCGCCTACAGCATAAAAACTACATTTCCCATTTCCAATATTTTATATTTCATAGATTTACCTTAATAACTTTATCCAAAAGTGAAGATGATATTAGTGTTTATAAAAACATCAATAATAGAAATAATAGAAATAAAATCCGAGTAATTAATGTAAATGTGTTTATCGTGTCGAGCACGCGCTGCTGCTGAGAGAAACTCGACACAGAAGTTTTCTTCCTCACATAATTCATTAAAATAGAATTCAGAGATAAACTTTCCTCACATAATTCATTAAAATAGAATTCAGAGATAAACTTACCTCACATTCAGCTGTCAGCTCATTTTATTTATCTTTATTCACTACAACAAACTCTCACACACACACACATCTATAAACACACACACACATCTATAAACACACACACAAACACACAACACACACACAGGTGTGTAGACGGATATTCCGTGAGATCGGGACACTTGTGTACAGATTATGGGATGTTTGGCAATATCCTCCCGACGCCTCCTCAGAGTTGCGCAAGAGTGAAAGAGGCGGAGAATAAAAGTGAATTAAACTCATTTCTGTGTTCTGACACAACATGTTTCATATTTATATTACAGTTAAATCTTGTTATCATCTCATTTAATAACAGCGTTTATATAAACACGTGACTGTGTGTGTGTGTGTGTGTGTGTGTGTGTGTGTGTGTGTGTGTGTGTGTTCTGACGTGAGATTAAAGCGATTCCAGATCAATCCTGCAGGGGGCGACACACACACACACACACACACACACACACACACACACACACACACACACACACACACACACACACACACACACACACACACACACACACACACAGTGACACACACACACACACACACACACACACACACACACACACACACACACACACACACACACACACACACACACACACACACACACACACACACACAGTGACACACACACACACACACACACACACACTGACAGTGACAATAATATACGATCAATAATATACATTAATAATATACATCAATAATATACATCAATAATATACATCAATAATATACATCAATAATATACATCAATAATATACATCAATAATATACATCAATAATATACGATCAATAATATACATCAATAATATACATCAATAATATACATCAATAATATACATCAATAATATACATTAATAATATACATTAATAATATACATTAATAATATACATTAATAATATACATCAATAATATACAACAATAATATACATCAATAATATACATCAATAATATACATCAATAATATACATCAATAATATACATCAATAATATACATTAATAATATACAACAATAATATACATCAATAATATACATCAATAATATACAACACACAATATACAACTATAATACACAACAATAATATATAACAATAATATAAATTAATAATATACATCAATAATATACAACAATAATATACATTAATGATATACATCAATAATATACAACACACAATATACAACTATAATACACAACAATAATATATAACAATAATATACATTAATAATATACATCAATAATATACAACAATAATATACATCAATAATATACATCAATAATATACATCAATAATATACATTAATAATATAAATCAATAATATACATTAATAATATACATCAATAATATACAACAATAATATACATCAATAATATACATCAATAATATACAACACACAATATACAACTATAATACACAACAATAATATATAACAATAATATAAATCAATAATATACATCAATAATATACATCAATAATATACGATCAATAATATACATCAATAATATACATTAATAATATACATCAATAATATACAACAATAATATACATCAATAATATACATCAATAATATACATTAATAATATACATTAATAATATACATCAATAATATACATCAATAATATACAACAATAATATACATCAATAATATACATCAATAATATACATTAATAATATACAACAATAATATACATCAATAATATACGATCAATAATATACATTAATAATATACAACAATAATATACATTAATAATATACATTAATAATATACATCAATAATATACAACAATAATATACATCAATAATATACATTAATAATATACATCAATAATATACATTAATAATATACATCAATAATATACATCAATAATATACATCAATAATATACATCAATAATATACATTAATAATATACATCAATAATATACATCAATAATATACATCAATAATATACATCAATAATATACATTAATAATATACATTAATAATATACATTAATAATATACATTAATAATATACATCAATAATATACAACAATAATATACATCAATAATATACATCAATAATATACATCAATAATATACATTAATAATATACAACAATAATATACATCAATAATATACATCAATAATATACAACACACAATATACAACTATAATACACAACAATAATATATAACAATAATATAAATTAATAATATACATCAATAATATACAACAATAATATACATTAATGATATACATCAATAATATACAACACACAATATACAACTATAATACACAACAATAATATATAACAATAATATACATCAATAATATACAACAATAATATACATCAATAATATACATCAATAATATACATCAATAATATACATTAATAATATAAATCAATAATATACATTAATAATATACATCAATAATATGCAACAATAATATACATCAATAATATACATCAATAATATACAACACACAATATACAACTATAATACACAACAATAATATATAACAATAATATAAATTAATAATATACATCAATAATATACAACAATAATATACATTAATGATATACATCAATAATATACAACACACAATATACAACTATAATACACAACAATAATATATAACAATAATATAAATTAATAATATACATCAATAATATACAACACACAATATATAACTATAATATACAACAATAATATACAACAATAATATACATCAATAATATACAACAATAATATATATTAATAATATACATCAATAATATACAACACACAATATACAACTATAATGTACAACAATAATATATAATAATAATATATAACAATAATATATAACAATAATGTAGAGCAATAATATATAACAATAATATAAAACAATAATATATAACAATAATATAGAGCAATAATATATAACAATAATATACAGCAGTAATATACAACAATAATATACTCAAACAATATATAACAATAATACAAATTAATAATATTAAACAATAATATATAACATTAATACACATTAATAATATTAAAAAATAATATAACAACAATATAGATGAATAATATTAATCAATAATATATATAACAATTATATACATTAATTATATTAAACAATAATATATAACAATAATATACATTATTAATATTAAACAATAATATATAACAATAATATACATTAATAATATTGAACAATAATATACAACAATAATATTAAATAATAATTTACATCAATAATATATATGTTACATTTGAATGCCTTTTTTCTCACAGTCTGGTTTTCTATACCCTTTTTTTGAGATTATTTTTAACTGCCTGCAGTTTTATACTGAACAGTGTTTTCTATAAAGCTGCTTTACAACACTTTAAACTGAAAAGTGCTATAGAAATAAAAATGTTTTTTATTATACCAGTTTGAATGATTACCTTTCTTTTATAACAGTGTTTACGGCTTCTGTCATACAGTGATGCTCAGGATTGAACGCATCATGTGGACGACGGCCTTGGAAAGTTTGATGTAGTTAAGCTGTATGGGGCAAGTTGTCACAATGAGATTCTTTTTTTAAACTTTGTTTAATCACAGCGCTATAGATAAACTTTTTGCACTGGCGCTTCCTAAAAAGTGAGGTGCACCCAAATGTTTCGACAACATTGCATTTAACGCCACAATTTTTCAAAAGAGACCTCTGAGATGTTTTTTGGTGGCACCATTGAAGAATAAGGTCACACTCGAGAGCAATGAATCACTAAAACATATCTATATTTTAAGCATAAACTTTATTCGTCACCGAGAGGAACTTCGTCTCGGGCAAAGTGCTTCATCTCTAAGCAAATGAACACATAAAACACATAAAACAATAGAGCACATACGTACAGAATACAGAATAAGATAGTGTATAGATATCAAATATAGTATATATTTAATACACAAGCCACAGTAGGGTGCTAGTGTGCTTCCGGTGAATTATTCTTTGTAGAGTTCAACAGTTTTATCCAGGCCATGGACAATTTGAAACCACATTTTGAACATTATAAACATTAACATCACTGGTAAAAATCTATTTTCGGTATCTGGTTAGCTGTATGTCTGTATATGTTGTATGTTTATATGTCAGTGTTTTGTTCCGTTGATCTTGAATGATATTTAACATTTTTATTTCAGTATAAAATAATTGCAAAATGTATATTCCTGAACTATGGAAAAGAACAATTTTGTGACACCGTATTGTGTTGTTTGATGGTTGAGGAATGGTTGTGTAGCTCAGTTTGACTGCTTGTCATATTGGATAGAAACAGCACAAACAGGAGCAGAAAGTGTTTCATAGTCTGTTCCACTCGAGTGTTCCAGTTCAGCTTCAGGGAACTGCGTCCTTCCCCATGCTTCCTCACTCCGTGTCTGTTCCACACGACACAGTCGCTCTGTTATCTCACTTTAGTCACTTCGCTCATGTTTAAATTCCACAGAGAAAATGACAGACAACAACTAAAGAGTGAGTTAAATGACGACAAAGTCCTTCATTCTCTTTTTCTAATACATTCACAATCTTAACGGCGTATTTCAAACCAAAGCAAAAGAAACAAGTCTTTTCTGGGATGTAATTAGGATGGTTTTTTTGCTTATTTGCTGAGAGTGCTTGAGCTCTGCCCAGAATCTTCAGAAATGTGCCCACAAGAGGGAGAAGTTAGGCCTGTCCTGATAAACGATGACAGATATCAGACTAATAATGTCACATACAGCTTAGAATGTGAGTGACGGTTCAAGAAAATACAACCAACAAGACAGTTGTAACTGATATGATGTGTTAAACGTTTTAAAAATAGTCTACAGATGTTAAATGAATTCTTTAATTGTCATGAACATGATATATGTGGATCCTGTTTACTGCCTCAGTTATAATGCAGATTATGGATCAAAGGTTCTAACTTGCTTTAGAGAAACCTTTGGGTTTGTGTTTGTATCTTGAAGATGAGGTTCTGACGAAAGAGTACAGACATACGTGTTGTGTTGTATTTTGTATCTGTACGTGTGAATTAAAGAATTCATTCCCACTTCATTCATTTGTTCCGTAGATTTGTCTTTTTTTGGTTATTTGGGTTATCTGTGTGCAGTCGTTGGGTTGTGACATCTACGTGGTCGTCTGTGTGCACAAGTGAGTGGTAAAGCAAGCTGTTCATAACTACTGTTCCCAAACCTCTCCTTTCTCCAGAGAGGATCCAGGGGTTGGGAAAGAGTCCAGAAGTCATATAAGGACCATCATCTCAGTTTCACAGCGGATGTGCTTTTCTCAGAATAGCTTTTTTCCTCTGCTAACATGACCAAATAAAGAAGAGCTTAAGAACAGCAGATCTCATCTGTAGTGTGTCTCGTTGTGGCATGCTTGTTTTACTTAAAGTCATTAAGTCAACACCCCCAAAATAAACATTTGATAAATGTTGTTAAAAACCTGCTAAGGATTTCTTTACTGGAACACAAAGGAAGAACATTTCAAGAGATCTGTCAATGGTTATGTGTTCATACAGTAGCAGTCAATGTGGCAGTGTTGTTTGATTGTCAACATTCTTCAAAATCTCTTGTGTGTTCTGCAGATTAAAGTCATACAGGTTCAACATAACAATAATAATTAAAATAAATAATACGATTTTCTCTTGAATTCTTTCAATTGATAAGAGATCGCCTTTAATCTCTGAATGTAAACAATAGATCTTTTGAATGGAACTAATATAGTAGTCTTTTCAATAAATAATAAATGCATTACACCAACGAATGCAAATCATATTTTTGCATGTTTCGTTTCCAGCATATATCATTTTAGACATTTGACATCAGCTTAAACGAGGGTTTCACTTCTTGTTTGTGCTAAGGATCATATCAGGTTGTGTAAGTTTATTTAAGAGCGCTTTTGGGAAAAGCTAGTGTCAACAGACGTGCAGCTATTGTGAGCTGTAGATATTTGCCAGACAAATTCAAGTGACACAGTTCAAGCTATCTATTAACCCTGTGTCTGAAATAAAGAATGATAGAAAGCGGGATGAATAGGGTAAGACACAGTATCAGATGTCTTTGATTGGTGTATTATCCAGTTAATGCTGTAACCGTTTGGATTAGGTCAGTAGATATGATCTTTTGACAGCATGTGCAAACATCAGACTCAACCACCTCATCCAAGAGCCGCCGAACCCTCATGAGATACTGTAAAGGCTTATCTGTATAAACACAGCGTGTTCCAATATGTACACTTTTGTCCTTCATCGGGAAAACTATTGATGGAGATTACGATAGCGCAGGTCTGTGAATTCATCTCTCCGAAATGGACTATTGACTCCAGGCTCTCAAATATGAAATGAAACGTCGAGTGGCCTTCTCGTGTGTTCTCAAGGCTTTTCTCTAATCTTCCGCTCCCACAATCGTATCTTGCAGGGTTTAGATGATGAACACTCGCTTTAAGTGACTCATAATAAATACACAATGGTACAAGTAATTTAATTTCTGGGTGTTGAATTGTTGGCATGGCTTATGTGGGATTAGAGCTGTTTAACATGAGGGACTTGTTTTAGTTAGCCCAGTTTTAATGCAAACATAAACAATTCAACCGAACGCTTCATCTGAATCTTTTGTTTGTACATGTTCTGCATCACTGATCATGTGAGTCAGATACATTAATACATACAGGAGTTAAACAATAGTTTTTCTGTTTCATTTACACCCGCTCCAGGCCACTCACGTTAGACATGTGTTGAAAGTTTATATCCAGTGCCTGTATCACTGGTTCATGTCAAATCAAGAAATTAGACCTTTAAAATATCCGAATATACTGGAATACTGGAATACTGGAAAAGAAAGTTATAGCCAACTTTCTTTTTTAAACCAGTTTTGCCACAATTATGCCTTTCTAGACCAGCTTTGCTATAAAAACGAGTGCCTCAAGTTCGGACCGGCCTACTCTCACGTTGTCCTGAAACGCCGTCTACTTGCCGCAGGTTCCTGCAACTCCCTTTCAGAAACAGTTAGTGAACCTGTAGACACATGCACAGCGCTGTGGCGTGCTACCTAGGAACCCCAAACTGTCATATTTGAAACAAAATCGAGAGAGCTTTAGAAAGGGAATGTCTAGATTAAGGATATAACCCCCAGTTTGGCCATAATTTTGCTTCTCCAACTCAGTTTTGTCCATCTAAACCACTTTTTCTAAAACGTTGCTTTTCTAAACCAGTTTTTCTAAAACGTTGCTTTTCTAAACCAGTTTTGCTATAACTTTGCTTTTCAGAACCAGTTTTGCGGAGCAGTCATGGCCTGGTGGTTCGAGTGTTGGACTCGTGATCGCTCTTCGAGACTCTGTACCAGCGGGAATACCACGACTGAGGTGAGACCCTTGAGCAAGGCACCGTCCCCCCACTGCTCCACGGGCATCGCAGCACGGCTGTCCAATGATCTGAGTGTGTGTTCACAATGTGACTGTGTTTACAGAGTGTGTGTGTGTGTGTGTGTGTGTGTGTGTTCACAGTGTGTGTTCACTGGGATGGGTTCAATTTCAAATTTTATTTCAGTTTATCATAAAAAAACTCTTTTGGCTATAACTTTCTTTTCCAGTCAAGTTTTAGAAAAACTTTATTTTCTAAACGTTTCTATTTTTTGCACGTCCTGCAATATCAGATCTTCACAATGTTTAAGTCAAGCTGGAGGTTCTAAGTATCATGACATAAACTAATTTAAATATATGATAAATAATCTTATCGTGTCGGTTAATAAATTAATGTATTTCTTCATAGTTGCATTGAAATGTCAGTTATCTGTCATCAGAATAACTGTGAAAGGTTGTTACTGCAGATCACAAACCATTTCTTAATGTGCGGTCACAAGTAAACGCTTAAGTAAATGCTTTATTTCTCATTCAAATAAAATTCAGAGTCATGTTAGGATGTGGTTTTTGGGTATTTGACATCTTTTATCTTTTTAAAGTAACACGTTCTCTCTCTTCTACTGTCTTTAGATCCGAGCTACAGTAGCTGAAGCTGAATGGTGACTAATACAAACACAGAAGACACACACAATGTGTTGTTTTACATACAGGGATATGTTTAACCCCTCCCTCAGCACACACACACACACACACACACACACACACACACACACACACACACACACACACACACACACACACACACACACACACACACACACACACACACACACACACACACACACACACACACACACACACACACACACACACACACACACACACACACACACACACACACACACACACACACACACAAACACACACACACACACACACACACACACACACACACAAACACACACACACACACACACACACACACACACACACACACACACACACACACACACACACACACACACACACACACACTAGAGTCCAATGTCACTGTCTATATTTCTTCTGTATATTTATCTTTATGACATTTTAGTTAAGATGCTGTGATGTCTTTTGTTGCTGTATTTGAACAGCATGTTTGCTTCATTAGAGTCAAGGGCTCATGATATCTCTCACATCGTATTAAATGTGACTTCTGTTTAGAGTATTTAACACGGTATCGTGTTCATGTTGTCTGATCTCTGTAGAATATAAAATGATGTTCAGATGAATGGATCAGACGGAATTCTTCTCATGGTCAGCTGTTGATTTTATAGTGTGCTCTTTTGTTTTTATCATGTCATGTTTTCTGACAGTATTTACTTCAACCCTGGCACCCGCTGTCAGGATGTTCTCATGTGTAAACAGGGCCTTACATTTACACTTCTTCCCATTTAAAACGTTTAACACGTATCTTTTATTGGCTCCAAAATACAATGTCCCTGGAAGTTTTGAACTGTTTCGACCGAACAATTAGTTAATTTTTTGGAAATAGACTGCTGTATTCTGACCTGAAATACAACAAAAATTAAAGAATATATTGAAAGTTAGATCAGCTCCTCATATAACGGTGATGTTCTCTTTATCTGAAGCAGGTAGAATCAGACATACATTCTGTCCAAGATTACAACACAATTATTCACACGACAGACCCTGTCGGTGTCCATTCCACTGTCTCTGTTCCTGGAGTTTTATATACTGTGTAATAATGGTCTGATGTGGTTTTATTGTGGCAGATCAAACAACATCGGTATAACAATCTCTTTACCCCTTATACCATGGTTTAACTCTGTTTACACTAGAAAAGCATGCTTTATAACTAACAACATAACCATGGCTTTTTGGTTTTATTTGTTCAGTGTTTCATCCGGGTCCCAAAGGTTTAGACTTTCGAGGAAAACCTTTTCAGAGGGATCCTCAAAAAACCCTGGCAGAGACAAAACCAGCATAATGAACATCTGAGATGAATGAAAGCAAGTCAATTAACATCATTGAGGGTATGAAAGCAGGTACGAGCTCTTGTTCTTCCACAAAAGAGTTCCCGCAGGATTCTACCCACAACAGACAAACCTGTGTTCATATGAATGACTGCATAACCAAATAATGATTCATTGTGTCATTTAGATATGGCTCTTTAGTTCTCGGTCTGATAGCAGTGTTTTTGAAACGTATTCTTTATGAGCGCAGAACAAAGCAGAACTCCGATGACCAACGATTCTCAATAGATCTAATATGTTGTGTTGTGAGAGATCTGTGTTTGACCACTGATAGACAGATAACTACGGTACACACGAACATGTGCTTGTGAACAGCAACCATGTCATGATTCTTCTTCTTTTATTTTATTGCTCTAAAAAGGTTTTTATCCTCAAGTGTTCTTAAAGACGTCGGTCTTCTTGATTCAGTGTTGCCATGGATTGCAGTATTCTGGTCCATGGCAACAGCTCAGGTGAGGTGAGTGTGTTTGGGAGGTCATTTCATGCCTGGCTAAACCTGATCTGTGGCCCTCTCTCCTAATCTGGAAATAATTATTGTGGGATTATCTGTCCGTACTTCCTCCAACCATCCAACACACACTTTATAAAAGCCTCCCAAGGGTGTGGTCAGTGTTTTGAGGACATACAGGACCAATAATAGATGTGAAGAAGAGTATTTATTGCAGGGTTTAGTCAATGACTAAAGATGTGTGTCAACACCCATCACCCATTTCATATCTGTCACGGGTGAACATCACTACGCACAAATGTTTTTATCATGAAACCATTTTTGTAGATGAACAGCGATCAGACCTGACCACCTGCTCAGAGATTTCTGTTTCAGAGCTCAGAGTTTTGTTAGAATCAGAGATCAACTTAGTCTGTTTCACTAAGAAATTGTTTTTTAAAACAAGACTGTTTTCCACATCCCCAAAGAGCATGGATGTGTGAATAAATGTAGTTTGTAGAAGTTATCTGGATTAAAATCAATTTTATGAGAGCGTTCTTATTCAATAATATTATATTTCAATTTCAGACTTGACAAATCTGAGCTCAGTTCGAGACATTCTGGAGATGTCTTCTTAGGTAGCACCTGCGCTTTAAAACAGCTCTGGAAAAAACTCTTGATATTTCAATTTATGTTCAGAAATAAAATCGACATATCAAAATAGATAATCGACATCAATATAAAAACTAAAACAGACACACATCATCTTCTGATTCATGTTTCTGTCCTGTGAGGTAATGTGTAATGCATGTAGAGAAATGCCAGGAAAACAGAACAAAATCTTCCCAACACTTTCTGCTTCTGTGCATAAGAGTGTCATGGTAAGAACTTTCTATGCATCCTTACTTTCATTTGAAGTATATGAACTGTTTTCTGATATCGTTTTCACAGTCATGTCCTCATCATTCATGAACGTGTTAACACAGATACTGTTTCTGAGTTTAAGAAAGTTGCAGTATTTAAAACTGGTTTCCCTTTTTGACGGGGAAGTCTTTTTGATTTTACTCACAAACACATCTTTAATGTATCAATTAATGAATGTATCATCTTTGTGTTTATAACACATCGTTAAAACCAGCATGCTGTAGAATTAAAGGTTGAATTTGTTCAAGAACACAATCCGTTTCTTAAAGATGTTCTTCAATATGTTCTATAATGTTTCTACAGTACTTAATAGTATAAATCAGAAATGAAGTTAAGCGATTCGCGGCGATCTGGTTTTGACTGATCCAAACTGACTGTTGAAAAGAGTTCAGAATAAAGCCAATTTCATGTGTGTACTCTGTGTACGCTGACACATTGTTCATACACAATGCGCTCTTTGACCACAATAGAAATCAGGAACGCTTTATTCGCTTTATTTCGGAGTCTTTTCAACTTTTGCAGGTGCCTTTTACGGGGGACTCCGTCAATTCTCCCTAGAAGCAAAATTCTCTCTTTCTAGAGAAAAAGTGCCGCTGAACATCATTGTTCGGTCCTGCACCGAGGAACACTTCCCAACGGTCATTGTTCCAATGGTTGTCACAGAGAATCAAATGAAACTTCATTAACAAAGGCCGTAAACTGCTTCATCTATTATACACAGCCGTGGAGAGGCCCTCACAATGCGGGGATTTCTCTCTGGTGTCGGCCCCTCTTCCCGTACCTTGTTCAGGTCTCACGGCGCAACACATTTGCACCAGCGGGGATTCTCTTAAGCGCCGCGGCCCCGTGCCTCACCAATATTATGTTTCTCCCGGGTCGTATTCAGCAGTCAGTTGGCATGTTGAAAGAGAAGATGATTTCGCCTGCATCCTTTCTGTGACATCCAGAAGAATCACTGGGTCAGAGAAAGCTTCCTGGGCAATGCGAAGGGTTTCTCTTTTGTGCAGACGTGACCTTTAAATCCCGGGTTGTTTCCACTGTCACAGAGCGTGCATTGGTGTGCGTGAAGACAAAAGCAGGGTTGTGTCAATGGAAGGCCCCCCGTGTGGCCCTCGGACAATCCGCTTGGCTCTCAATCGCATCTTGAGGTATGTTTTCTCACTCTTTTATATGAAATGCTAACAGTTTGTCCAATGCACGGTTCTCTGTTATATAGCTGACGGTTTTGTGTGATTTAGGTCAAATGAGTTTTACACTGCAGACTTCACGTAATTGATTCCTGACATTAAGGTTCAGCGTTTTATCTTTCAATTACAAAGTTTTGATTGAATATTCATGTGAAACAAAGATAATAACGAAATAGACAGGTAATTAAAACAATAAAATCTGTTGTTTCAAAAGCAAAGCTGGTGTACAAGTCTTACAAATTATTTAAGTTAAGAATAATGGGAGAATGAATACATACTGTATTGAAATGTTTTGTGATTGAAATATCCTTTAAAATATTATTACATAAAGAAGATATTGAAAACGTCAACATCTGTGTCTCAGAAATGTCACAAATGTCTCCCGTTTCTCTCTAATCTCAACTTTGTCTCAAACTGAGCTCGAATTTGTCAAGTCTGCAATCAAAAGTCAATATTATTAAAGATCTCAATATAAACTCAAACATTTCTCATCAAATTGACTCAAGTCCAGATCAGTTTCCGTTCATTTACACCTCAATACATTTGATGTGTTTACACAATGAAACATTCAGGTTATTCCTGTATTTTTGTAAAGGAGAAATATATGAGACTAAATTAAGACACGCCGTATATCTCCATCAAGTCTCCTGACTTCTGAAAGAGCAATAATTGAGCCCCGTTCTTCTCCTCAGGGTTCTAAACTCACACTTGTATTTAACTAATGTAAGAACTAAAGAGAAATGGCTCTTTTCAACTTATTTGATTTCATGTCTGTCTTAAAGAAACTATTAAGACATTAGAGATGTCTTGAGTGATCTTACAGCAGATTGTCAACAGGGGGCAGCACATACCAGTAAGGCCAATCTGATGGAACACTTATCAAGAATATATTCATCTCATATAAAAATGCATTTCTACATTTGATAAAAGAACACCATGTTGTTTGTTTAAACACAAGTTTTGTATTCATTGTGTGTTTGTGTGTTATCTTTACAGAAGGCCGTCTGTGATTTATTAGCCGGACGTTTGAAAAGCTTGTCTCTTATTTCTATACCGAGCGGCTTCACTGGGCTCAGATAAGTGACTTCTCTTACTTCTTCACAACACACAAAAGGTAATCCGCACGCTACTCCAGCCACCAATGGAGACAGTGACCGAGACCACCAAAGTGTATGTCAGGTCGTTCTGAGGAACACAATGACGCATTGAGTGCAGCTTCATGAAGTGAGAAAGGGAGTAAAAAGACAGTGATGTCCATAGTTATTCCCTGAAAGAAAAGCTCTGGGCATCTGGGTGTTTAGAGGCCAAACTAAAGACCACAGACAGGAGGGGAAGGGATGGGGTCAGCGCCCGGAACAAAGAGGGACGTGAGCTGGTGATTGGGTTTGACCCTGAGACTCGTTCTGTATGACGGAACGTGTGAACTTTAAACGCAATTTCACAAAGATTCCACAAAATCCTGATTTTGAAAGCAACACAGAATTAATATACACGCTATACATGTAAACATTAATAATAGTTACATTATGACCATCAACCTGTTAGATGGTACATTTCAAATGAGTTTAAATTTGTTTTAGAATTTTATAATTAATAATAACTGTCAAAAGACATTATATCATAAAAAGCAGTGTGGAGAGCTAAAGATTTGTGATTTCAGGGGTAGTTATTCATAAAAGAAAGATAAAAATAAAGATTATAATGTATTGTTTCTAGTGTTGCACAAGGAATGCACCAGAAATGTGTCTGAGGCGAACAGTTTATCCCAAAAAAATTAATTTACACATTTTTATCTTGGCATTTAAAACTCATCAAATGATTTTTTTGAAGAATGTTGATAAACAAAAGCACTAGACCCCGTTGACTTCCCATATGAGAATTCTTTCATTTTTATTTAACCTCATCATCTCATTAAAAAACTTTTTTTTATAAGTATATTTTTCTGCAAAGATATTTTTAAGAATGTCGATTACCAATCGGGACCTTATTGGATACTTTCCTTTAGCACAAAACTACAGAGACTTTTCCCAAAATATTTTCTTCTGTGTTTCGCCGAGAGCTGACAACTTCATTTCTATTATCAGATTGACACAATCTTTTTTTTCATATATTTGAAATAATAATATAAATCATTTTGCTCAGATGTTTCTCCTGTGACCCTTGTTATCTCGCAGGTGTCTTATCTAGACATATAGAAGAGTTTTCGGTATGAAGCCAAAACATTTGTGATGGAATTTTGACCCCCTGCTGTTAACATCACGTTCATCTTACAGTATGTCCAGAGTCGTCCTTGGTCTCTTTCTTGAGGAGTTTTAGAAAAATGTGATAGTAAAGCATAAGAGGA
Source organism: Triplophysa yarkandensis (assembly GCA_033220385.1). Lineage (NCBI taxonomy): Eukaryota > Metazoa > Chordata > Actinopteri > Cypriniformes > Nemacheilidae > Triplophysa > Triplophysa yarkandensis. Next base: position 2,470,802 of record CM065674.1, read on the forward strand.
ACAGAACCCTTCCCTGAAGAAATAGCCATACGACACACAAACACATCAATTAACAGGAAATTTTCCTAATTGGTTGGGACATCAAAGAGTCGATACTATCTCGCACAAGAAATAAAGCATTTAGGGTCAGCTGTGATGCAAATTGTCTGTTTTTCCTTCAATGGCTGGATATCACATGGCAGCAGTAGCTTTCTTTTCTTACACAGAAGCAATTAGAGATAATGCTTTATTTAAACTGTTTATATACAAAGCCTTTATCTTCTGCTTAATGTGGCAGACCTAAACAGGGCGTTTGTCTGTTCTGGTCCGGACGACTGAATGTGATGCAGCAGGTTGTGTTGGGGGGGCGTCACATTAAAACTTATCATATTCATCTGTGTGCAGCGTGGGTGGGTGTTCCCTGATTCTCATGCGATAAACGGGGAAGAAGGCAGAACAGAGCACATCAAACAGAGCCCTGGCGACAAACTGACCCTGAGGAGCACAAGCCCAGCGGTCCCACCCAACTCCACTTTTGTACTCGCATGACCCTCTCTGAAGATTACACACACAGGATACAAACACTGAAGTCTTCAATATATAAGTAATGTACACTATAGGGCATTTACCATGGTAAATACTACATTGTTATAGGTGCAGTGAAGCTCACAGAATGATTGTAGATGTGGAGTTTAAATACTAATTTAACCATTTTTCCACAAAAGTTAAAACTCCGTTTTTAATTTCTGTTCCATTTTTATTTCTTTTCTGAGAATTTGGGAATGGGTTCATATATATTTATGTTTTGTAACATCTAATGCCATTCATCCTCATTCAAACCAAGTGCAGATTTTTACGTTGTTGAAAATATTGTGGTTATTAATAATCTTTCTTTTCAAATAACTAAAGAGCTTTATAAAACTACTGAAATAGTTAGATTTTTTATATCTGTAAATATCCCTCACTTTTCTTTGCTACTGTCTTTGCATTAACATTGTATAAAAATGAAATGTTCAGTTATATACATTGTTGGATTTTGTTTCATTTTCTTCTTTTTCAAGAGACAATTTTACTTTATTTTTAGCAATACCATTTTTTACATTCAGCAGTTGCCTTTTTTTTAAGCACTATATATATATATATATATATATACAACCATATATAGAGTAAACTGTTGTACAGTTCTACAGAGTCTATCAGCAGGTTTGTTCAAATAAAATTTGAATTTTCTTGAGCCACACAAAAGGTTGGAATGTTATGCAAATGATGTATTGAAGGAGGTTTGGGTGATTAGCATAAAGGTGAAGGGTTTCCGTCCGCCAGAACATGAGATCCCTAAATCATGACACGTAGAACAAAAGTAGAAATGCCAGCGGCCTTCTCTTCCTCATAAACAGACTCCTGATACTCACGCCATGACCGCTCGGGCCACATACACAATGATGAGGAGAATATGTCACCAAATCATTCATGCATTTTACTCTGTTTTCCTTCAGGTCCAACTTTATTATGAGCCTGAACTTAACAAAAGAACAGTTACAGCGCAAATAAAAGAAAACAAAGGACACGGCACATAGAAAGATGTTAAAGGATCTGGAGAGTTAGAAGGATGTTCTCAAACCAGGCTCATCATTATAAATAATGTTTCTCTGTATAAATAATGACAGTTTGGACAATAATGATATTAAAAATGATGCATTATGATGTTGTGCAAGTTTAAAGTGAAAGTTTTGCTGGTTCTTGCTGAAGAATGAAGATTGAGTTTTGTCGGTTAAAGGTGACACACAGACACATCCATCCTCTGGTTTTTCCAGAGTTTTTGACCTGTTGTCTGATGTCATGATGCCGCATAAGCATTGAAAGGTTTTGGTAAATAAATCATGTCTGATTTTAAATTTTTATTATTAATTTTTATTATTAATTATTATTTATTATTATTATTAATATGCTATATTACGTCAGATTGTCTGAAAACAAATTCTAGCGTTTTAAAGTACAAACACATACAGAAAAGGGTGTTTTGTTGTCTTTGTTGCACATATTAAAAATAAAAACTTGAGAAGATTTCCATCGTTCTTATAATTATATGCTTGTGTTGCCTGACGTTTTACAAAATTAATGAATTCTGGATATTTCTCTTAACCTTTGACTGCAATCGATATGCGTGTCAGTGTAACATCCTTATTTTGCATTTGATATGCGCACAGAAAATCAATTATTAAGAAAAGCTATTATTTTGTCACTAAACCCTCGCATAACATACAATTTATGATTCATGGAATACATATCATGTAATTAAGAGCTGAAGTGAATCTATTTGACTCCATTTGCATTATTTGTGCAGCATTGATGCCTTCAAAGAGATGAGAACAGATCGGTCTCTATGTAGGTTCACTTGACAAAATGTGTTTATTTCTTCCACTTTATCAACATTTTGAGAAGATTTGCGTTTTTGAATGTTATGTGTCTGACAGATGGCCATGGGTCAATTTCATGTTGGGACAACATTTTAATTAACCAATCAGATTTAAGGTGTAATATTACAGTTCAAGCTTTAGGGTTAAGGGAATATAACCAAGGTTATCCACAGATCATGATCCCTTTGGTTTATACAAATTTAGATTTTGGGTTAAATAGTTTTTTTTCTTTTTCTACAAAATGGGCTGAATGTTGACCCAGAGATATCTCCTTGGAAAAAATCTGTTGCAGTATGACACTTTGTAACTTGTGAATAAAACAAATGTATAAATTTGTATACGATATTCAAGTGTTGTTGTGGTCAATCTAATTATAATTTGTCACAACCTCTAAAGGCTCTAGATTTCACAAACTTCACATTTAAATTACTGATAAAATCCTCAAATACAAATATTCTTTATGGACTTATTTTATTGTTTATTTAAGCTTTTTAATATTTTAATAATGATTGATGATTATTCTATGTCTGTTTCCACAAAATAATACGGCAACATCCAAGCAAGGTTGTACATCCCGGTCCAGTTCATCTAACGAAATAAACCTTCTTCTGGCCGTCCCCTCTATCTAGATTCTCAAACACAGCATCTTCAGTCTGATTCTGCCGGAGTCAGGTGTCGTGTTCTCAGGATGGATTATGGGATTCACAGCGATGTCAACGCTAGCCAATACCGTTCACTTGTTTGAGTCCGTCCTTCTTCCTCTTCATTCAACAACCTTAAATCTTCCTTAAAATGTCCAAACACACTGTTAGATGTACTCCTCTTGTCACCATTGAACGATCAGTTTGAGCAAAAATAATGGCTATATCAAATCACATTTAGCATATTCTATCCTGCTGGATTCTGTTCATCTGGAAAGGCGTTTATTTCACCGGATTTTGAACGTACTGACCATGACTAATGCCAGATTTGAATAATACACGTTCCTTATGCAATACTTCATTCCGTTTCATATCGTTTCATGCCTGGATCGTACTTGGAAGAGTCTTAATTTACATTTTTGATGTGACATGGCGATCTGAAAGATTATGAAGAAATTAATTTACGCGGCCTTTTGTTAGCTGTCGAGGTACGAGATGCACGCGTGGCAAGTGTGACTTTGGGAAATTCGTGTCTTCTATGGTGTGGAACGTGATTGATAACTCCAGTGAAGCGTGATTCAAGCTGATAGCGGCTCATGGTGATGCTGTTTTAGTCTGTCGTGTTAACATTCACACGAGGTGTAAAGATGACGGTAGAGAGACAATGAGAACAACATTATTTTACAGCATCAAGAATGACGAAAACACGGAGTGGTTTTGTCTGTTAACTGCAGATTTACGAGCTACACGTAATCCCAGACGTTCATCTGTAACTCTCTCTTAATCAATGACGTTAGTTCATATCCAGAACTTCAATGATGCTGACATTTGATTGCAGATTCTCAAATCTCAGACATTTGAGCCATTGTTGAGATCTCTTCTGAAAGTCTGAAAGTGAGATTCCAGACTCGATTTAACCGTGTTCATGTCTAGGAGAAATAATTAGATATTAGAGATATTAAAAAGAAATGTGATTTTTTTTCTTCTTATTTTTTATACGTCGGCGTCATGAAAACACCATTCTTTATATTTGGAGATATGGTCTGAGCAGTTTAATACCGACACTAGTTGATCTTCCAGATTTGTTTCTCTCGCAGCTCTTCCACACTTATTGTCCCGGTGATTTTCACAGTTACAAAGTGGATTCTCTGACGATACCGACCTCCCTTCTTTTTATTTTCATCTCACACGAGATGTAATCCAAACAAGTCTGGCATTTTCAGATTACAGAAGGACTCCCGTTTAACTTCACAGATGACAAATCTGCTTATTTACCAGTCGACAACCTTCCAGGTGAGCTAGCGGTCGTAACCCAAAACCATCGCAGCTCCGTCTGCTTCTGGCCCGCTCGCTTCACACGTAAGCTGGTTAGGAAAACCAGACCGGATGTCAGTAAGGGAGACAGACACATGCCCTGAGACAGCTTCAACTTTATTTCCGCTTGTTGAAAATGATAGCACATTAAGAAAATGCCAGCCTGTAGGGTCGCGAGAGGCGAACAAACAGGAGAACGACTCCCACGGTCATAGAGAGAGAGCGTCTGTGAACGTGAGAGAAGACAAGCCGCTGTCAGTCTGAGAAGATTATATCCCCTCCTCTTCCAAAACACAGCAAAGCAGCTTAAGAGAGAGACCCTCGTCCTGTGCTGAAGGCTTCTTCTTCTTCTCCTTCATTCTTCAACTTCAGTTGCTTAGCAATTGGGAGATTCTAGCACAGATTTCCCAAACAAGTTCATTAGAGGTTTTGTCATGGCCTTGATGGGTTTCTGGTATCGACGCTCTGGCAGATTACGTTTCTCTTCTTTATAAAGCCGGAATTGTTGTCTTGCACAGGCCGAGCAATCTGAGCGAGGTGCTCCGCTGTTGAATGAGACCTGACCGTGCCAGCGTGAGATTTTCCAGCTGGTCTTCGTTCTGCGAGAACGCTCACGTTTACGTCTTTTATATGTCTATGCATTTCATCTTAAATGAAAGTGATGTATGGAAATTAGAATTATTCTGTACAATTTAAGGTCAACTTGTTTGTCACAACCCATATCTTCTGAAGTCAGATTTGTGCATAATCGCAAGAATCTGCTTAAAGGTTCTTTATGGTGATGCCATAAAAGATCAATGTTATTCCACAAAGAGCCCTTACTTTCTCTCACTTGACTTCAGAAGATCATGTTTTGTGGAGTTTAAATGTGAATATGTGCAATTTTTTGTTTCGGCTCAGAAACATTGTTTTTCCTTTTATATTTCAAGAAATCAACAACAGCATCTGGATTTGGTGACACAAAAGTGCAGTGCGCTTTCTGAGATTGACCTTTATTGAATAGAACAGGTTTTATTCTCATCACACTGCGTGTGTGTATATATATATATATATATATATATATATGTTTAAAAAAATAACGCAATTCACTGTGCTTTTCAAATGGAAAATAACACGATATAAGGTATTTGTCAGGCGGCTTTGTGACCGGTGGAAATGTTCAGATTCTGATATGTATTCCACACAGAAGTCTATACAGAAATCCCCAAATCATATTATTCTGCACAATTCCTCCCAGATTTGATTATGATAAAGTTCTATTAGCGTGCTGCCATAAATAGAGAATCCATTTCTCGTTCTATTGAAACAGGAGAATTGACACCAAAAGTCAAAATGAGAAACCAAGCAAACAGAATGCAGACGCAGAATTATTCAAGTACATCATCAGTCAATTCATGTTCTCCCAAACTCCAGCTCAAAGCCCTAAACCAACACTTAATAAACTCTCATTCAGGATTAGAATAATGATTTATAATAGGGATTATACTCAACACGCTTCATGTGGATTTACTGTCATACTCAGCTGTAAATATCACTTCAAACCTGGGTGCTATGGAGGATACACAAATGAGGGCTCATTAGTTTCTTGATTAGTTATTTGAGAGTAAATGGAGTGTCACGTGTTAGATATTTCTCCTGATAAATGTGTCCAGCAGAGTTTTAGAAGACAATGTTTATTTCTTTTAAGCGATTAAAGAGATTCTGAGACAAAAGTTCCTTACTCCATCAAATCTTATGAAATTAAACTTTTAAGCAATAAAATCAAGGATTAATATGATCATCAATTTATTTCTTTGATCTCAGTGCATTCTGAGATTGCCTTCACTGTAAATCAAACACATGACATCACCTTTGTCAGACAAGATGTTTCAACAGAGTTTCTTTCTCAGTCTGTCGTGTAACCGGTCGTTTCTTACAAAAGCAGGTCAACGTTCACACACAAACGATCCTTCAACAGAGATGTTATCTCACTTCATATTGTCCTGGTGATTGTGTGATGCTTTTGTTGTGTAGTCATCACAAAGTCTCTGTGATGTCACACACTTGACTCGTGAAGTCATCTCTCACCTGTTCACGTGTTTGTGTGTTTCTCTGAAGTTTCCTATCAGACACACGTTAGCTTTGAGTTATGTTAGTTTATGAGATGTTTGGATAGTGATAAAGGATTTGGTTTACTCTTTTTTTCGCCTCTCAGACCTTGATCTACCTGTGCTGGTGGCGGAGAACAGAACTCTGCAGAGATGAAACTGACTTTTAAGCTTTAGGGGAACGCTGAGAACTGATCTGTCACACCTGTCAGACAACTAACAGTGATGTTCAGATGATACTCCTTCACATACATACATCTGTATTTTTATAGTGCAGTGTGTGTGTGTGTGTGTGTGTGTGTGTGTGTGTGTGTTGTGTGTGTGTGTGTGTGTCTATGTGTGTGTGTGTGTGTGTGTGTGTGTGTGTGTGTGTTGTGTGTGTGTGTGTGTGTCTATGTGTGTGTGTGTGTGTGTGTGTGTGTGTGTGTGTGTGTGTGTGTGTGTGTGTGTGTGTGTGTGTGTGTGTGTGTGTGTGTGTGTGTGTGTGTGTGTGTGTGAGTGTGATTATCATTTGCAGTAAAACACACGCATGTCATTTGTGTAATATGTGTTCCACAGGTGCTGACATGTTTTTGTAAAGGTCCTTATGTGATTAATACAAAGTAATCCAAATTTGTTTTTGTGAAGAAAAATGTCCTTTCTGTAAAAATAAAACACACTTCCATACTATATTTTCAGCACAATTCTGTTTCTTTGTTGTTATTTTCATATAATTCTTTAACACAAAAATAACTTTTCATCATTTCCTCACCCATCTCGTCATTCTAAACTTGTATGACTTATCTCTTCTGCAGAACACAAAAGAAGATATTTTGAAGAATGTCATTAGATGAACAAAGTTTACTTGTGTTGTGCTTGTTTTGTGTTCTTGGAATTAAAAAATTTATTTAGCTTTTTTCGAAAATATCAAGTCATAGTGGTTTGACATGAAAAAAATATTTAAGAGATTTGAAAAATACATCAATATAATTGTATTTTTTATAAAAAGAATTGATATAATTAGATTTTGAAAAGAAATATGAATGCATAGATTTTATCTAGTTGCATGAGATTTTCTAATTTGCCCTGATAATTTTGGTTTGTGATCTTAAGGTCATCCAGGTGAATATCCAGAAAGGTATGTCATTGAGAGATGTGAATATCATTTAATATCGACTTAAAATGTCAGATGTGAATCATTGCACATAACTCATAGAACAGTATTTCTCTTCACTTTATGCTAATGAGAGACATTAAAATGATTTAATGATCGTTGTGTTCGCTTCAGACTGGATGCTAAGGTTTGATTTGCTCTCGGCTCATCTTGTTTTCATTGATTTAACTGTGGAAAGGATTATTGACCATGACATTACACTTGCAGAGTGTCACAAATACACATGTGTGCATTTTATTCACTTCCATCCCAAAAAAATCCTGCCTACATTTAAGCAGGAAAACATTTATTTACTGTCACTAATCTTAAGATAAGAAAAGACTTTTAGTTTTTATTACTATGATATTAATTTAATTATGAGGCGATGTAACTACAGCTATCTACATTTTTTCACCTGATGATCTTTTTTCAAAGGTCAACACCTGACACATGAGCACTGTTAGAAAAAAGTGAGTTTACTCTAAACTTTGTTTGTTTCTCCTGTGTGAGTGTGTGTGTGTGTGTGTGTGTGTGTGTGTGTGTGTGTGTGTGTGTGTGTGTGTGTGTGTGTGTGTGTGTGTGTGTGTGTGTGTGTGTGTGTGTGTGTGTGTGTGTGTCTCCAGCCGGACATGCAGAGGTGCCAATTAGAAACATTTGTGCCAGCATTTGTTGGCGGTCCGTGAGGAACCGTATGGTGCCGGTAACAGTCCGGTCGGTGACCGAGGTGAAGGATGGGACCAAATGGAACACAGCAGGGCGAGCGTTCACCTACACTGGTGTCAAACGGCCCCTGACTGCCAATAATGAGAGACACTTTACTCTCCTGGCCAAAATAATCAACCATCCCTAGTCATTCAATTGAGAGGAGAGGCCAAACCAGTTTCATTCTTACCCTTTCTCTATGACTAACAAACACACTTTATCATTGCTTTAGAAGTCATGACATGCATTGTTTTATCATTTCATACAAATCAATTATTTTCTATATTTATACAGATATAACAGCACACATTGGGTTGGCAGAGGTTTTAAGAGTAAATCCACATTTATAATATCAATGATGAGAAAATGTAAGGGCTTTCATCGTTAGTCTATGAGTATGTATAAAATTTCTTTTTACAAGAAAAACTGTGGTAAAAACTGTATATAGATACTATTTGGGACTAAACTGTCTTATACGTTTGTAAAAGTAGGCTTTTAGAGAAAGATTAGTAAACAGAATCGGACATGTTTAATACTGGTAAATTCATTTTATGGCTTATAAAAGTTTAAATTATATGTCTGGAGATGACTAGTGTAATAGTTTTTAAATTGAAAGCATACTTGAAGGTTTTCTTAAGGCTACTTTTACATCTTACTGAGAGTTCACTATCTCACACTATAAATAAACTATAACATTACTGTTCATTAACAAGTTTATTGTTCTGTTATTTCATGTTTTAATTATAAACTATGAGTATGTCTGGCTACTTAATCTACAAATAAACTATTTTAAGAATACTGCTTTACACGTATATCTATCTCTATTAGAACATGTTCAGATAAGTTTATTTAATCGGAAATGCATTTTATTTGAAATTAGCATTACATAGGAATGGTGTCTCATTTTGCATTTAAACAAGAATATAAGAGCCCACTTAAAAAGCTTCTTCTGTACGGATATATGAGGATATATAAGGGGATTTCAGGTGAAATGTTGGGTGGGATCTCTTACAAACTGGATCACATTTACTGGAATGACATTTAGAAACACTGCAGTTCTCTGTAAAACAGGTATATGGTTACTTGCATTAAACATTGATTTCTCAAGGCCGTTTGTGACATGTGATCGAATCAAATCTAATGTTTTTGTAGATGTTGCACAAAATTGTCTCTCAGATATGAAAATACTGTCAGACGTTTGTATAGTTGTTCATTTGGTCAATCTTGAGATTTTGATTTTTTTTAATAAAAGAGTGCAAATAAAAATTCTGTCAGTGAATGTATGAGCATTTTATTACTAAAGTAAATACACTTTTTCAGATTGTGAAATTAAATTTATAAATCAGTTTTTTTCACAATCCATTTGGGAAACCTGCGGTTTAACGGTTTATCTATTTTCAAGATAAAGTATGTATAGGGATTATTATAATAGCACTTGTGTTTAAAACATTTTTTTTTAAATTCACATATGATGCGTTTCGTCTTCGTCCGCTTTTGAGATAAGCAGGGATGGATATATACATTGTTCCGTTCAATTCTTAGGTGCATCTGTCAGGAAGACCAGATACAATGATAGAACTTCAAACAGGTTTTATATAGAAAGTAAAAAAAGGTTTTCATCATTCCATTTCTGTTCTGTGACTGACACACATTTATCAGCTCGACTGTATCTCATTCACCAGGGCTGGAAATGGGGACAGAGAAGGAAAGAAGACCCTGACTTCAAACGTGAGCTGTTGTATCATCTCTCTCTGTCTGTGAAATGTCTTAGCAAAAATATCATTCTATCATTCTTATTTTATTATTTGTCTTGATCAATCTTTATTTCTATTTGAGTATTTTTGAATGGACCTTCTTAAATATTTCTCATGCAGCTGTAAATGCATCACAGATAAACACACACACATTTGTGGGTTTGTCACTTTTAGATGCTCACGTGTTAATATTCATCTTTCTCTTAATATTCTCAAAATGAAGGATTCTTTATGGGTTCAGTGTGAAGAAAATCACCTGTTTCAACTTACAAACTTTGAGTTCAATTACTTAAAGTCATTCTCATAGAAATGAAATTGAACTGAGTTCATAAATCAAGCTGCATTTTGTGTTACGCCCAATATAAACTAAGATCAAACAAAGATTTTTAATATGTATTATTCTATATACCATTTTCTCCACAATGAACCTTTAAGACAATTGTTGAGTTCCTTCTCTAATCCGAGTATTAATTTTCCACTATAAAGAAACTTTTATACAATAGAATGTTCTGAAGATGTTATGGGTTCTGTCACATTTTACATATTGACTTTTAATAGTGTTAACACACTTATTCCTTGGTTCACACATTTACCAAACAATAATTACAATTATTATATTCTTTTCATTACATAAAAACAGGGAGAAAATCTTCAACATAAATAACCTTATATATTATATAGTAAGTATTTTTATAGTGATAATAAAATAAAATAAAATTTAACCCAAAAGAAGTGTTAGTGAACTTTTCTGCAGATGTCAAAGCTTCTGTATCCAACAATCATTCTCCCATAACATTTTTGAAAGTTTTGCTTTTAAGCTTGAAATTTTCTATTAAATGGTGCTGAATGTATTCTTATGATTGTGAGACCGCGACACTTTATTTCTTCATTATTGTTACGTCTCTTTTTTACGTATTGCCTCTTTTCAAGCATACGTTTCCGAATCAGAATCAAAATCTGATAATGATCTCTTTTATTTTCATCATCCCATCCTGACGGTCATGAAATATGGAGTCGGTGTTGTGCTTCTTAAGGCACTTATTGTTAAACACAGTTGACAGAAGGAAGGTCAATTCGGCTCTCCGATGAGCTTGTTTAAGCCCCGTGATTTACACAATTCATTAACGCTAGTGATTTTCTCACTTAGCGTTTTATTAAATGGTTACTTACTCTAAAATAGCCCCGGGGGAGCTCGGCTTGTTGGGTGGCGAATAGATTAAAGTTTACATTGAAAAGAGAGATTGAATTGAGAGTGATCAATAGCATAATGGGCCAGCCAGAGCCTCAAATGAAATTACCATATTTTTAATCTTAATTTTCCACTCTGTTTATCCGACAGTGTGGATGTGCAATCCAAAGAGATAATGAGAGAGTGGGATATTGACACCGCTGCTCTCCGGAGTGCTTGTTTCAGTGATTAAATGCTGTGATCTGTGATTACTTTGTGTCGGGTGTCAGGGCAGGCGGCCAGGGGCCCGGGGCGAGTCACGGCACACGGCAGATGTAGCGGCGCGGCCCTGCGACGGAGCGCTCAGAGAGAGAGAGAGAGAGAGAGAGGGCCATACTGAATACTGAAAACCAGTCAGCATTTATCCGGCCTCTCCACGGCCTCTCCAAACAAACTTCCCACAATAACTATTATTATACAGATACTTTCCACTTTATCCACATTTTTCATACGAAAGGCGTTTGGACTCTTATCTGATGTACGGGTGAATAGGCCGCTGTCACAATAATACGGGTACCAGGAAAAGGAAAAGTCTGCCCGCTGCACAATAAACTTCATTGGAGGAGAATATGAAAATATACAGTTTGTGACTGTCAGCACAATGTCAGAGCGATGAATAAACATGACGAATAAATTGCCCTCACCGACTGCATTTTAAGAGTCTTCGCTGAGGTGTTCATCAGTGGAAACGTAATGTTCATGATAAACTAATGTGCCAGCAATTGTGCAGAATTTGTTTTGTTGCCCACAATGAGAAGGGTTTTATAAAAAGTAATCATACACAGACTGTCGGGATTTATAGGACAATCACCAGTCACTGTTTCATTGTGTGTGTTTTGTGCGTGTGTGTACAGACTGTACACCTCTTACAGACTTACAGTGCATTATTTATCATATTTATTTATTTACTAATTCTTTTTTCATTGAAAATGTCCTTTCCTGTAGTTCAGAGTTTACATCATGGTCCGAGTCATGGGTTTGATTCCAGAGTTTGCACATCCTCAGAATCAAATATAAAGCATCATGAGATCTAAATGTCATATTTCTGTACTGAGTGTCTTGTAAGACAGAAAATCTAATTACTATAACATTTCATATAGTGTCACAGTAGAAACATTTAAGATTTGAAAAAAGAACAAAATCAAAATCAATCATTTTTATCAAAGTATAAGAAGTAATGCCACCCTCACCTAACATGTTTCCTCTGATGGCTAACCACCGTCTGTCCTCTGATTTCTCTCATTAATGTCTCCGAAATTCATTGTGTCATGGTGAACAAGTATAGAGGTTTTGTTGGACTGACAGCAGTTGTGTGAGAAAATCCCTGAAGACTGACTGACGCTCGGCACTTTCTCTCATCCAGAAAATGAGAGCTAACAGCGTATCTGACGTCTGTCCTCAAAAGCAGTTTATAAAATCAAGTTCATTCCGACTCCCAGCACTGTGTCTGTCAGGTTTCCTTTCAGAATATTTCATACTTGAAATCACATGCTTCAGTTACTGTCAAACATCATGTTTGTTCGCTTTGTGTTCTCAAACTTTTGTAGAAAACTTGCAAAACATTAGAAATATCCAAACATAAAGAAAAGATTATGTATGCTGATGTGAGACAAAAAAGTGTGATAAAATCCCATCTAAACTTTGATGGATGTTTCTGAAAGTTTATTATCAATTTAAATGTTCTATTATTTTTATGATATATTATTATAAATATTATAATATAACCATTATTAATCATAAACATTCTT
>CM065674.1:2484303-2526310 GCA_033220385.1 Triplophysa yarkandensis
GGGGCTTCGGAAAGGCCGGCAAGGACAACATCGAGATCCCAAGAGGATATGGAGCGCAACTGGGGAAGGGTTTATCCTGAGGAACCTAATGACCAGGCCGTGCCATCCGAGAGACCTCCCTCTGACTAGCTCATGGTGAGCAGCAATAGCTGCTACATATACCTTGAGCTTAGAGGGTGAGAGGTTACTCTATAGTCTCTCCTGGAGAAGGGACAGCATGGCCCTGATCACTCATCTCCGGGGATCCTCGCCTTGTGAGGAACACTAGAACGTGAAGAGATGACATTTGATGGCATACAACCACCTAGTGGCCAGAGCCCTGGTTTGAGTGATTGTGACCCCTGCCGGGGTCAATCTGCTCAGAGTCTCTTCATCTTGTCCTGTAACCAGACATGGAGATTCCTGTGGTCTGGTCGTGGATGCCACACTTCTCAGGGGAAGTGGCCAGGGAAGAGCTGTCATCAGAGGTACAGTACTAGCTCTGGGAACCAAGCCTGGTTGTGCTAGTACAGCGCAACTAGAAGGACTTGGTGCTCCTTTTACTTGACCTGGCACAGAACCTGTGAGGCCCCAGCTGGGTGGAAATCGTACTTCCGCTTGACTAGCTGTGCGCTAGGACATCCGTGCGGAGGGGGCCCTCGGTCAGACAGTACCACAGCGGACAATGGGAGTTTTTCGGTGATGCAAACAGGTACACCAAGGCTTGTCGAATTGGCGAACCAGTCCCACATAAGCTTAACCACCCGAGGGTGGAGTCGCCACTCTCGACGAGGTGGCATCTGACTAGAGAGCACGTTGGCCTTTTTGGGGGGCGCAGAACTACGGGCTGTAGAAGCCCAAAGACATCTCAGCTATGGGGATGGGTTTGATCGTTTCTTTTGCCAAAATCTAATTCTCCTTCACCAGCCCGGTAGAGGGGTGTTCTGTGGCACTCAGAACGGCTGTTTCGCCTTCGGGCAGGCCCTGGGAACACTGGCGGTTCTGAGTACTTACCTGCCTGTGGATGCCAACTCAATGCATGCCCTATCACCCAAACACGTAAGGTAGACGTCAACCTAGGGTATGTTGAACTTTAATTTTTTAGACTATATTCAATTTCCCAAGAATCATGTTTATTAGAGGAAAAGTGAAGTAGGCCTGTTAAATGATGCATCAATATTTGTTAAATCAATTTTATTATAAACACCATAGTAAAGCTATGGTTTTTGCAATGAAGTACATACTTTAGTGCTATGATATTTATTATTGTATGATTTTGTAACAGTGTTCCTTAACCGAACGCGTTGTTTTTAGAGAGTTTGCTAAAGTAAATACTACAGTGCGGTATTCTTTAATGTGGGTGTAGTAAAGCCATTTTTAAATTTCTTTTACGATGGTGAAAGGATCAGTTTGCAAAATGAAACATAAAACTTTATCTTCATTTTCCAAAAGTTAGTCAATAAAACCTTTGTCAAGTTGATGTAGTTTCCTTGTTGTGTTACAGAAATTAGACAAAAACTCTGAGAGAGAGATATTCACTGATTAAATAGATAAGGAACGAAGGGTTAAATATATCGTACATTTTTATATTCTTTTATTTACTTTTAACTCCTAACCCATTTTGGTTATATATACTGTACATAAATGAAAGAAGAACATAGATGCGTATTGTTTACGCTCTTTCTGTTTTAATCTGTTCCTATATCCTGTTTTGAATGTAACCGGGTGGTAAATACAATGTTTTGTGATTGTTTATCGGTCTTATACTATTTGTGGATGCATATTTTGTATTATTTCTGAGAACTGTCATGGTTGGAAAGTTATGATGTGTGTGATGCCCGAAATGATATGACGTCACACCATGCGGTGTACGCCCGGTTTGTTTGGCTTTATGCCTAATGTTATGCATCAACATTTTTCAAACGAGTCATGTTCTTTTCATGGGATTAACATTTTATGTGATTGTTTACACAGTGTGCAACAATGTTGTGGATTTCAGCCCTTGTGAAGTGAATGTGTTAGTGTTAAGGTGCTGATTGTTATGTGAGTATTCTTTTCTTTCTTAAATGATATGCGGGTGGGTAATATGAAAATGTACTTATGTGGTTTTGATCTCTTTGTACAGTATTCCCACTGCCGTGTCATTTCATATTGTTTGTATTGCATTGTATCTATTGTTTTATACTGTCAAATTTTGACAGTATATTTAATTTTCTTTATCTGCTCTTTTGTTCTCTTCTGTGAACATTTAAAAACCCTTTTTCATTTAAGTTGATAAACCATCTTTTGAAATAGTTGTCGAATAAACTTAAAGTGCATAGAACCCCTTAATGTGTTCCTGGTGGTAAATCTAAATCCCCGGTCACATGAAGATTAAAGGAGTCCAGAAAAGCTAAAGATGACATGATACAGTAAGAAGACATCCTCTTTCCTTTCGCTAGTGCGACTAACTAACTAACCAACGTTTTCTTCAGTCCAGCAGTTCATTTTGTCTTCTTTTCTGGATGTTCTTATGAAATCCTTGTCAACTTTATTTGCTTTACTGGTGTGATGATGAAGATGACGAAGAGGATGATGATGATGATGCTGATGGTGATGATGAAGAGGATGATGATGATGCAGGTGGGATTGATCTTCCTCTTGACTGAAGTATCATCATGGACAAACTCCAGAGGTAAGAGGAATTTCATTTAAGAATTCTGTTGCGAGTACCACAGTGGACGTTCTTTGACTGGTTATGGACAGAGCTGGTTATATTTAACCTTTATTCTGAAAGAGTACCAAAGGAAAAGACACATTTCTTCTTGACTACACATAGAAACAGCTTTATCTTAATTCAATCTCTCTCTCTGGTCTCTCTCTCTCTCTCTGGTCTCTCTCTCTCTCTCTGGTCTCTCTCTCTCTCTCTGGTCTCTCTCTGGTCTCTCTCTCTCTCTCTGGTCTCTCTCTCTCTCTCTGGTCTCTCTCTCTCTCTGGTCTCTCTCTCTCTCTCTGGTCTCTCTCTGGTCTCTCTCTCTCTCTCTGGTCTCTCTCTCTCTCTCTGGTCTCTCTCTCTCTCTGGTCTCTCTCTCTCTCTCTGGTCTCTCTCTCTCTCTGGTCTCTCTCTCTCTCTGGTCTCTCTCTCTCTCTCTCTCTCTGGTCTCTCTCTCTCTGGTCTCTCTCTCTCTGGTCTCTCTCTCTGGTCTCTCTCTCTCTGGTCTCTCTCTCTCTGGTCTCTCTCTCTCTGGTCTCTCTGGTCTCTCTCTGGTCTCTCTGGTCTCTCTCTCTCTCTCTCTCTCTCTCTGGTCTCTCTCTCTCTCTCTCTCTCTCTGGTCTCTCTCTCTCTGGTCTCTCTCTCTCTGGTCTCTCTCTCTCTCTCTCTCTCTCTCTCTCTCAGTCAGTTGTATAATACGGGACAGCAGTGAATATCTCAGTGTTAAAGCCGGAGAATCTTTGTATCTGCCGTGTCCAAACCTGGCGTGTTCTCAGGACACAGGAAACACTTCATACGTTTGGTTGAGGAATGTAAGCAGAACAATGCACTTACAAGAGATTGGGACAGAAGAACATGAGCGTGTGCATTATCACAGATCTGTGTTATACATCCTTCAGTTAACTGAAGAAGACACAGGATCTTACATCACACGCCAGTGAGTCTTACAAAATATCTTATCTTGCTGCTCACAACAACCTCACTACAAAATGATCTCAAATTTCTTAGAAATATTTGAAACCGTCATTGAGATGTCAGATCTTGACTTCAGAAGAATTTAAAGCTAACAGCAGTTTGTGGTTCTTTTTATTTAGGTTTTTTTCAGAGGACATTTGTCTTGAATTTGAGCTTGATCTGGTGGTTTATGATGAGTTGAGCACAAGTCTAACTGATTTTGATATTATGAGTGTGGATGGACCTGTGGCTCAGATTCACTGTCCAGTTTATGAACATCCAAATGGAACTTTCATCTGGTACAAGGTATGACCTAACGGAGGATGCCACATACTGACTCTTGTAAAAAAATGTACTTAACAATTTATTTAACCTTATTAGGTTTATTATGCACGTTTAGACAGCATACTTAAGTAGTAATTCATTGTGTAGTTATTAAGTGGTAAATGAATGCTTTTTATTTGTAACAAAGAAAAAACACAAACATCAAAATGGGTTATTTTAGCCACATAATGCTTTATCAAATATTGAGAAATTTTACAGGACAAAATCACAAGGTTCAGATTTATTAACAAGAAAGAACATCCAAACACAATAAATACTAAGAATGTATTAAAAACATGATGTTTGTAGTGCTCAATGACCAATAAAATAAATTACATTTTTGTCCCAAAGGACCTTTTAGAAAGACCATGTTAATCCCAGCCTGTTAAAACAGATTCAAAATGATTAAAACATTCAACACACTATATATACAATAGACAATATAGAACCAGCACAATATTTTTATAAAAATAAAAAAATTCAATTTTTAGGATAGATACTGTTGATGCCACCATGGCGCGTATCCACAAGACGTTCACTTATCGACTTACATTATTGACCTCGAACTAATATAGTGATACATAGTCAACTTACTCACATGTTGACCAAAAGAAGTGTTATTTATTCAAATGGCACGAAAAGGCTGTAATTTTATATTTATATTATAGGTGTTCAGACTAGCAAGTCGAAGCTAACTTAAGATGCAATTCCAGAGTTATGGACGTGACATAAAAACACTCTTACAATAGAATTGTTACCAGTAGACTGAACCAACTTTCTGTATATTTAAAACCCTTTCGGTGTTTACACACAGGAAAAATATCCGTCTATGAGCAAGTTTACTATTTCAAAAAGGGGAATGAATATACAGTATGGCTGTTACAAAAAAGGACACAATTTTTGGAAGTTGACAAACTTTTTAGGATTTATGTAAAATAAAATCTACAAACCAGAAGCAATTTTATCAAACAAATGGCCAATGGATCGATCTTTATAGAATATAAAATAATAAGTATATGTTTTATTTTCACATGTCCGTTTATTAGTGAAATGTAGCGTTATGGATGTGACAATCCCAAAAATAGTTCTTCACTTACTTCACTATGAAAAATAATGCATTAAAAATGAAAATAATTCTTATATAGAAATAATTCTATAAAACCTTAAAGAGAGACCTCACATTGAACCAACGCATCATGACGTATGTGCTATCAGTATAGCAAAAACCATTGGCTAAAACTTTATGGTAAGGTTGACATTTTTATAGAATTGCCCATATTCATGTTATGTGAATTTGTCATGACACAGAGGCCGAAATTGAATAGACTTGCACTTTCTGTTGTACAAAAGGTGTACATAGTTAAAAACTCGTAAAATCTCTGCGGCCTTTTTAAAGTGCGTTCCACTTCACCAAGTGAACGAGGAAAGTTTACATGGACTGACCCTTGATCGCTCGATCCTGACCCAGGGAGTGAGTTTGCTTCATACCTGCAATCCAGCAAATATATGTCCCACAATGCACTATGACGTCACACCCCACTGCCTCAGCGGTGACCTCCGTTGTAGTTCTCAAGTGCTCAAGGGGTTAGGGCGTTCCATTAAACACATTTGAGTTGTTCCACCAGCAGCGGCTACTTGGTATTTTAATCAATGAGAGTCAATGACACGGAGGGAACAAAGTGTGAAAAATAAATGTATGATCTCCCTTTTTCTCTGTCTTCATCTCTCTCTCTCTCTCTCTCTCTCTCTCTCTCTCTTTCTCTCTCTGGAAGAATTTCTCTCTTATTTCAAATGCAGACTCGGGGAAGATTTTATACGTACGTAATGTTTCTATAGACAGTGAAGGTATCTACATGTGTGTTTGTATCTGGGAACATGGAGGCAGAAAACTCAACAGCTCTGCATCCCTTCGACTCGTGATTGGAGGTGAAGTCTCATATCTGTCTCTGATGTCAGTATAATAAACCTCTGCTCATCTCATGATGGTCTTCTGTAATCTACAGAACCATCTGCCTTGATTCCTCCAATGATTGTGTATCCCATGAACAACAACATCTTACTAGTAGATATGGGTGAGGAGAGCCCATCGGCTGAAACATTCTGGAAAATGTGAAGCGTTCATGTCATTTTGGGTCTCACGGGCCCTTTGGCTCATATATACTACTGCTCTGTTGTTGTTAAAGAACTTTATTTTCTTGCTCTTGTCTGTCAGACACAGAGATCACTCTCATATGTTCTGTCTTTACCGGGAGGACTTGGAGGAAGGAGTGTATCGTCGGCTGGAATAGAAACCACACAACGTTGGATGGAGTAGATGGATATACAGTGAAACTGAGGTTACATTTCAAATCCGATCCTGAGAACTATTGTGAACTGGGAAAATTTGGATACTATAAAATGTATGGGTTGTTTATACTATAGTATGTAGTGCTTCAGATTTGACCATAGCTAATCCTACCATACATTTTACCAGGGTGTAATAGGAAAAACTAAAGGTTACTAGAAGCTTGTTAAGGTCAGTGGTTCAACTGAGAAAATAACAAACAAACGTTCTTAGAAAGTCTTTCCACCATTCCAGTTATGTTATGAAAATGTTGATTGTATTAAAATAATTTGATTTTAACAATTTAACAGCTACGAAACCTTTGTAAACATTATGAGAATGTTCCTCCAGAAACACTGCAAGACACTTTGAATATCGTTCTGAGAAGTCTGTTTTCTCTTCAGAGAGGATGAAGAATCACTTTATTCAGATCTGATCATCAGGAGAGTTTCTCTCGTGGATATTTATTCTGTGTTTCACTGCACAGCGGATTATTCTTATGAACTGATGAGTGTGTCCGTAACCCTGAAGAGAAGAGGTGAGATGCTCTTCTTAATGAAGCGACTCCAGATTTCTCTACATGATCTCAGATTTAGCAGGCTCAGTTTATGTGTGTTCATGATTTCTCATCATTTGTGTCTCAGTGTTGGAAACTGTTGTCTTATGTTTGTGTGTTGATCAGATACGAGAGTAACATATGTCAAGCTGGTCTCAGGATGTGTTTGTGTGGTTCTTGTTATTCTGATTGTCGGTGGAGCGGTAAAGATGTTTGCTGTTGATCTGGTCCTTTTACTAAGAGAAGTTTGCAAGAAGGTCAACAGGAAAGAAGGTGAAGAGTGATAAATGTCCATCCATGCATTAAATACGTTCTATAAAATACTATTTAAATAACTTTTTTTAACTCTTTTGAACAGTGATGGTTGTCAACTAATAATACAAATGTTTATATTCTGATGCTTTCAGAATTATGAGATGATTGACATCCGTTACTAATTTTGAAAGTTTGATTTTGTACTGCGGTTACTCATGTCTCATCTCTATAAACCCTTTCAATGATATACAAACTGATCATGTTTCCAATGTATACTCTGAACAGATGGAAAAGTGTATGATGCGTATGTCATTTACCAGAGAAACACTTTAGATGATGCAACAGAAAGAACTATAAGTGACTTTATCAATGGAGCCCTTCCTACAGTCCTGGAGAAATACTACAACTATAAACTTTACATTCCTGCAAGAGACGATCTACCGGGAGAAGGTATAGAAACATAAACTGAACATAAAAAGAAATAAAAAAATGAAATTTCATTCTTAGAGCCTTCATAAACTGCTCATACGGTTATACACAGTATCAATAGTATATACATGAATAAATATAAGATGTCAGTGTTTCATTCTAAATTGAGACTCAAACCCAACCGAGAATTCCTGTGAGCTATAAAAGAGCTTATGTATCTTTGATAACACAAGTATAAATCTGGCTTCAATGCATGAACATAACGGTTGAAGTGATAAGATTGATGTTCTGTTCTTTCCTATCATCCTCAGACTGTATGAATCTGATTGAAACTCAGATCCAGCTTAGCAGAAGACTGATGTTCATCATAACAGCAGGACACAGTTTTTCTTCTGAGCATTATGATGTTCAGGTGGGACTCCATCACGCTCTGGTCCAGGGAGACACCCGTGTCATTCTCATCCAGTTAGATGAAATCCAGGATTACACACATCTGCCTCTGGGACTCCAGCATCTCCTGAAGAAAAACCCTCCATTGATCTGGAGAGACAGACAAAAACCAGGATCAAGGTTCTGGAAACTTGTGCGGTATCGAATGCCTGTTCCCTCCTGTCAGAGCACATCAGGGGGCTTGAGTTATCAGAATATTCAATCTGCCATCATCTAAAAGTACAGCTCTGTTCAGCCTTGTATACTTCTATAATTACCATATAATATATTGGGTTTTTAAACATAACTGGGCTCGAAATTGAATTACAAAACAGAATTCTGAATAAAAAACTCATATTTAAGTTTTAGAAGGCTTTGTTCGAGGTCTGATCTTCCTAATGTTATAGAGCATGAATCTCCTAGTTCTTGCAGTGAAAGCAATGTGATCGGTGAAGTTTGGCTGATCATCGATTATTACTCCTAAGTTTCTAGCAGGCCTTGAGGGCACAATGATTGATTATCGTAGTTGGATAGAGAGGTTGTGTCAAGTGGGAATGACAAGAAGAATAGGAGAAGCCATGCCTTCAAATGATGGATCTCAATGATGTCATCTAAATCGAAAAGGGTAGAGGTCCATGATCTGAGCCCTGAGGTACACCGTTGCCAAGATGTTGTGATTCCGAAACTTCACCATCCCGTGATACCCGGAACTACCTGCTGTAGTACATTTAACAGAAGGAAATATAGTGATTTGGCATGAAACATTGATGGAGCAGTGGATACGTTCCGGTAACAGCAAAATGTCATTACACAATCATTGTTTTAAATTTTGCTTTTAAAGTATTTAAAAAAAAAAGAGATCTTAATTTGTTTTCCATTCTGTAATCTACAACATTAACATTTATTTGCAAAATTGCCTTCTAATAGAAGTCTGATAGATATTTAAGCTGTTTGAGAAAATGCGGAGAGAAAATTTGATATCTGGAATGTAATGTTTACATTTACATCATTTACATTTAGTCATTTAGCAGACGCTTTTATCCAAAGCGACTTACAATAGTCGAGGAGACAATGAAGCGGTAAATAGCCGATACAACAATAGGTGAACAAGTGCTACAACAATGCTACCGAGTTACACAGAGAGAGAAGTTACAAAAGATTTTTTTTTTTTTGATAGAGTGAGTAATTAGAAAAGAAGTGAGTTAGATGTAGCTGAAAAGATGAGTTTTTAGGTGTTTTTAGAAGATAGAGACCGAGTGTGACAAGCGTGAAGCAAGAGGCAGATCGTTCCACCATCGAGGAACTGAAGCAGAGAACGTTCCAGAGAGAGACTTCTTACCCTTTTGAGCTGGTACCACAAGTCTCAGCTCATTTGCGGAGCGCAGAGACCTTGAGGGCCTATATCTTTGCATTAGTGAGTTAAGGTAAGTGGGTGCTGGACCGGTGGTGGTCTTGTAGGCAATGAGAAGACATTTAAATTCAATGCGGGCTGCTACAGGAAGCCAATGCAGTTTTATGAAGAGAGGTGTTACATGGGTCCTTTTTGGTTCCTTGAACACCACTCTTGCGGCTGGATTTTGAATCATCTGCAGAGGTTTAGTTGTGCACATGGGAGTCCAGCAAGCAGCGCATTGCAGTAGTCTAGCCTGGACAGGACCAGAGCCTGAACCAGGATTTGTGTGGAGTGTTCTGAGAGAAACTGTCTGATCTTCCTGATGTTGTAAAGCATGAATCTGCAGGATCTGGCAGTCGCGGCAACATGATCGGTGAAGTTGAGCTGATCATCGATGATTACTCCCAAGTTTCTCGCAGACCTGGAGGGCTGCGAGAAATGGACAAATGGTTGATGCTCCTAGTTGGATAACTGAACTGTTTACTTTATGAAAACAGAGAGATGACGTTTTCTTCAAAGTTAATAATATTTGTAGCATTAATTTATCGTAGTTTTATTCTTCTGGACATAAATTAACTATTTGATATGATTCGGAATCATGTGATGACTTGCTCATTTTATTGTCAGTACACTTTTGTACATGCTTCAATAAATAATGTTTACCATAAACAAGATTTGTGTGCGACCATTGCCATGTTACAACTGCTTTAGTGCAGTTTTCTGATATATCCGTGTTGTTTACGAAAACAATGAGCAAAAGTAACAAACTTAACTATTGTTATATAGACTATCACTAAACCCCATCACAAATAAGTTACAATAGTACCCAAAAGTAACTAAAGCCAAACTTGTATGGTTTTCAGGTTAAATAAAACCATCATATATGATGAGTGTGAGCTACACAACATAAATACACACATATACTGTATATCATCGTGAATGTCTGTGAAATCTCAGAATACAACTCTTACATAATGACCATTAAAGGTTGATTTCACACATTCATTTCACTTTGATTTTAATCTTTGACAGCAGAGAATCTTATTTGCTTCATGCTGTAGATTTATTAAGTTAATATAACTGTTTATTTTAAGATATTAACCAAGCCACGTGGAAGTTCAGTGGAAGAAACAATGGAAGTTCAGTGTTGATAATTGACTTTTTTCAAAATATCTTCTTTTGCGTTCTGCAGAAGAAGTGGACTTTTTGGGGTTTATGCTGATTTTACAGATTTGTTGAATCGGTGTTTTGCTGTGAAAGTACAGAACACGGAGGTTCATGTTTGTCTTCATTCTGAAATGTGATCTGTGTGAAGAACTTTGTTTCTGAATGTCACTTAGATACTATTACTGTGGAAACTGTAGAATACATCCATTACTGGATATGATTTTACTTCTGGATTTTGAAGTTTCTATGATCGCTAAGAGAACAAAACGTTTAAGGTAAGCCAGTACTTACAAGATTCCAATCAGAAAATGATTTGTTTTAGTTATATTGGTTATTTACTGGTGTAGTAGAACGTTGTCTTTCTTTAAATTTCAGTTGTAGATTTATATGTCAAACTGATTTCTAACATATTATTCAAACTAATTCATGTTTGATATAGTTTGATGTGTTAATATTGTTCAACAGTATCTTTATCTCATGTATTATAGGTGACTGATCAAAATACAATTCTATTGATCCACAGAAATGCTGTGCACATCAGAAGAGAAGGTTCACCCAACAAACTTCAACAATTTGCTGTTGGGAAAAATCCGTCTAAACAATTTGTTGGTAAACATTGAAAAGACATGATCCATATTTATGAGTTTTTCATATTTTTAAGAATAAATTAGAATTTAACATTCCCAATGCCATTATCTTGAATAAAAAAAACACTATTTATTTATTGAACGATCCTGTCACACTAATCTTCAGTTCAAACGAATATTTTTCATATATATTATTTAAGTATACTTTCCGGAGAATATTTATATATGTTATACAAGAAATTTAAGCAAGTAATTACTTTTTTTAAAAATCCTGGAGCGTTATCTTTAACTGTGTTCTACATAATTCTAGGATTATCATGACAGAAATGTATAAGGTGGACAATAATGTTGATCTCTCTGCTGTTCTCCACTCATGTGCATGACATCACTGCAGCTCTCTCTCTCTCTCTCTCTCTCTCTCTCTCTCTCTCTCTCTCTCTCTCTCTCTCTCTCTCTCTCTCTCTCTCTCTCTCTCTCTCTCTCTCTCTCTCTCTCTCTCTCTCTCTCTCTCTCTCTCTCTCTC
Source organism: Triplophysa yarkandensis (assembly GCA_033220385.1). Taxonomy (NCBI): domain Eukaryota; kingdom Metazoa; phylum Chordata; class Actinopteri; order Cypriniformes; family Nemacheilidae; genus Triplophysa; species Triplophysa yarkandensis. Next base: position 2,495,915 of record CM065674.1, read on the forward strand.
TCTCTCTCTCTCTCTCTCTCTGTCCTTCATTTGCTCTGTCTCTGATGTTGATCATGGATGAGACAGCAGTGGAGCCAGTTATTGTACAAACTCTTGCTGCCAGTGTTTCTAGAGCTGCCCGATATCTCTCTTACTCTCCATCTTTTCAGCGCTGCTCACTCTCCTCCTGGATTAAAGAGAACATCAAGAAGAAAAGCTGCTGTTTCTATGTAGAAGATGTCAGGTTTGTGTCTTTTGTGTGTGTGTGTGTGTGTGTGTGTGTGTGTGTGTGTGTGTGTGTGTGTGTGTGTGTGTGTGTGTGTGTGTGTGTGTGTGTGTGTGTGTGTGTGTGTGTGTGTGTGTGTGTGTGTGTGTGTGTGTGTGTGTGTGTTAGAATGTAACTCATGTGTGGATAACATGGATTATCATTGACAGGGAGGGGATTTGTAAATGCGGATACTCAAAGGTTGAGCACAGCGATGAGGCCATCAAACCTGAGGGTTATGTGGGAGAAGAATGGAGCGCTCACAAACACATCAGGGAGGAACCCACTGATGCATATGGAGATATCAGATTCGGTGGCCTTGGACAGAAGATTGGGAAGGTCCGAATCACTAAATCAAAAGCAATCAAAGCATGTCATTAAAAACAATCAAAAGTGTAAATGTAAAAAAACTGTCTTAAACATTTCTTATTGACCATTAAACATTCAAATCAAGTCAAATATAGAAGCAATAAAATGAAATTATTCAAGAAATTAAAGTTGGAAATGAATTTAAAAACTAAAAAAAGGATTTTACATTTACATTTACATTTACATTTAGTCATTTAGCAGACGCTTTTATCCAAAGCGACTTACAATAGTCGAGGAGACATATATATATATACACACACATATATATATATATTAAACATAATCTTTCAGGATTCCAATTGTACTAGATTTTCAATTTCAATATTTAGATTTATGTCCACCACACATCACTGCATATGATATAATACATAACATTACTGAGGGAAAGAAAATCAGATTTCAAAAATAAAAACTACAACAAGTTTCACTTTGCTTTACAAGTCAGCAGATAAAGGGAGCTTAGATATTTAACCAAGTGTTGGGTAAAGCAAAGGCAAACCGGAAATAACTCTTATTTTAAAAACATTTAAATGTAAACAGTTCTTTCCAAAACCTTTGATCGTTAATGTTTCATTGTAACATTTGTTTGTTACATTGTAACATAAACATAAATAACTCCTAACAACAATGCAATGTGAAAGAAGTCTAATGCTGGCTATTTGCAATAAAATTAAATGTTTCAATAAATGTTTAATAGTTAGTATTAAATGTTTAATAGTTCAAATAGTTAGTAGATTTTAAGTATGAGATAAATATTTCTCATTAACACAAATAGTTAGTAGATATTTTAAAATGTACAAATCATTTAACATTTAATAATAAATCAAAATATAACAAACTGAATTCATGGAGCAAAGAAAAACTATTTGGATTGGTTTATATGGGTTTGAGATGTTAATATTTATTTTTCCCAGTTATATGTGTATTCATTGTGTGTGTAGTATGTCCGGTTGTCGACAGACACATCATCTGAGAGTGTGTACAAACTGATGACAGAACAGTGGAAACTGCGTCCTCCCAATCTTCTGATCTCAGTGACTGGAGGAGCCAAAAACTTCTGTATGAAGAGTCAATTGAAGGACAAGTTTCGCCGGGGTCTCATTAAAGTGGCCCAGACCACAGGTACAGCAAACCAACATCTTTGTCTCTCTCTTTAAACACACGTGCACTTCCCTCATGGCTGTTGACCTGTGACAGGTGCATGGATCCTGACCGGTGGTACACACGCAGGTGTAATGAAACATGTGGGAATGGCCGTGCGAGATTACACGCTCAGCAACAACTCGATGGAGAGACAGATCGTGGTCATCGGTGTGGCAACCTGGGGTATCATCCATGAACGCCAAACTCTGGTTCATCCTGAGGTGACATGATTCATTCATCTGTATGAGTCCTGCATCTCTCCATCAGACCAACACATTTACTTTACAATATTACAGGACATCACACTGAGTGATGTTTGAAACGTTTACTTCAATAATCATCACATTCGGAGAAATAATGCAACGAGTTCAAAGTGATGAAAGATAAATGATAAGGTTTTACTGAGGCCCTGGAGGGAAAAAAACATGGAGTTCATATTAAGATCTTTAATGATATTGACTTTAAAATTCAGACTCAAGTAAACTGAGTTCAGTGTGAGACATTGTTGAGAAACCTTCTGGAAGTTTTCTTTCCTTCAGAAGAAACTAAAGCAAAGGTTATGATTTGCTTTCCATATGTCATGTGTGTCATTCAGATAATATGTGCTATTAAAGAGATCTAATCTGTGATTTCTATTTCGATTCTATGTCATGTGTCATATCACGTTATATTATATCATTGTATTATATTTTGACTTTTTAAATATTTGTAAACATTTTGTGAATATGTTATGTCATTTTTATGTATGTTAAAGTAGTTAACAGTATTTGAGGTTTTGATGTTGTTATTTGTGTTTGTCAGGGTCGTTTTCCTGCATTTTACAGTCTGGACGAAGCGGGTCAGGGTAGACTCTCTTGTCTGGATATTAATCACTCTCACTTTCTGTTGGTGGATGATGGCACTCATGGACGCTACGGAGTTGAAATCCAGTTGAGGGCTCGACTGGAAAAACTGATCTCTCAGCAGCCGCTGGGAAACAGAGGTGAGATGATGAAACACATCTCCAAATAAACGACGGTGAAGTTTAAAGCATGCGTTTATGAGTGTCTTCATGATAACAGAGAGTGGAGTGACCATACCGGTGGTGTGTGTGGTTCTGGAGGGTGGTCCAGGAACTCTAAACGTGAGATTTTAAAGTCAGTTTTCAGGATGTCAGATCAGCTGAACGTTTTTTTTATGTTAAATCATATCTACGCTTACAGACCATCTATAATTCCATGCTTAACAACACACCATGTGTGGTTCTGGAGGGATCCGGCCGTCTGGCAGACGTCATCGCTCAGGTGGCATCCCTGCCTGTGTCAAAGGTCACTTTGGTTCTTATTAAGCAGCTGATGAAGAGGTTTTTTGCACAAGAGTACAAGTTATTCTCTGAGGTTCAGATCATTGAGTGGACCAAAAAGGTAAAGAAATAAAAATATTCATTTCACAACACATTTACTACTGGACTCACTGACCGCATGTTCTAAAAATCCTCAGACCAGCCATCAGATTCACCAAAATCACCGCTGGATTTCATTTAACCGCATTTTCAAGAATGTTTTTCATTTACTTCCGTACATTATAAAGTTTTACTCCAGTATATTAATATTGTTTTTCATTGTACAGTTTAATTATTTTATTCTTAACTGCATGAAAGATCTAGTACTTGTAAAAAATGTTAAGTGAAAATACTTTACATAAAATTAAAAACACATGAATAAGATAATAATAAATAATGATAAAAACACCATGTTTAAATGAAATGTAGTGGAGTAAAATGTATGATTTTTCTTTATGATTTATCAAAGTTTAAGCAAATAACTAGTAAAAAAATAGTCAAACATGTCATCATTTATTTATCTTTTTGTAATCTGTATAACTGTTTCTTCTATGAAACAAAAAGATATTTTGAGAAACGCCTCAGTAGTTTTGTTTTCATATACTCAATTATTTTAAATGTATAATGTTTATCACAATTTAGCCAGTAACAAGTAATCTAACTAAGTAAAAGTAAAGTTAAAAAAAAAATGATGCACTTAAGTAAGAGTAAAAGTACCTATGTAAATATACTCTAAAAGTACTAGTTACCCCAAATATGTACTCACGTAAATGTAACAACTTACATGTAATTAGTCACTATATAATGATGTTCAGTGTAGTTTGCTTTTAAACATTCTTTCAAATATCTCATACTTTTCTTTTCAGAGTTTCTACTTTTTCAGTTCATTTTCAATATTAAAATGCAAAGTAAACCCAGCAGTAAATGTTGATGTGTTTTAGATTCAGGATATAATCCGGATGGCTCATCTGTTGACTGTGTTTCGTATTGATGAAGAGAAAAACTGTGATGTTGATGTTGCCATCCTGCAAGCTCTGCTCAAAGGTTTGAGTCAATGTCTCGTCTGACCCTCTTTCTCACTTTTACTCACATTTCCGGTCAGATGTCATTGGATTACTGTAGTAATGGTCTGGTGCTATCATTAGAGTGCTGGATGAGTATTCTCTGTTAAACTTCATGTCTCTATGAAAGAATTCTTATATCAATATACAGTATAAAGGACAGCATAGATAATGCAGAATGGAGGAATAAAATGCGTCTCATTGTTATTTCTAGAGATATCAATCATGTCTCTGATGGGGGATGCTGTTAGTGTCGGATGTAATTTATTGATCGCTCATCTCTTAAATGCAGAGGAGATTTTTTTCTCTTTCATAATTTAATACTGAACCATTAGTGCTGGAATAGATGTGCGGATACGATCTCTGTATATGAAGTCTAGTCTACATCAGAGCGTATTCTGAGCAAAATATTTTTACTTTAGACAAAGTGAACATCTAACTGATACATGAAATAACTCTAAACCTTAAACCTTAAATAAATCTTCTCTGTGTAACTCGGTAGCATTGTTGTAGCACTTGTTCACCTATTGTTGTATCGGCTATTTACCGCTTCATTGTCTCCTCGACTATTGTAAGTCGCATTGGATAAAAGCGTCTGCTAAATGACTAAATGTAAATGTAAACATATAGAGTCAAAAAATGGTTCGGCGATCAAACGCTTATGTAGAAATCGTTGTAGATGTTCAGAGATTCTGTCTATGTTTGTTGAAATGCAGGCAACTTCATAGAAATAATTCAGAAAGCAAGTGTGAATATATAGGGATGAAGATAGGAAATTTAGCATCTCTACTGAAAATATCTTTAAAGTTTGAAATGTTTGAGTCTGTTCAGCCTCCAGGAATGAGGAAAGCGTGGGTCGCCAGTCATGGGAAAGACAGCTGGAGTTGGCCGTGGCCTGGAACCGTGTGGATATAGCTGAGAGTGAGATCTTCACCGAGGAGAGTCAATGGACGGTCTGATAAAACACAATCCTTCAAACTGAAGATCTGCATTATTTTTACTTCATAAGCACCTTTCTAACTTAAGCTGTGATTTTTTGTCTCAGTCGAGTGATCTTCACCCGGCGATGTTCTCAGCTCTGGTGGGAGATAAGCCGGAGTTTGTTCATCTCCTGCTGGAGAACGGTGTGTGTGTTCAGCAGTTTCTGGAACATGAAGACACTCTCTGTGAACTTTATGCCCATCTCCCCGCCTGTTTCTTCATGCGGAAGCTGGTCAAACGGGTTCAGGATGGCAAGGGCCGCAGGGGGCAAGCTCCGCCCCCTGGTAGTAAGAAGATCTCGTTGGTTTATGTATCTGAGGAAGTGAGACATCTATTGGGCAGCTTCACTCAGCATCTGTACGCTCCACCACATCCGAAGACAACCAAAGACGATGTGTCTTTATCTGTAAGAATATCACATTACAGGATGTGTGATATAGGATGGGCTTTTTATTCTTAGCAAATAAATAAACAGCTGCAGAAGTTTTTTTACTGTAATTTAGTTTTCCTTAGGCAGAAAATAAAGATTTAGAATCATTATTCAATGAAATAAAACATGTTTATTCTGCTGTTTATTCTACTGTGACAATGATCAGATTTATATTAATTTTTTCCTTTTTTTTTTTACAGTTGCCATCTAAAATGTCGGTCGAGCTTCCCTGTTCTGATGAAGAATGGACTGCAGAGACGGTTGTGGATCCGGGTCGGGATCTCTTCCTCTGGGCTGTTGTACAAAATAACAGAGAACTGGCAGATATAGGTTGGAAACAGGTACTGAGTCAATGGGGAAGAAATCTTTTGTTCTCTCTCTATATATAAAGATACTGGATGTACATAAAAGATAGAAACTGTTTATATGTGTTTATATTGTTCATATGTGCATCCGCTGCCATCTATTCATATAAAAATGTTGGTTTTGACCATATTAAGAATTGTGAGTTATCTCTAAGATCACAACAACTGTAATGTATCCTCCAAAATCTCATAAATGGAGATGGCACTTCTAGGATGAATTTGGCGTTTCCCACCTGCTTTCTTCCCTCTGTCTCGATGACATGTGAGGCCCACAAATGTGCCCCACGGCTCAGAGGACGCAATGTTCAAAATGAGACACAGCCATTAACTAGAATCTTCACAGAAGAAACCAAACTTTTCCATATGTGTAACTTTTACAGTGTTATATTTCAGTCATTATGTCTGTGTACGTGAATGTGCGTTTGTCTGTGTAGTGCAGAGACTGTATCGCAGCCGCTCTGGCAGCCAGTAAGATCTTAAGGAAACTGGCTCAGGAGAGCGGAGAACATGATGGTGAAGAGGCCACGGATATGAGAGAACACGCAGATTACTATGAGACACAAGCCATCGGTACGTGATGTCGACTCTGATGTGCGTTTCGTGGCGTTTCGGTGACCTTTGACCTTGTGTCACAGGTGTCTTCAGTGAATGTCACGCGTGGGATCCGCAGCGAGCTCAGAAACTGCTCATCCGGATCTCACCGTCATGGGGTAGATGCACCTGTCTGTGGCTCGCTCTTGAGGCTGATGATAAAAGATTCATAGCTCATTCTGGAGTTCAGGTGAGGATGATCTGAAGATGATGATGATGATGGGTCATTTCAAGAAAGTTCTTTGAGATTTGAGAATGGTTTGTGTGTGTCGTATACAGGCTCTTCTCACACAGATCTGGTGTGGTGAGCTCTCGGTGGATAACACATACTGGAAGGTTTTGCTCTGCATGATCTTTTTTCCTCTTATATACACCGGCTTCTTGAACTTTAGGTAAAAAAATATTTGTTTTTTTTAACAAGTGTAAAATTCATCCAACAATTCTTAGGGACTGTAAATGTCGGTGATAAACAGTTATTGTGCACAAAATAATTATCAATGGTTAGCGCAGTTCTGAAAAATATAAAAAGTTTTTATTTTTGTTTTCAAAACATGCGTGAAGAGTCTTAGAGAAGTTTAACCAGTCTTAAGACAGATGGGAAACCAACATCTTCTACATTGAGTTGTCCGTCAGAGAATTATTATCGTACTATGTGTCAGTATTATCAACAAAGTCTGTATATTCTAACATCCCTATTATTAGTGAGATTTAACATACATACACCATAGGATGTCAGTGTTCAAATAATGTACTGACATGATTAATGTTTGTGGACTTATTGTTAAACGATGATTAAAGTAAATGCTGATGTTTCTGTGGTGTGATGATGCTTATTGTCTTTTAGACGTGATGAAGATATTCAGAGACAGACAGAGCAACAGAAACTGGCCCTGGATTCTGGATCCACAGAATCTAAGATCAAGCATCATTTACGGTCTGTTAACATATAAAAGTTCACTGAAAAATGATGTTTTATTTAAACCGATTTACATGTTTCATTTATGTAATTCCAATTCACATCATCGTCCTATCATACTGTTATACAAACACCAAAGATCTGAATCACACACACAGACCAACAGAACGACAGATCAATGTTAAATGTTCGATATCTTATACGTGTTTTCTTCTTCTGTTTATCAGTGTGTCTTCACAGAACTCAGTTGTGAAGCCTCTGAATTGTGGGTCCAGGCTCATGAGTTTCATCAAATCTCCTCAAGTGAAGTTTTACTGGAATATTGCTTCTTATTTCGGCTTTCTATGGCTTTTCGCTGTGGTGCTCATGATCGATTTTCAGACATCTCCATCATGGAGAGAACTTCTGCTTTACATCTGGCTCGCATCACTGGTGTGTGAGGAGATCAGACAGGTGAGATGTTTACATCTCTGTAGACTCTTGAATGCATTCTTATTTCTGAACTAAAATCTTTACAGTGGTCTTAAGTAATTTGCTTCTTTTCTTGGGCATAATTTCCTCTGGCTTCACGCTGTTCAGACTCGGTCTCTATCTTCAAAAAACACCTAAAAACCCATCTTTTCCGGATACATCTAACTCACTAACTCACTTCTTTTCTAACCTACTCACACTATCAAAAAAAATAAAAAAATTACAATTAAAAAAATTAAAAAAATTTGTAACTTCTCTCTCTGTGTAACTCGGTAGCATTGTTGTAGCACTTGTTCACCTATTGTTGTATCGGCTATTTACCGCTTCATTGTCTCCTCGACTATTTTAAGTCGCTTTGGATAAAAGCGTCTGCTAAATGACTAAAATGTAAAATGTAAATGTAATTTGACCTGACTTTTATCTCTCTACCTGTATAGTAAGCAAATTACAAAACACATTAGTAAACACATTGTCTCTGAAAACTGTCATGTTCAATTTCAAATATGCTTTAATCTGTGTTATTTAAATGTGATCATGTTTGTTTTATATATTTGGACTGACTGATTCTGATATATTTCACAGCTTTATCATGACTTTGATGGTTCTGGATTTCGTAAGAAAGCAAAGATGTACATTAAAGATTTGTGGAACATTCTGGATTTGCTTTCCATCGGGCTCTTCATAGCTGGCCTGGTGTGCAGGTGAAGACGCAGAATAAAACACAAAACCAACTGAACTCAATATAGTTCAGATCAATTCACCGTTTGATGTGTTTGCTCCGTCAGGCTTCAGGAGTCCAGCTCTGTGTTCTATGTGGGTAAAATTCTTCTGTGCATTGACTTCATCATATTCTGTCTAAGACTGATGTCCATCTTTACCATCAGTAGAACCCTGGGACCCAAAATTATCATTGTCAGGAGAATGGTGAGTCAATATGTCTATTGAACATATCTCAAAACGCGTTATCTTATGAACAAATTTTGACAGATGAATCTTTTATCTCCTCTTCACAGATGATGGATTTGTTTTTCTTTATGTTTCTGTTGAGTATCTGGGTGGTGGCGTATGGTGTGGCCAAACAGGGCATTCTGATCCAGAATGAAGAGAGACTGGACTGGATCATCCGCGGCGCTGTATATGAACCTTACCTAATCATATTCGGAAACATCCCTACTAATATAGATAGTGAGCCCTTTATTTCTCATTTCAATTTCAAACACAACATATGAAAGCATAGCACCAGTGCTTGACTGAGCGGATTTCAGTTTACTCTTCACTTTTCCCAAAAATAACTTTTTAAGTGACAGCTCACCCTAAACATGAAAACCGCGCAATCATTTACTCTCCCTCTTGTTATACATGTGTGACTTTCCTCCTTCCGCGGACAAAGAAAAGGATATTTTGAAGTATGTCGGTAACTGGCACTCATTCACTTCTATTGTGTGAACACAAAACCAATGCAAGTGAATAGATGCCAGTTACCAACATTATTCAAAATACCTATTTTGCATTCAGCAGAAGGAGGGAAGTCATACAAAATGTCAAATGAAATGACAAGAGAAAGTAAATTAGGACAACAATTAAATGCAATCATATAGGTTTAGACATTGCAGTGTTTTAGTCCTTAAAACAAAAAATCCATGTGTTTTGTGTTTCAGACACTCAGTTTGATATGAACAGCTGTAGTGTAAACGCCTCGGATCCCATGAAGCCCAAATGTCCTGTTCTGAATGAGGAGAACATGCCGGCGTTTCCTGAATGGCTGACCATCATCCTGCTGTGCGTCTATCTGCTGTTCGCCAACATTCTGCTGCTCAACCTCCTCATCGCTATCCTGAGGTCAGTGAATCCACACACACCTGTCACTTTATCCAAAGTTAGACATTTAAAACTTTCTCATCATCTGTCTCAGCTACACCTTTCAGGAGGTTCAGGATAACACCGACACCATCTGGAAGTTCCAGCGCTATGAGCTGATAAAGGAATATCACAGCCGTCCCGCTCTCCCTCCGCCCTTCATCCTGATCAGTCATGTCATCATCTTCATCAGAGGAGTTTTACTGCGGAACCCATCACAGAAACACAAACACTTCAGTGAGTCACACTTTAACACAACACACGTCTTTGTGTAATAATGGGACGTTCAGATGAAGGTTGTGTTTCTCTACATCAGGACGAGAGCTTGAGAAGACGGAGGAGGAGGAGTTGCTGAGCTGGGAGGCTTTCATGAAGGACAACTATCTGTCATCTACTCGTCAGGAGGAGAGTCAGAGCACAGAGCATCGAATCCAAGACACGGCTGAGAAGTAAGGACTCTGACGAAGTTACTTTCAATAAAAGTATCTGCTAAAGATTTGAGACATTTTTTATAAACATTCTTTTCCTTTTCACTTTGGAATAATGACATTCTCTTTGGTTAGTCTTCATACAACTTGAAGGCAACACATTATAAAGACAAGACTATTTCAAATGAATATACAGGGCAAACCAGAATACACAATAAGAAAAATCAGTTTACATCAATTTAATGAAAATATTTCAATATAATATTGGTTATTTACAACTAGTAGCATGTTTCCAACCAATTACATTGATTTTACATAAAAAAGTTTAACGGACCAAATGATTCTATCATGACAATTATCTTGAGTTGTTCCAAGCTGTATACATTTCTTTGGAGCTTTTTGGAAATATGAAAGCAATGAAAATTTCTGGGGCATTGAACACCAAATAAAACACTCACAGTGTGTTTATTCTTGAAAATGCCTTCATGTGTTTAACAGAACAGAAAAATTCTAACTTGTTGCCCAGAAATCTGCAAGAGTTGCTAACAACTTCCAAATATCTCCTTACGTGTTTTACTTATCAAACTAGATTTTTAAAACAATTTGAGGGAATTTGTTATTTTGTCCTCTTAATGCGTTCATGTCCATCAGAGTTGGAGTGATGTCCGAACTTCTGGAGCGAGAACAGGACGTTTCCATCACAATGGCGAATCGACTCTCCAAACTGGAAGATCAGGTCCAATACAATCTTCTGGAGTCATGACAGACACATGTGTATTTTATTAATGTGACTCAATGTACGGATTTACAATCTTCTGACAGGTCAGTGAATCCACCAAAGCTCTTCGCTGGATTATGGACGCTCTGAAATCTCAGGGATACAAATCCAAACTGGAGCCGCCTCTATTGAGTATTCTGATTGTTTTAAATCAGCATGCATGAATCCATACGGATCATTATCACATTTACATTTACATTTAGTCATTTAGCAGACGCTTTTATCCAAAGCGACTTACAATAGTCGAGGAGACAATGAAGCGCTAAATAGCCGATACAACTGATGTTCACAAAGAGTTTTTCATGACATGGTGTTATGTCTTTCTCTGTTTATTCAGAAGCTAGAAGCTGTGACAGAGATGATGGGGATTCTAGTGGACATGAGACAGAAGATGAGTGTCCTCATACATATGCACGTCAGCTGCAGTATCCCGGCAGTAATGTCACACGCTTCCCCGTGCCCGAGGAGAAAGTGTCCTGGGAGGTAACATGCACGCATTTCTCTTGTGAATGAAGTTCGACAACATTCTCTTTATTTTGTCTGACAAATGTTTTTCTCTTTTAGACAAACTTCACTCCGTACCTTCCTCCAGTTTACAATCATCAGGAAAGCGAGTGAGTTTATTTAAATTGAAATTATTATGGTAATAAAACATGACACTGTCATACATCTCTCTTCTCTTGACAGCAGCACTTCAGACTCCTCTGTTTTAGACAAGCACAGGTACACAAAGCATAAAGCATTTTCTGTTTCCTATTTTAATACCTGGATTTTGTTTTAGTTGTATGCATCTCATTCTCAAAAATGGATTTTATAGGAATCCAGGGGGAAGGACTGGGATACGGGGAAAGGGTGCTCTTAAATCCCTTGGTCCAAATCTAAAGATCCATCCAATCCTCACCAGGTATCCCATACTGATTTCAAATCACATTCTTGTCCTGATCCTCACTGTATAAACAGGGGAAAAAATCTAATCTCTTATCAGAGGAAATTGAAGTTTTAAGATGATATCAGATTAGAGTTTGTGTTCATCTGCTTCTCGGTTGAGTTGTATAAGAGGTAAAGGGATTGAAAGTCTTGTGCTGTTTTTTCTAAAGATGGCGTGATGCTGAAAAGAAAACTCTGGAATTTCTTGCCGTCTGGAAGGAGACAGAACAATGCTGGTGTCTTCCAGGGGTAAGAATATACCTTTAAAAAGAAATGTTCTATGACAACTTCAGTACTTTATTTACGATTAGAGAAATTCGACTGTATATAGTGAGATGATGACTTTATATGATAATGATAATTTATACAAAGTTAATGTCGTCACAGGATCAAGCCAGAGCTAATGAACCTCTACCACAGACACTGGAGAGGATTCTGGGTGAAAAGTTAAATGAGAGAATTATATCTGAACTACAGGCTGCAGAACAGGTGAGAATAAATCCAGAAGATGCAAAACTACAAGACGACAAACACAGGATTAAATTTTTTTTCTTTTACCATTGTGTTCATATATGTATTTATTATCGACATGTATATGTGTATAATATGCATGTGTTAAACAAGCTGTGTGTGGTTCTTCTCTTCTTGAGGTATATAAGGGCTATGTCGATGACAGCAGAAACACAGACAATGCCTGGCTGGAGGTCACAGTCTTCACACTTCACATTGACAAACTCAGTACTATCATGTCACAGATAAACAGTATAGTGAGTATAAAATATCCCTTCATATCATGCCAATCAACGGATAAAGTCACAAAGTACCAAACATCTGCCATTGCCTTGAATTGATCTGTATGTTAATATCATATTAGAAAAGATCTTTCATTTTTAAATCTGTACTTGAATATAATTTAGACTGAGTCAGTGTTTACACTTCCAATCTTTTTGACTGAATATAGTTCCAGTGTTAAGGTCTAACGGATATTTATAAAATTGATGATTTTGTGTATACTTTTGGTTTGATTGTGATCCCCTGATGTTATCTCAATGGTTATGATAGAAGTTAAGTCAGATATTATCTTTAATTTTGAAAGAGTGAATGTAGAGGCAAAATTTGTTAGGCAATATGTTAAATAGATAATTCACTGAAGTTTGTCTTATTGCAGGTGGAGAGTTCATCATCTCTTCAGTGGCAAGAAGTGAGCAGCAAAACATGTGCGTGTCCATATCAGTGCGAGGCTTTACGTCTTATAGCCCAGCGTCACAAAACACACTTCTGAACCTCATGAAAAACACACACACGCACACGCACATGCACACACACACACACGCGCACACACACACACACACACACACACACACACACACACACACACACACACACACACACACACACACACACACACACACACACACACACACACACACACACACACACACACACACACACACACACACACACACACACACACACACACACACACACACACACACACACACACACACACACACACACACACACACACACACACACACACACACACGCACGCACACACACACACACTCATCCAAACTCACACTCATCCATTTACATTTACATTTAGTCATTTAGCAGACGCTTTTATCCAAAGCGACTTACAATAGTCGAGGAGACAATGAAGCGGTAAATAGCCGATACAACAATAGATGAACAAGTGTTACAACAATGCTACCGAGTTACACAGAGAGAGAAGTTACAAAAGATTTTTTCTTTTTTTTTTTTTGTGATAGAGTGAGTAGTTAGAAAAGAAGTGAGTTAGTGAGTTAGGTGTAGCCGGAAAAGATATGTTTCATCCAAAACACACACACACACACACACACACACACACACACACACACACACACACACACACACACACACACACACACACACACACACACACACACACACACACACATCCAAACAAACACACACACACACACACACACACACACACACACACACACACACACACACACACACACACACACACACACACACACACATCCAAACAAACACACACACACACACACACACAAGCCTTAACCTCAATCACACAGTGCATATATTCATTTTGACTGTGAAACAAAATCCATGTGAATGTTTATGAGGATTTTACTTGAAATAGTATCTAGATAAATTATGAGGAATTATGAAGATGATGATTTTATATCCATTTCAAATGCCACTCATCTGCCTTATACGAGCTCATTTTAATTCACTGTTTTTGTATAATTTCCTCAAATTCACTTACAATCCAGAAGCCATATGACATCGATTAACTTTACATAATGTACACCGATGTGCTGTTATATTTATTATTAATCATATTAATAATTCTATGATAGTGTCGAGTAATGCTGTGATGAACACAATGCTTACAGTAGTTGCCTTTGATGAACGGGTGGATAAATATACTTGAAATAAAGAGTAATAATACAGGAAATTATAATAATAAAATATCAGGTCAATAGTACAGATTTGCATTAATGGAGAAAAATGACTCGCTGTACATACTTCTATTTCACAGCTAGTAACCAAATAAATAAAATACATTAAATATTGAATTTACCGCAGATGCGAATGCGATCTCATATTTAAAGAGAGTCCAGAAATAAAGATTTATAAAGGAACATATAAATGCATGAATCATGATGTAAACATGTTATGTAATGCATCATATTATGTAAACAAAAATGTGAAATAAATGTTACAGTAAATAAAACTTTTGAATTGTGTTTTTGATTTTACAAGATCATTAAAACAAACTGTTCAATCAGAGAATGTGATGAATTATGAGTTATAGAAAGAATTCATAACATCAGCTGTATGTCAATCACAGTGTGAAGCCCCGCCCACTGAACACGTGTTAATAAACTCACACTGAGTTTGTTTTTAAATAAATTATAAAATAATAAATAAAAATAATAAAAATATTTTTAATTATATTCTATACATCTAATGTGAAACAGATCTGTCATGCATGTAATGGAAAGTTTGTGTTAAACTGAAGGATTTGCATGTTTCACTGTCAGGATTATTTGGCACAGTTTCGACTTCCCTGGATTCGAGCGCTGATTGGACGACGCGCGTGTTGCGTCAGTTTACAAAGACAAACTCGAGCGCTGATTGGTCGATGTGAGTGTGGCTCGAGCGCACAGCAGTATCGGTTCCACGCCCTCCCGCTGTGCGCATGCGCGGCTTTCACATCAACACGGCCGTTAAAGTTATATAAATAAACTTCATATTTTATAAAGTTTACAATCATTTTATATCACATAACAAGTATAGCTGTCAAAATAACAGCATGGATTTATTTTTCCACATTTTCCACCAGTTTTGTTATTTAATTATTTGTATGTTTGTCACTGTCAGTATTTTATTAAAATAAACTAAAATGTTGGATAATTACACACATATTTATATAATTTATTTGTGTTGAATTACTTTCTCACAAATGTATAAATGTGCTACATAGAATAAAAACGCATAAAAATAAAGAGAATACGCAGAAAAAATAAAACATTATAAGGATTAAAGTTAAATTAGAGATAAACTTTAATGACGATAATTGAGTTATGAATAAAAAAGCGCTGTCATCTATTTTTATCCTCCGCGCTGCAGGTGCACAGGTCAGAAAATGCGGAAGTGACGTCACGCTCATGAGACTCGCATCAAAGCATCAGCTGTCAGTCCGGCGGATCGACGCGAATAACACGGTAAGATTTATATTTATATTCTGTATTTATTTATATAATGTTCTGTATTTATTTATATAATGTTCTGTAAATGATGACTTTTGTGTTGAAATAAATGTCTGTGACATAAATAAGATGTTGGGTCTGTGAGATCTGAGGTAAATCTCGCGCGGGGCTGTGACGAGATATCTCCTCAGAAACATAAATCTCTTCATACTGATCTGTGATCAGTGCAGTCACAGACATCACGACACAAACATTCATGCTCATTTATTTACATTCTCATATCGTGTTGAGGGGGAATTATATGAAGCTGTGGCCATAAAATACACACACACACACACACACACACACACACACACTGATCATACACACACACACACACACACACACACACACACACACACACACACACACACACACATACACTGATCATACACACACACATACACTGATCATACACACACACACATACACTGATCATACACACACACACACACTGATCATACACACACACACACACACTGATCATACACACACACACACACACACACACACACACACACACAGAGAGAGAGAGAGAGAGAGAGAGAGAGAGAGAGAGAGAGAGCGACGCACACACACACACACACACACACACACAAACACACACACACGCAGGCAGGCAGGCAGAGAGACAGACAGACACACACACACGCACGCACACACGCACGCAGGCAGGCAGAGAGACAGACAG
Organism: Triplophysa yarkandensis; assembly: GCA_033220385.1. Taxonomy (NCBI): domain Eukaryota; kingdom Metazoa; phylum Chordata; class Actinopteri; order Cypriniformes; family Nemacheilidae; genus Triplophysa; species Triplophysa yarkandensis. Next base: position 2,512,252 of record CM065674.1, read on the forward strand.
ACACACACGCACGCACGCACACACGCACGCAGGCAGGCAGAGAGACAGACAGACAGACAGACAGACAGACAGACACACACACGCACGCACGCAGGCAGGCAGAGAGACAGACAGACAGAGAGACAGACACACACGCACGCACGCACGCACGCACGCAGGCAGGCAGAGAGACAGACAGACAGACAGACAGACAGACAGACAGACAGACAGACGCACGCAGGCAGGCAGGCAGGCAGACAGACAGACAGACAGACAGACAGACAGACTCACGCAGGCAGGCAGACAGAGAGACAGACAGACAGACAGACAGACAGGCACACTTGTGTTATTTCACTACAATGTCAAACCTTACTGTTAAAGAATGGAGTTTTCTCAAAGGTTTGTACTTCACTTATAGCAAAGATGTCAGCATTTGTTGGTTCAGATACGCACGTGAGATCTTTTTCACTTTTTTAAGAATTATTTTAGTTCATGATTTTTCATAGTCAAGTAAGATTGATTTTCAGGAGTGTCACATCCATAACGTTACATTTTGTTTATAAATGGACAGATGAATATTTAAATTATATTCTATAAAGACATATCCATTGGTCATTTGTCGGATATTTTTGACTCTGCTTTGTACATTTTAATTCACATAAATCTAAACAAGTTTGTTGACACCCCAGAACTGTGTCCTGTCTTGCCACATCCATAACGCAGATTTCTTTACCTTTTTAAAATAAAAAACTTAAAGAAGACTGAAACTTTTCACATGTTTAAATACTATTGAGAAGGGTTTTGCATAATATAAACAATTATATCCTAAGAGTGTTTTTATATCACGTCCATAACACTGGAATTGCCCTGCTATTTTCATCAGTCATGTTTTACATTTTCAGAAAAATGATACAGTTTTTTTATACCTCACATTTTATTGGGTTTGTTTACCCAAAATGTACAAATCCCTGGTGATTTATTCACCCTTGTGTCATTGTATACCAATGTGATATTATCTGTGTTGTGGACCGGCAGAGATATTAATATGATCGAATTGTTCCTTACAATGAACGTGAATGAGGCCATCATGTCTTACAAGAAGTCAAAAGCTTTTGAACGATACAAGTGTGAGACAAAATGTTCACTTTTTTGGTGAACTCTCCCTTTAAGAGTGAACACGGTGGATGTGTGCATACACCATTTAACATGCTTCACAGTTACATGGTGTATTTGGGTAAAGCATGTTTCTGGCGTAATGTCCACGTGTGGCAGTAATAAGAACCTGTCTGTCTATCTGTCTGTCTGCTATCCATTTTCAATCTGCTGAGAGTGAGATGGGTACAGTTTCAAGTAAATGTTGGTGTTCTCGCGTTCTCTGCTGCACCGCTAATCAAATAAATGTAGCTTCTCACACCTGAAGCCTGAAGTCTTTTTCTTTGGAAGTGGATGAATAGTGTATATAGAAATAGAAATGTACCAAATCTACATTAAAGTGCAACATTTATTTTGTGTTAACTTTAAAGGTTATATTTCTCATCTTCATTCGGTCATGTCTTGTCTAACTCTTGTTCCTACATCTCAGTCTGTTATCGATATGACGGCACATATGTAGATAATATGGTTAGCATAATTAATAAAGAAGCAAAAAGAGATGCCCATGTGCTCTCCTGTAAATCAGAGTTTTTCAGTCATATTGTATTTTTGTTTCTAAAGGGAACCTGCTAATGGTTATATGCCCTTCCCACATTTGACATCACAAAGGGTGAAGGGATGGGATGGAAGAGGGAGCTTTGTTTATGTAATTGACATGTGGGAAATGTCTGAGTAATCCTCCAGCTCATATCCTCACAGCATACGAGGACACCGTCCTGTTTGGTTGTTTAAGACCCCTGGCCTCTGCACATAGAGATAATTGTGTTAAGTGGGGGTTTTTTTCATTAAAAATGTAAACCGGACAGTTATAGCTTTTATATAATGTCTTATAGTTGACAGCTGATATCTGCAAAGAATGGTCAATGATTAAATGGCAATGATTTGATCCTTCTCTCCTATCAGCAGCTCCTAACATCTAACACCACACACTTCAAGGACATTCAGTGTTCTGATGTTATTTGATATGGATGCCAATATTTATGTATTTCCTTGTTAGAAGGGGTAAAAATCGATTGATATAGTTAAATGTGATTTTTGTGAGAGGTTTCAGATTGTGGACAACAGGAGAATTGGGTTAAGCTTTGAGATTGGTTGTCTTTTGAGGGTTTATATTAAGCTTGGCTTAAGGCTGTTGACATTATGGCAAGGGTTTAATTTTTCTGACCACTAGCAGGACTAAACCCAACTGCAATCTGTCGGGTTAAACATCTCCGACTGGCAGTGTTATGAGTTTGGGACAGAACCGCCTGGACGCGGGAGAAGGGTTTGAAAGTTGTCATTATTCCTGTAGTTGTGTTCATGGATACTCATGATGCAGAAATGACACGCTTCACCTTTAAATATAGGGTTAAGTATATTCTGGAGATATATAAATATAGGGTTAAGTATATTCTGGAGATATATAAATATAGGGTTAAGTATATTCTGGAGATGTATAAATATAGGGTTAAGTATATTCTGGAGATGTATAAATATAGGGTTACGTATATTCTGGAGATGTATGTGTTGGTGAAGTGCAAAAGAGTCATTTGTTCAATGTGTGGAATGTGTTTCTTCTATTATTGTATGCAAGAGGAATGTACTAATCATATAATATTATATGACTGTGCAGATAACCGTAAGACTTGTTTTGCTCTTGTTGCTTGTATGTGTATCATACATCCGTGTGTGTGTCCGTGCTTGTATGTGTATAATACATCTGTGTGTGAGTGTCTGTGCTTGTATGTGTATCATACATCAGTGTGTGTGTGTCCGTGCTTGTATGTGCATCATACATCCGTGTGTGTGTGTCTGTGCTTCTATGTGTATCATACATCCGTGTGTGTGTCTGTGCTTGTATGTGTATCATACATCCGTGTGTGTGTCTGTGCTTCTATGTGTATCATACATCCGTGTGTGTGTCCGTGCTTGTATGTGTATCATACATCCGTGTGTGTGTCCGTGCTTGTATGTGTATCATACATCCGTGTGTGTGTCCGTGCTTGTATGTGTATCATACATCCGTGTGTGTGTCCGTGCTTGTATGTGTATCATACATCCGTGTGTGTGTCCGTGCTTGTATGTGTATCATATATCTGTGTGCGTGCTATAATTACTAGCGCCCGCAGCATCTCATGGGAGCACATTAACACACACGAGTGAAGAAATAAAAATCACATACAGTGTATGTTCTCTCTTTTTCTTAATTTTTCTCCTTAATTTTCTTTCCTGTATCCTTTCCCCTCTGTTTTTTTTCTCGTTTGTCTGCTGTTATCGTGATATTTTCCTTTTTGGTCTTTGACTCGTGATCCTAAAGATGCTGTCAGAGTTTGGTTTGATCTTCATCTTTGTTCTCCTCGGCGTCAGTGAAGGTTCTCTCTGCATTAGTATTCATCTGTATACAGTTTAAACAATAATGTATATGTACATTGTATTAAAGAAGCAGTTGTCAACATAAAGTCGGGTAAACATAAAAAGTCAATTGTTTCAAATCTGTGTCAACACAAAGGACAGTTTTTTTATCACCGTGTCTTCACTGAGTAAAGAGGAGTTTTCGAGACTTATTCTCTGAAGAGATGCTAAAGCTAATTTCATTTAGAGAAGGTTGTCATTAGAAAATGTGTGTTTACAATTTTTAGCATTAATTTGACAATTATTTGTTTAAATCTACAGTAAAAGTATACATTTTAATTGATCTCTGGTATATGGCCTTAAATTTGTAAAATGATACTCCATTATGTTATGATACCCAAAATGGGGAATCATTGATCAAGCTGGTGAGTATCAGTCCCTTTTCATCAATGTATATTAACAGTGAAGGGTCTGTTTACAGTGTGCACGCGTTTGTGCGTGTGTATGTACATGTGTGAGAGAGGGAGAGAGAGAGGGGAAGAGAAGTGCTGTTTACTGGAACAGGTTAAATGAATTCCTGAGTTCTAGCACTTCATCTCTCTTATTCATGTTCGGGACACAAGAGCTGTCAGTGTGTGTGTTCCGATGCTTGTGAAATATTCATGAGAACGTAACAGAGCTGATCCACTGCTGGATAACTTACAGTCCAAAGACACTGGAGGTTTATTTCACCTTTCCTTACTGAGTGGCCTTTGGACACAAAAATCATCTCACATGTGCCGTGGTGATGTGACAATAAAAGTGAATTGCATTGAAATATTCACTTCTTGAGACTTGAGATTTTATGACAAAAGGACCATGTTCAACATGTAATTTCAGTTTTATACTGGTTTTCCTAGTATGCCAAACAAAAAAATAATGCAAAATATTTGTATCTGTGGGATTCCAGTTGCTTTTGACTGCATTAGGACACAATTGAGAAGATGTGAGGGCTGTTGTTGAACTTATAATCCATTCTGGATTCTATTACTGTACACAGTGTATCGTTATCATCTCACCATACTGTATGTTTAGATTATAGTGTTATAACCCCACAATGTTTAGTTTTAGACGTATGTTTTACTTTATAAATAATGCTAAACATGTGTTTTGTGACCTTTGGAATGCTATCAGATATGTTAAACTGGACTTGCTTGCTAAACAAAACTCACCTGACAAACTCGTCCCTGAAGTATGCATAGTTAATGTTCAACAACACACTTGACTTAATGTTAACAATCATAATGCAAACTTAATTAATAATCTACGAAATGGTGCTGTAGACTATAGAATGTGAAGCTGCTGTACATCACATAACATCAAGTTGAATGTTGTGTTCTTGGAGAATATGTGCCAGTGCTTCCAATGCAACGTTTTGTTTTTCTTGTTTGTTTAGGAAATGAATCCATGCCATGGTCATTTGTACTAAGTTCAGATTCAGATAAATGTATTTGTTGAGTTTGAAGGAAATTCTTCAAAATGGGTGATAGGCAAGCAAGCAATTGGATTGTTGGCCTGCTTTGTACATCAAATCTGTACCATTATAACAATACATAACATTACCAAACAGGAAAATGAAGTGTGTGATTATTTCAAGATTTGATTGTGAGGTTCATCGGTTCCGTTATTTTCCTATTATTACACGCGAACATCATTAGATTTACATACATTTTATGAACTCATTAACGTACAGTTTGGTTAATTTATGAACATGATCCGCTGTAACCAGAGCGCTAAATGCCACAGCCTTCATGTTATCATCAATCATATGATATCTTAAATGGCAATATTCAATAAATATCCTTCTTTTTTAAATCTGTTAGATTTAACATTTTTGCATTGTTAACTTGAAATATGTTTTATTGTATTCATACTTATACATGGGCAGATGTGAGTGTCCCCCATTGATCATTAAGCAGACGGGATGCTGAAAGTCTTTATCGCACCATCTGATCCACTGTGTTTTTATTTAATGAAATGTTTTTTTAACCTTAATTTACATTTCCTCTCTCAACACTTGAGACTGGCCTCAGTCGTCCGTGAAGCTGCTTGTTTTTAGGGGCGGTTACGCTTTAATTGGCCGGGATGGAGTGTAAATGAGCAGGGTCTTTGTCTCCTTGTGGGGTGTCTAAAGAACCCTTAGGGTGTGGCTGTGGGGGGGTTGGGTGGCGGATGCACATTTGGCACATCACATCCCCCTTTCATGATCACACAAACACACACAAATACACACATACAGCAGAGTTTTGACATTTAATGATGCAGACATGAGCATCTGTTCATTAGCTGATCCTTTCACCGGCTCCGCACCACCACACACTGTGATGAGACGCATAGATAATATTATTCCTTTATTTCTTTTTACCTCTTTTAAAGGCCAGTTACTGTGACAATACTGACGGCTCCAGAAGAAAAGAGCATTCAACTTGATTTAACAATATGAACTGTATAATAAGTCTCAGCATTTATTCACCCTCTTTTTATCTTAAACAGGAATGACTTTCCCTTGTGTAGAACACAAAACAATATATTTTGAAGAACGTTGGAATTGGCATTCAATATTATTATTATAAGTATACAAAACCAATGCCAGTGATGGGTGCCAGTTACTTTCTCTAGAATGTCTTTTGTTATCCACTAAAGAAAGATCAAACAAGTTTGAAGTGTTAATCACATTTATTTTAAAACATGTCTGCTAAAGATAACACATTTCTTTAAAGGGGTCATATGACGGTGCTATAGCAAATATTATTGATTGTATTAGGTGTAAAGCATTGTAAATACATGGTTTAAGGTAAAAAACACATTATTTTACACATACCATACATTTTTATCTCCTCTTGGCCCGCCTCTCACTGAGGTTTTTACAAAGCCAGTTGCTTAGAACAACAAGGTGTGAGCCTTTTATATAGAATAGCTACTTTTTCTGATTCTTAAATTTTTACTATTTCACATGTGTACTATATGCATGCCCAACTTATAAAACACCCAAAAACTTTTTGATAAATGTGGCTTTTAAAGATTAAATCTTTCTATAAATATTAAGCCTTTGGTGATGCTGCTGAAGAAAAACTTTTAGAAATGTGTTTCATTATGTCTGTGTTGTTGTGTTGTGAGGGATTTTTAAAGCCTATCACTGTTTAATTTTTAAGGATGATCACAGTAACAGAAGATTTATCACACATTACTCTGTAAATAATTGACGGTGCTTGAGAGATTCCACTAACAGCAGCTGATGATCCTTGTGTTTGGGAAATCCTCTGTGTTTCTCTCTTCCTTTCTTAAGTTCACATTCTTGTCTCAGCGGTTAAATTTTTATGTACGCATAACCTCACACCGTATGCATTGTGGGGATTTCCTATTGTTGACAGTACCGGTAAACAGGCACAACCTGGCACAAACTTTGAGCTCAGTTAACACTTTAAATCCTCACGCACACACACAGGCTCTGCTTTTCTTTTTCCTTCGGAAAGTGCGATCTGGGAGTCTGATTACTGACCCTTTGACCTCTGAACTTTGACCTCTCTGTATTTCTATACAGGTGAAGGAGAAGAACAGATCCGTTGCACTGGCCTTAGAGGCGTCTTAGGATATGAGGATACACTTCTGTGGAGGTAAATCATGAGACCATTTTTCTTTTATAAGTGTAATCAAAAAAAAAAGTTTTGATGCTCAGTCATATGAATGTGTTTAAAAGCTGTTTGAGGAAAATTTACTTTTCTATTTTCTTGGTTTGTGTCATTTTTTTATTAATTTTTGACGTTTTGGTCATAAGTGGTTAAAAAAAATTTTAAATGTTGGTCTGTTTCTTTTAAAAGTGGGCTGGTATGTCACTCTACACGCTCTTGAACTGCTTTTATGTTTGCCCTGCGTGCTTTTTTTTTACCCAACATGCTTTGCTGAGAATACAGTGGTTAAGGGCGAGACTTTAAAACTGGAAGTTTCTGTTGTTCTGCTGTTTCTGTGTTGTGGTTAAGCACAAACTGGGTACTCATACATTATGATTTAGTATTGTTATGGTATTAGAATGAAACCTACAGAAGTACATACACCATAAAGAAAAAAAGAGCACTTGCATTAGTGGCATACCTCTGTGTTTGTGAATGTTTTGAGAAAATGATAGGATTTTTTGTGATGTGCACAGACAAACATTTAAACCTGTTGCTCAAAGTTCAAGCTTTAACCTGTTGATTTTTCCTCTTATTTTGACTTGCATACCTATATATATATATATATATATATATATATATATATATATATACATACATACATACATACACACACACACACACACACACACACACACACACACACACACACACACACACACACACACACACACACACACACACACACACACACACACACACACACACACACACACACACACACACACACACACACACACACACACACACACACACACACACACACATATATCCTATGCACAACTTGTTTACATTATGCAGAACGTGCACACTCTGTGTTTAGTGTTTAATGTTTTTCTCGTGCTAAATGTATGTATGTTGAATGTTTCGACTGTGTTGTCTATAGTACACTGTGTGTACTGATTATCTGTATGTGCATATTGCACACTGTCTTATGTCTGCACTATATGTTTCATGTTATATGTTACATGTACTGCACTGTTTTTGGAGCAAGCTCCTAAGAATTTCACTCACCAGGGCACATGTGCCGTGGTGATGTGACAATAAAAGTGAATTGAATTGAAATTGATATATATATATATACACACACACACAATTCACTTGAATTTGTTTTGTGCTATTGCAATAAAAGTGAATGAGTTCAACTGCGGTTTGGTTATTAACATTCTTCAAAGTATCTTTTGCAGAGGAAAGAAACTCGACAGGACTTTGAGTAAATGATGTTAGAATTAAATTTTTGGGTGAACTATTACAGAAGTTCTCATGTCATCATCTGCTTTCTTAGATAGTCAATGATAGGAATCTGACCGATAGAAACTGGTGTCACACCTTTGATTTGTATGATTTGTAACACGACCTGGAAAGTTCCAGTCTTCCTCTCTGGTGTTTGCTCCCCTGCATCATCATAAAAACCCTCTCCTTATGGACATATTTGAGAGATAATTTACCCATCCTTGTTATTTCTTGTTAAGACTGATTGCCGTTTCTTCTGACCTGTGAGAATTGGATCAAAAGTGAACTTTTATAAAGGGGCTTTATCTGATTTGTGTGTTTGGTCTGTATAATACAGTATTATGGTCTTATTGACGTCAGTGAGATTATTTGTCCGACTTTTGTCTTAAAGAGTCTTAATGTGTGTTAAAAATAGCATTGGCACAAAGCACAACAGAATTATTCATGTACTCACATGCTGTAACACACACAATCGCACACAAGTAAAGGCAAACACGCCTACCCGTTTACACACACAAACATTAAAATGCATGTTTACTATTTGATATCAGATAGTACTAGATACTATTACTATTAAATAGAAATACTTCACGTTACTGTGAATGCTTATAAACACTAGAAGATCCCTAAACCTTTCTATAGTCTGTTTTTCTTCCGCATTCTGTGTGCGTGTGTGTGAGCTGCATCGTGTCTGCGTCATCTGACCCCTTCATTCATGAAAAGTGTGACGTCAGCAGCACCAGCGCATCAGATGCCCACTCATCTTCTGCGGCTGCAGAGAGCAGCATCCCTCCTCTCTCTCTCTCTCTCTCTCTCTCGTGCTCTCTCTCTCGCTCTCTCTCACTGCTGACTGTTTCTGCTCTGTCTCTGATGGAAGAGGTTTCGTACATCTCAGCTCTGTGAGTAATCCTCGCTGTGTGTTTTCACGCGTGTTATTATGTTTTTATTGTTTTGTACCTATGCACTGAACGTGTAACGCAGATGTTGGTTCGGGGATGAAGATGACTAAGTTGCAGGCATGCGTGTTAGCTGCGTGTTGGATCTATATTTATCCTGCTTGATGCGACGGCTGTTCTCTAGCTGCCCTCTGCTGAAGGACAGATATACCGGTGTATGACACAAGCACATATGTGCATCACTTCATGAATTTAAGTGTTAACTGTCAGGAGACATGTGTTAATGATTTTTGTTCTTGTTTTAGTGTACACCCCTGTTATTTTTAAATAATTTTTAAGAGGGGTAGTACGGCTGAAATCTTGCATTATGGTGTGAGTAATTCTACATTACAGTTTTGCTGTATGAATGTATTATTTAAGTGAAACATTGTGTAATGCACTAATATAATAATACAGAAAATACTCTTTTAATTCATAGCAATAGATCTGAATTCAGATTTTACAATCTATCAATAGAGAATCCTAAAAATCTGTTTAAATCTGGCATCAATGCAAAGGTTTACATTATGCATTAAGCAAATATTCAGAAATGTAAAGTAAAATAAAATGTTTTAAAATGTATAGTTCTTACTCATATTAGTCTATTAGAGAAGTTGGATTTAAAGTAATACAATATACAATCTATCATAAACTGTATTTTATGATGTTATAGTTAGGGATGATTCTTGGTAACTGTCAACAGCCTAACTTTTCTTTACGATAAAATTTCCTTGTTTGGCACATTTGTGGAACATTTTGTATAATATTGTTTCATGTTTTGTGTTTCCATGAACATAATGTGAAAAACTCACTTATATACTGTGACTGTGTGATATGGTTGATTTGATGTGTTTGTTACCTCTACTGTTTCATTTCAATTCATGCTGACAGATTTTTGTATATGATGTTTAATATAGTTAGGTCTGATCTCAGTACAGCAGCTCAAGTGTTAAATGTGTTTATATAACCTCATGCTAGCTTCCAGAGGTTTAAAACACAGAAAGAGAGAACGAAATTAGCTAATATAGAACAACAGAGCAGTCAGACAGAGGTTTTTTTTGTGATGTTAAGACCTGTGTGTGTGTGTGTTTGTGTGTGTGTGCACGTGCATGCGTGCGTGTGTATTGGGTCTGCAGTGGCTAATGGAAGTGTCAATGTAAACTATTGATTATTTTGCTGTTGTAGAGGAAGGGTTTTAAAAGCATGGAGAGGGGGAGCAGGAAAGTGCTTATAATCTTCAGTTGTGGCCTAATCCTCTGATTCTTTGTCATCCCCCATCATTCGTTACTTTTCCTCTTCCTCATTTTCTTTTCTTGTGATGTTCTTCCTCCAATCATCTCTCTTTGACCTTTTCTTTATTTCTTTACCTTTTTTTTCTCTGGACTTCTCTTTATTCTGATTTTTTGCTATCCACTGCACTACCTCATGCTTCAACTCTTTGCTTTGCTTTTTCCCCCTTTTTCTGTTCTTTACCGACTCTCTTCTTCCTCCACTCTTTCTGACTGTCCTTGCTCTCTTTCATCTATTTTCTCTTCCCGTTCTTCTTTTTCTCCCCTCTACTGCGTTGTCTCTTCTCTTTTCCTCCTCTGTTTCACTATCATCCCTTCCTTAACTATTGGCCCTTTTCATTCATTCTTTCCTTCCTTTCTCCTTTCTCTTCATTTTTTATCCTCACTCCTCCTTTCCTCTCTATGTTCCTTTTTTCTTCTGTCGTTTATCTTTAGTGTCACTTTGAGATATTATCTCTCCTGTCATCTTCCTGTGTTTTATCATCTCTTTCTATATAGAAATTGTCTTTGTATGTGTTTGAATAGTGGCAGAATAGCAGTTTTATATATGAATGGCAAATACCAGCCTCATCATCAACATCTCACATGTTATTTGTGTTAGTTGGGACGTCATGACTGTGGTCCCCTGTAGCGTCTCATCCTGCGGGAGTCAGTGGGATTCAGAGAAGCTGTGGCTCACCGTGACGTTGTTCACAATGTGTGTATTCCTCTGGTCTCTGCAGTCTGTTTTTAGAAGCCATCAGTGTTGATATGACTCACTGACTCCTGCAAACCTCCAGTCATTTCTTCAGTGGTTTATTCTCTCTGCTAATCATGTGGGTGACTGAAATGTGCGTACTTCTGCATGCGTCCGCGCGTTGGCAGGAGGTTATCTGGTTCTGCTGGGTTTTATTGTTTATGTAGAACAAACCGAACAGTTTCAACAGTGACCAGCTCGTGCATGTCCAAACTCAAGCTTTGACCGGTAGGATGCAATACAAACAGTGATGTCAAATAAAGAGACGAATTCTTGAAGAGCAATGTGACTCAAATTGTGATTTTGAAACAACACATACATTTAAAGATTTCAATATAAATTGTGTAAAAATTGCCTCTATGTATATTCTTCTTCAGAACAAAAATGATTTGAAAAATGGTGCTATCTGGCATCTATCAACTGGAAGAATGCTGCTGTCGTTATTTTATCAAGTTTCTTCAAAATATAATCTTCCGTGTTTGGTGGAGGAAATTTGGATTTTAAATTATGTGTATGTTGAACCCATTTTCATTTTGGGGTACACTGTCACTTTAACAGCATTACCTGCTTTAAATCTCGATTTTATAACACTATCCAAGTTACAATGGTAAAGAAATATGTGATTTTTTTTTTTTTTTTATTTGAAACTGAACTTGGAAAGGCAGAAATGTTCCTTTCTAAATGCATTTGACATGAGATGACTTAAGTGGCGTAGCTTGAAATGTTTATCATATTATAATATCTGCTTTTCGTTTTGAGGGTGCTATTAGGCTTTTACAGGCTGGGTTGTGTTTTAATTTTAATTCTGATTTAAATAAATAGAGGTTTGGCTTTCAGATCTTACTGAAGAAGCAGTGACATTTGAGGGATGAGCCATCGGTCCTGTAGGAGGAACCGATTTCACGCTAAAAAGCCATTTTGGTATCAGGACAAACATTATTGACTTAAGTCACGGCCGTCTAAATCTCCAGACATAATCAAGAAAGTGTTTTCGTCCTGATTTTCGTAAAATATTCGTAAAATATTCTTAACTGTTTGATAATTTTACTTTGTTTAGAAAGCAGAAGACTTCATAGGTGTTCATAAAATCAATCTATTCTTTATAAATAGCAAATATGTTCCTTGTTTTTAGAAAGATAATATTAATAACAAAAATAATCTTCCTGTTAGAGATATTCTCTAAAATATGTATAACAAAGTTTCGTTTTTTTTTTTAAGTGACTTGTTAAATAATATTTACTGAAAAAGTCCACAAATTTGTAATAAATATTACAACGATATTATCGTGCACTTTAAAATTAAACATGTATGTGTTTGAATGATATGAAACTTTCAGTAAGGTATAAATCTATCCATTCTGTGAAGTCTTTCTTACTTCAGTGTAATTCATGTTAGGTTCATGTCCACCATCAGTTGGTTGATAATTGGCTAAAAGTCTTAACAGTTCCATTATAATGATGAATGGTAATTTGATGGTTTTTGTCCTGCGGGATCATGGGACTCAGGTGCTGTCCAGTGTACATCGTGGTTTGCATTGTTCCTCGTGATGGATTGGTTTTTCACATCTGCCAATCATGAGCTCTCAGCATGTGATTGGAGGAGGGGCAGACGTGCCACCGACCGGATAGATCAGATTAATAATATTGTGGGGAGATGTGGGTGCTTTGTTGTAACTGCAGCTGTTCTCCGACCGCCCCTTAAATACCCAAAATACAAAGAGGGTTTAGCATTGGTTTTTACATAATCAAGATTCTTTCATATCAGTATTTAACTATTGAAACACATAATTATGTGTTCACAAGAATTCATAATGGTCTCAAAAACATTTTCTTTTTCATTTATTTGGATTTGGATCAATCACACATATGCTCTTTCTGTAGTATGCATACTTGCTTGTTTATCTGGGCCTGTAGAGGGATGTTATTAACACGCGAGTTATAGACTGCAAGCGTTTGGCGTGGGGCGTTTGATCCAGCTCGTGTTCAGAACAGATTGTGATGGTCTTTGTATCTTTAGGATTATTTACTCATGTCAGATTTGGGGGCTGGGGGTCGAACCGACAGCCTCACCAGCTGTCCCCTTCTCAGTGTGCATCTCTCATGTAAACCCTCTAGAGGCTTTATGCTTTATAAGAGGACAAGGGCATCAAAGGGATGGACAGAACTGATCCAGGTGTAACACAGCCCAAATAATTGTGTTGATAAACCAATGCTTAACGTGGTTGTCTGTCTCTTTGTCTACATTTATTACATTCTCTTTTTGACTATTTGTTTCAAAACATCTCTTCTGAAATATGTTTGCGTTGCATTGAACAGTTATCTGTTGACCACAAACATACAAGTCAGATGTTAAATGTTATGGTTAGGGTTTTACATATGTTGATTATTTATGGATACATGAATATATATCCATAAATAAATGAATATATCGATGTATAGATATAGATATATTGTTCACCATTTTTAAGCAGGTACAGTATATACAGTTTGTTATCCATTACACAGGAACTTCATTTATGAGGTCCAGGTATTATTTATCGCAGGGCAGCCACCCAAAACCATTAATAATTCATGATAGTTCAGATTGATGTTACCTAAAACAAATTGTTTGTTCTTGGAAATGACAAGACTGAACTGGACCAGACTGAGCAGGACCATGGATCTAAAACCAGATCTGATACAGAACAGATAAATTGTC
>CM065674.1:2529310-2551810 GCA_033220385.1 Triplophysa yarkandensis
CAGATATGATTCTTTTTTTAATATGCAGTTGTTTCTTGATGAACACTTAAGAAATACTAAATTTGCTGGAAAAAAAGTCTGCCTTTAAATTTAAACACAGTCAACAGCTTTACTTTGCTTTTTTTACCAGTTTTGAAATTAAAATTAAGCGTGTGTCATTATTATTTACTCACTCTCGTGTCATTGAGAACCTGGAAGAGTTTCACAAAACCAAATGAAACATTTTGAAAAGGTTGTTAAACTAATAAACTTTGGTATCAATGGACTATTAATCTTAACACAAAATCAAGTCACAAAAACATCTCAATGGGGAAAGTTTTGTCCATTTAATGCAAATGAAATAAACCCCTATAAATTTAAAATGACATACTTGATAGTATATGATGACTGAATTAATGTACTTGAAGACAGCGAAGAGTTTATTTCACATGAGTAATGTATATTTCTATCTGATAATAAGGAAATAGTGTCACCAAAACTGAAAAGATAATTTAGCAGGAATATTTCAACACAATAATGCAATAGTTACGTTTGTACGTCACTGATGACTGGACATATACAGCTAATTACATTTTAAGTACAGTTATTTTATAGAAAAGACAAATGTAGAGTTGCCTTTTCAGAAGAGAAAAAATCAGAAGTTCTGTGTTGTTCACCTCTCCATCAATTATTTGAAATCTGTCAGAAATAAGAGCAAAGGTCTCATCCTCCCCAAATTCCTACCATTATCACGTGTGTGTGTGTGTGTGTGTGTGTGTGTGTGTGTGTGTGTGTGTGTGTGTGTGTGTGTGTGTGTGTGTGTGTGCGAGCGTGTGTGTTTGTGCGCGCTCATATTTTCGTGAGTATTTTATGTGTAAGTTATTCTGATATATGACATGATGTGACGCACGCTGTTATTTTAAGAGCTCATAAATTCACATGCGTTTCTCTCTGTCCCGTCAGCTGACCCCCGTCTCTCTCTTTGCACTTTATCTCGTGGGGGTCTCTGACCTGAAACGCACACCGCCCATCTTTGTTCTGTGTGGAAAGATTCCATCGATCACAGCGTGACGGAGGGCTAACACACACATGAGTTGCGTGCATGGACTCAAAACTGGAATGTTTTCAAAGCACTTTTAACCCAGTTGATCATGAGAAGCGGCCTGTGCTGTTGTTGTGCTGGCAGACGGACGTGTCCTTGCTCTTTCCCGTTGACTCCTCACCCGGATTTTTAAGGAAAGGCGTCCGTCAGAACAACATGTGTAACCTTCATACATCATTCGATCAGTTAGTCAGCTGGGTTTCGTCTGGAAAACTCATTTCCCTGATGCGAAACAATCGGTCGTGAGTGAATGGGATTGTGAGAGGCCTTTTCCTTTGCATTAAAGACTTCCTGAGCAGCACATACACTTAAGGCTTCTCCAGATGTTCTTAAGAGAAGTGCTGTGAGGTCAGAGGTCACGCTCGGGGTCAAAGCCTGTCATCTGTGGATTACAAGCACGATTCAGCATCATAATCATCTGAGATATAAATTTGAAGTGATATTGTGTTGTTTCATATTGTGTAAAGGTTCTTGATGTGTTCTGCAGGTCTATCCACATGCGCTTCGAGAAGGAGGTGTATGTGAAAGGAATCCCTGCGTATCGCTTCACACCGCCCCGCGCCGCACTGGCCAGTGGACAAAACAATCCAGAGAATCAAGGATTCTGTCTGATGCAGGGAAAATGTCTAGATGACGGTGTGGTGGATGTGTCTGCCTGTCGCCAAGGTGCTTAAAGATCTCTGACAAGCTTAATGTCAACTAACACGTGAGCTGTTGTGTTTCAAATATGAACATTATATTGTGTGTATATGTGAAAGATCACAACATGTGACCTAAAAGTCAAGCAAGAACATTCCTGATCTCCTACTGGTGTGCGCGTGTGTGTGTGTGTGTGTGTGTGTGTCTGTGCGTTGGACAAGGCACATGACATTAAGAAGTTATTATACACCTGTTCACACACACGCGGGCACACACACGCGGGCATGCACACACTGTTGTCAAACACGAGGGCTGGAAAAGCCTCACCTCTGTCCCAGAAAACATTACAGCATTTCTCAGCAGCGTTCCTTCTGAAGGTCACAGTTCTCTATACTGTTTCCTTCCTTTATCGTGATGACAGAATAAGATCTCACAATATCTCTCGGGTCTCATAGTAAAGTTCAAACAATGAAAAGAGGATTTCTGCTTTTAGAGAAGACAAAACACACCATCAACATCTGCTAGGACTATTGTGTTCTGTGTGTAAGATTTAGTCTGAAACAAGATCACTGAAATGCAAGGGAAATGGTTAATTTCATCATATCATATATGTTTTACTTGTGTGTGTGTGTGTATGTGTGTGTGTGTGCGTGTGTGTGCGCGCGTGTGCGTGTGTAAAATGCAACACTAGTGCACTGCATAATGCACACTGTGTACTGGATTTCTTCACTATCCATGACCTTGCATGACTTTGCCCACTTTCTTTCCGGTCAGAAATAATAATTTAGTCGAAGTATAAGTGATGATGTGTTGCGGTTTGTCATGAGGTTAGAGGATTCTTTTGAAGATGATGATGTATTTCAGGAGCTCCTGTAGTCCTCTCTTTCGCTCACTTTCACCTGGCCGATAAGAAATACTCGGATGCTGTCGATGGGATTTCACCTGTTCATGAGCTCCATCAGACCTTTCTGGATCTGAATCCCGTAAGCACACATACGGTCATCTTCAGAACATCATTTAATGGATTCCCGAATCTAAAAACTCTCCTCTTGTTTATCTAAGACGATGGGTGCGCCCGTGCGTGCCATGAAGAGAGCCCAGATCAACATCCGTCTGGAGAGAATAACCGGCTTTCCGTGAGTAATGTCTTCCTATCTGATAGAATACGGATTAACTGTGCGGTTTTATCGTGTTAAAGGTCAGCGCATTGTTGTTTGTTCTCAGTTTGACCAGAAATCTCAACACCACCATCTTCCCTGTCGTGTTTATGAATGAGGTGAGAGAAACTCCGCCCACAGCCGTGACATCACACGACGGTCACCTGTCGGTCAACACATCGTTCACAATTCTGCTGTCCGCTTTTCTTTTGTTTTAAAGAAACACTTACAGACATTCATTCTTGTTTTACACAAAAGGACATTTTTATTTTGTTCTTCAGAGAACTATATCTAAATGATATAAATCTATTTCTTACTTTGTGTTTTTGTCTTGTTTCCCAAATTGAGCTTAGAATGTCATTAAATCAAGAGAAAATATCTTCAGAAGAACACCAGATTTACCCTCGGAATAAAGTCTGGTTTCTTTCCACCCTGGCAGATATTTCTTCTTGTTTTAGGCAATAACGAGTTTTTGTTTCTATAAAACAAGTGGTTTTGTGTCTCATGTAAATCTCTATTGATGATAGAGACTCATTTGTAGAACCAAGACAAAAATATGTAAGTAAGAACCGATTTGTTCATTACGTTCTGTATTTCCAACAGAATGTTGTTCATCTTTATTAAAGTTTTGTGTTTGTTTGTCTTAGTCTGTGTTGATCGATGATGCGTCAGCGGCGAGGATTCGGAAACTTCTGTTGGTGGTGAATCTGGTCTCTTATTTCCCTCTGATTCTTGTGGCTCTGGGAGTTATTCTGCTCTTCGTCACCATCCTCCTCCTCAAGAGATTGAGAAAGAATGAGGTACGGGTCAAAGTTCAGCTTTCCATGAAATCACCCAACACTTTCCCACCGTCAGCAGAAAGACGTGACATTTGAAACTCACGGTGTGATATTGAAATATTGTGTGAAGTTCTCTGTGTTCTCTTGTGAAACACAAGTCTGCGTCTCGGGAACACAATGTGTCAATTCAAAAATTATATACAGAGACAAATTCTTTACTCATCTACTAAATGTCAATCATCAAGCTGAACATCACGTATTCTTACAGGGATGATGTTCTTTTTACAAAATGTGTTTTCGTTAAATAGGACCATCTCAAAAGACTATAGATCTACTGCTTTATTTTCATCTGATCACTTGATCATATCCCTAATCTTTTATTTACATTTACATTTAGTCATTTAGCAGACGCTTTTATCCAAAGCGACTTACAATAGTCGAGGAGACAATGAAGCGGTAAATAGCCGATACAACAATAGGTGAACAAGTGCTACAACAATGTTACCAAGTTACACAGAGAGAGAAGTTACAAAAAGTATATATATAAAATTTTTTTTTTTTTTGATAGAGTGAGTAGTTAGGTGAGTAGTGAGTTAGTGAGTTAGATGTAGTCGGAAAGGATGAGTTTTTAGGTGTACATGCACATCTCATGGAAAAACCTCTCCGAGTGGGACGTTTTCACATTTCATCTCATTATCTGTTTTTGTTCTTTGGTTTAGTCTTCATCTGCAAAGAAAGACACATCATACTCACCCGTGAGCGGCAAACCAGACGATCCGGATGAGAAGAACGGAACATATATTGGATTGACCCCTGTGGATTTACAGAAGTCTTAAAACAGATCACGTGTGTGAGTGTGTGCGAGTAAATGAGTGTGTGTGACTATGACTAGTTTAAATCAATCGTGTGTCTGAGCAAGAGAGGTTTTCAGGATTTTAACACAATTCATTCATTCATCATCTGAACATGAATGACTGATGAGATTCATGAATGTGTGCGTCAGGTGATGAACATCTCTGCATATTAGAATCAAGTATTCAGCATTTGTGTCGTGAGATACGGATGTAAGCCGCACTTCATCTTTAAAGCACACACGACACTGACAGACGCTCTCAACTCAAATGAGACGTTCAGACTGAATATTTTACACCATAAACAACTGCATCATATTTCATTATCAAATACATAAATACACGAGTTTGAGTTTAGTTACCCGTTTGTCTTTAGGGAAGATATGTAAATGAATGTCTTTAGTCATTTCAGTCGGAATATTCACTTGACTCTCATAATAATCCTCAAGATATTTCACAACAATTTTAATTCATATTTGTTTTTATTTGCTTTGAAAAGATAAAAATAAGTATTATTAGACGAGTATTAAAAAGGACTGCAATCTTTTATTGTTACTGAATTCATATTTCAGACCATGTTCTGAAATATATGAAAATCTTTTTAATCTGTATCTTTTCGCTAGCAGATCAAGTATTTGAATGTTATTTTTCACAAGATGCTTCTTCATAAGAATAATAAATGAGTCACATCATTTCACCACCACATACATATATGAGGGTTTATAGTCATGTTACAATTAAATACACAATATTTTATTGAATAATGAAACTATACAATGTAACACACTGGTTCTCTCTACTGGTCACTGATTTTTGTTTCAATTAATATTTGTTAATATTGCTTTCTGATGTGCCAAACATGATTTTCATACAAACACATGTTGACAGATGCTGCTGACATCATTATGCACACATCAATGTGTCAGTCAATAAAACTCTATACTGTAGTATACTGTAGTATAGTATTATAGTATGTGAATCATGTGATATATTATCGATGTAAAGTGTGTTTCGCATCTAAAACATTTCAGATTTTTGCAAATGTCTTTTTTGCCTTTTAAAAGCTAAACCTGTATAAGTGAGCTGATCACTTCAGACTGTTTTTAACTGAATCTCTCTGCTGTTAGAGTTCTATATTTCTATATATTGAGACTGCACAAATAATTGTACAGTTTTGTATATACATGCTGTGGATTTATAAGAAAATGCAATAAAACTCTTTCTTAAAGACATGATTTGTAATACGTTGAAGAGTTTTTCTTTGGTGTGTGTGTGGGGTTTTGGGTTAAACATGAAAGTTATGATATGACATTTATCTGTACATGCAAATATTATAATGAGTCTCGCACTTCTTTATGTACAGATCTATTAAACTGTTATAGGGAATAAAATTATAATAATAATAATATAATAAACCTATTGTTGTATCGGCTATTTACCGCTTCATTGTCTCCTCGACTATTGTAAGTCGCTTTGGATAAAAGCGTCTGCTAAATGACTAAATGTAAATGTAAATGTAAAAACAAAGAGAAACAAATGTGTAGTTAAATATTATTTTGCACATTGCTGTAAATAGTAATAAAGAGTTTAAAATACCCTAAACACACTTGTTGGGATGTCTTTAGTGTTTTGAACTCTTGTCCAGATGATGGCAGCATGAGATAATAAATATAACAGTGCTTTAAACTCATTTAACTGTTTACATTACACACTTGATAAGTGTGAGTTTTTATTTTCACTGATAACATAAATAATTGTCACTAAGTGAACATGTTTTGGTACTCCACGTGCGTCCTAAACTACACTGCACTGCACGTGTCCCCACGTTTGCCCTTTCCAATATGGCGGCGGGATTCGTGTAGTCTCGCGATACTTCACGTCGGTCTGCGCCTGCGCAGTGTAGCTCAGTCTGTATTCAGCTCTTGTGACGTAAGGTGAGCACTTGATATATTTATGTGGTTAAAACAGTTTAACTGTACGCACACCATCTGCTTTTATCACATATGATCAATAATAATTACCATTATTTATATGATAAAGTGTGTGTCGTTCTTTAGATAACTGTTTTATTAGAATAGACAGGATGTTAGCAGTTAGGGTTAGCATGATGCTAGCACACAGATTGGATTGTTTCTTTATGACTCATAACTTGAATAAAACTTAAATCTGTGTGAATGTGACGGAATGTATCATTATTGATGTGTTTGATTGATTATTGGAGGTGTTTTGCTTTAGTGATCGGTTTGAGAGATGGTTTGTATTCCCTGTATTGTGATTCCTGTGCTGCTGTGGGTGTACAAGCGTTTCCTGGAGCCCTACATCTATCCCATAATCCATCCCATAATCACACGCCTGTGGAGTAAAAGTGCCGTGGATCAGACACACAAACACAAACCAGTGAGTCAAATATTCTTTATTACACTATATTATTATATTCTTTATTACACTATATTATAATATTCTTTATTACACTATATTATTATATTCTTTATTACACTATATTATAATATTCTTTATTACACTATATTATTATATTCTTTATTACACTATATTATAATATTCTTTATTACACTATATTATTATATTCTTTATTACACTATATTATAATATTCTTTATTACACTATATTATAATATTCTTTATTACACTATATTATTATATTCTTTATTACACTATATTATTATATTCTTTATTACACTATATTATAATATTCTTTATTACACTATATTATTATATTCTTTATTACACTATATTATAATATTCTTTATTACACTATATTATAATATTCTTTATTACACTATATTATAATATTCTTTATTACACTATATTATTATATTCTTTATTACACTATATTATAATATTCTTTATAACACTATATTATTATATTCTTTATTACACTATATTATTATATTCTTTATTACACTATATTATAATATTCTTTATTACACTATATTATAATATTCTTTATAACACTATATTATAATATTCTTTATTACACTATATTATAATATTCTTTATTACACTATATTATAATATTCTTTATAACACTATATTATAATATTCTTTATTACACTATATTATAATATTCTTTATTACACTATATTATAATATTCTTTATAACACTATATTATTATATTCTTTATTACACTATATTATTATATTCTTTATTACACTATATTATAATATTCTTTATTACACTATATTATAATATTCTTTATAACACTATATTATAATATTCTTTATTACACTATATTATAATATTCTTTATAACACTATATTATAATATTCTTTATTACACTATATTATTATATTCTTTATTACACTATATTATTATATTCTTTATTACACTATATTATAATATTCTTTATTACACTATATTATAATGTTCTTTATTACACTATATTATAATATTCTTTATAACACTATATTATAATGTTCTTTATTACACTATATTATAATGTTCTTTATTACACTATATTATAATATTCTTTATAACACTATATTATAATATTCTTTATTACACTATATTATAATGTTCTTTATTACACTATATTATAATGTTCTTTATTACACTATATTATAATATTCTTTATTACACTATATTATAATATTCTTTATTACACTATATTATAATGTTCTTTATTACACTATATTATAATATTCTTTATTACACTATATTATAATATTCTTTATTACACTATATTATAATGTTCTTTATTACACTATATTATAATGTTCTTTATTACACTATATTATAATATTCTTTATTACACTATATTATAATGTTCTTTATTACACTATATTATAATATTCTTTATTACACTATATTATAATATTCTTTATAACACTATATTATAATATTCTTTATTACACTATATTATAATATTCTTTATAACACTATATTATAATATTCTTTATTACACTATATTATAATGTTCTTTATTACACTATATTATAATATTCTTTATAACACTATATTATAATATTCTTTATTACACTATATTATAATGTTCTTTATTACACTATATTATAATATTCTTTATTACACTATATTATAATGTTCTTTATTACACTATATTATAATGTTCTTTATTACACTATATTATAATATTCTTTATTACACTATATTATAATGTTCTTTATTACACTATATTATAATGTTCTTTATTACACTATATTATAATATTCTTTATTACACTATATTATAATATTCTTTATTACACTATTAATAGTATAATATAATATTATAATATTCTTTATAACACTATTAAGAGTATAATATAATATTATAATATTCTTTATAACACTATTAAGAGTATAATATAATATTACAATATTCTTTATAACACTATTAATAGTATAATATAATATTATAATATTCTTTATAACACTATTAAAAGTATAATATAATATTATAATATTCTTTATAACACTATTAAAAGTATAATATAATATTGTAATATTCTTTATAACACTATTAATAGTATAATATAATATTATAATATTCTTTATAACACTATTAAGAGTATAATATAATATTATAATATTCTTTATAACACTATTAAAAGTATAATATAATATTATAATATTCTTTATAACACTATTAATAGTATAATATAATATTATAATATTCTTTATAACACTATTAATAGTATAATATAATATTATAATATTCTTTATAACACTATTAATAGTATAATATAATATTATAATATTCTTTATAACACTATTAATAGTATAATATAATATTATAATATTCTTTATAACACTATTAAAAGTATAATATAATATTATAATATTCTTTATAACACTATTAAAAGTATAATATTATATTATAATATTCTTTATAACACTATTAAAAGTATAATATAATATTATAATATTCTTTATAACACTATTAATAGTATAATATAATATTATAATATTCTTTATAACACTATTAATAGTATAATATAATATTACAATATTCTTTATAACACTATTAATAGTATAATATAATATTACAATATTCTTTATAACACTATTAATAGTATAATATAATATTACAATATTCTTTATAACACTATTAATAGTATAATATAATATTATAATATTCTTTATAACACTATTAAAAGTATAATATTATATTATAATATTCTTTATTACACTATTAATAGTATAATATTATATTATAATATTCTTTATTACACTATTAATAGTATAATATAATATTATAATATTCTTTATAACACTATTAATAGTATAATATAATATTATAATATTCTTTATAACACTATTAATAGTATAATATTATATTATAATATTCTTTATAACACTATCAATAGTATAATATAATATTATAATATTCTTTATAACACTATTAAGAGAAATGAAGACATTTAGAGACGGTCACAGCGTTATAAACATGTGGTTTTATGTTCATAGCTCACTCCATGTTTCTTATTCTCAGGATGAATGTAACGGAACAGCCAACGGACCCAAAACAGTTTCCGATAAAAAAGCAGACTGACCGACATCATGGAGGAACAATCATCTCCTGGATTTTAATCTTGTAGATATCAGATTTGATTAGGAGTTTTGTAAATTATTAATAATTGTCAGCGGAAACACAGATCAATAATATATACTTACAAACTAAATCAATTTAAAACAAATATTACTTGACATGAATAGCATTAAAATGCTTTAATAACCGTGAGAATATATAGATTGTGTTTTTATCATTCCACTTTTATGATTTATTTATAGTTAAGTTCAGATCTGCTATCTTGCAGAATAACTATGTTCAAGTTTCTTAACCTAATCCAAAAATAAAGATGTGAAACTTCTACTGGGGGTTATTGGTTTTTCTCTGGCTGTAAGGAGTATGTTTGGGGTAAGTCATGGCCCAGTTTGACTCCTAACCCTAGGGTTGTTGGTCGTCAATATCATGAATACCACTTCTGTGTGTGTGTGTGTGTGTGTGTGTGTGTGTGTGTGTGTGTGTGTGTGTGTACACTTCTGTGTGTGTGCGCGTGTGTTCACTTCTCTGTGTGTGTGCACGTGTGTTCACTTCTGTGTGTGTGTGTGTGTGTGTGAGTGCGTGTGTTCACTTCTGTGTGTGTGCGTGTGTTCACTTCTCTGTGTGTGTGTGTGTGTGTGTGTGTTCACTTCTCTGTGTGTGTGTGTGCGTGCGTGTGTGTTCACTTCTGTGTGTGTGTGCGTGTGTTCACTTCTCTGTGTGTGCGTGCGTGTGTTCACTTCTCTGTGTGTGTGCGTGCGTTCACTTCTCTGTGTGTGCGTGTGTGTGTTCACTTCTCTTTGTGTGTGTGTGTGTGCGCGCGTGTGTTCACTTCTCTCTGTGTGTGCGTGTGTTCACTTCTCTCTCTGTGTGTGTGCGTGTGTTCACTTCTCTCTCTGTGTGTGTGCGTGTGTTCACTTCTCTCTGTGTGTGTGTGTGTGTTCACTTCTCTCTCTGTGTGTGTGTGTGTTCACTTCTCTCTGTGTGTTTGTTCACTTCTCTCTCTGTGTGTGTGTGTGTTCACTTCTCTCTCTCTCTGTGTGTGTGTGTGTTCACTTCCCTGTGTGTGTGTGTTCACTTCTCTGTGTGTGTGTGTGTGTGTGTGTGTGTGTTCACTTCTCTCTCTCTGTGTGTGTGTGTGTTCACTTCTCTCTGTGTGTGTGTTCACTTCTCTCTGTGTGTGTGTGTTCACTTCTCTCTCTGTGTGTGTGTGTGTGTGTGTGTTCACTTCTCTCTCTCTCTGTGTGTGTGTGTGTGTTCACTTCTCTCTCTCTCTCTCTGTGTGTGTGTGTGTGTGTGTGTGTTCACTTCTCTCTCTGTGTGTGTGTGTGTGTGTTCACTTCTCTCTCTGTGTGTGTGCGTGTGTTCACTTCTCTCTCTCTCTCTGTGTGTGTGTGTGTGTGTGTTCACTTCTCTCTCTGTGTGTGTGTTCACTTCTCTCTCTCTGTGTGTGTGTGTGTGTGTGTGTGTGTGTGTGTGTTCACTTCCCTGTGTGTGTTCACTTCTCTCTATGTGTGTGTGTGTGTGTGTGTGTGTGTGTGTGTGTGTGTGTGTGTGTGTTCACTTCTCTCTCTCTGTGTGTGTGTTCACTTCTGTGTGTGTGTGTGTGTGTTCACTTCTCTCTCTCTGTGTGTGTGTTCACTTCTGTGTGTGTGTGTGTGTGTTCACTTCTGTGTCTGTGTGTGTGTGTTCACTTCTGTGTGTGCGCGTGCGTGTGTGTGTTCACTTCTCTCTCTCTCTGTGTGTGTGTTCACTTCTCTGTGTGTGTGTGTGTTCACTTCTGTGTGTGTGTGTGCGTGTGTGTGTGTGTGCGTGTGTGTGTGTGTACTTTGTATGGGTTGAATTGAGAGCATATATTGTGAGTATGGGTCACTATACTTTATCTGCTACTACTGAATGTTAATAGTTATAATAATAACATATTTAAAAGTGTATTATAGGCTGGTTTTGGAAATAAAATTAAGATATTTAAATGTTTGTGTGATCTTTAAAGTATTTTTATATTCATGTAGAGATTTTATGTTACAGGATATATCCCATAATCGTTCTCTAGTTGATATTTAACATTAGTTTATGAGTTTATACAAGTGATTAATGGTCATTTATCTCTCGCGCTGTGTCTCTGACTTCCGGTCAGCGGAACACGTCAACAGGTTGTGACGTCACGAGCACAAAACTACATTATAACACAGACATTATAACGCACAGAAAACTATATGTTATATAAAAGGAAGACAAACTGCTAATTAAGACAATAAAATAAAACAATAATTAAATAAATACCTGTATCTTGTATTTTATAAGTTGCTTGTCAAAACACTTTCTATGTATAAAAACATTTATTCTGACTAAAATAGAAAGAACAACTATATTTAAATGAAAAGAATATGTTTGCTGTGATATATAATTATAGTTATATATATATATATGAGTACGAGTTGAGCCGCAGCGCGCCCCCTGCAGGCGGAACTACGTCACATCCGCTCGTTCACGTGTCAGGCTCTCAGCGTGCGCGCGCAGTCTCGAGCGCATAAATAAAGATTAAAGATGGCGGCGGTTCTGGATTGTCGGGATCCGAAACTTCCCGTGGAAACCCAAAGTCCAGCGGTCCGGAAACACGCTGAGATCCGCGGCTTCCGGTTCTGATCGTGCGCGGATGGGTTACACACTTACTGTCGTCACTCTTAATCATCTGATCTGAGATCATCCGAACCTGTCTGATGTGAGCCCGAACCGGGTTTCGTTGATCCGGATCGGGATGTATTTCTTGAGCGGTTGGCCCCGGAAGCTGCTGTGTCCCCTCAGGAGCAGCGAGCGGCCCTTCAGGATCGAGTCCAGCTCGCGACGCTTCTATGTGTGTGTGCTGTCTGCCAGTCACATCAGTCTCTGGTTCAGCAGGGTAACAACACTACACAACACTACACAACACTATACATCACAACACTACACAACACTATACATCACAACACTACACAACACTACACATCACTATACATCACAACCCAACACTACACAACACTATACATCACAACACTACACAACACTACACATCACTATACATCACAACCCAACACTACACAACACTACACAACACTACACATCACAACCCAACACTACACAACACTACACAACACTATACATCACTACACTACACAACACTACACATCACAACCCAACACTACACAACACTACACAACACTATACATCACAACACTACACAACACTACACAACACACTACACAACACTATACATCACAACACTACACAACACTACACAACACTACACAACACTATACATCACAACACTATACATCACAACACTACACTATACATCACAACACTACACAACACTATACATCACAACACTACACAACACTATACATCACAACACTACACAACACTATACATCACAACACTACACTACACTACACAACACAACACACTACACATCACTACACTACACATCACTACACTACACATCACTACACTACACATCACAACACACTACACATCACAACTCTACACATCACAACACTTCACATCACAACACACTACACAACACACTACACAACACAACACACTACACATCACAACACACTACACAACACACTACACAACACAACACACTACACATCACAACACACTACACATCACTACACTACACATCACAACACACTACACATCACAACTCTACACATCACAACACTTCACATCACAACACACTACACATCACAACACACAACACACTACACAACACAACACACTACACAACACACTACACAACACACTACACAACACAACACACTACACATCACTACACTACACATCACAACACACTACACATCACAACTCTACACATCACAACACTTCACATCACAACACACTACACATCACAACACACTACACATCACAACACACTACACAACACACTACACAACACAACACACTACACATCACAACACACTACACATCACTACACTACACATCACAACACACTACACATCACAACACACTACACATCACAACACACTACACAACACAACACACTACACATCACAACTCTACACATAACAACACTTCACATCACAACACTACACAACACAGTACTCTACACATCACAACACTACACAACACAATACAGTACACTACACATCACAACACTACACAACACAACACAGTACACTACACAACACTACACAACTCTACACTACACAACACTACACAACTCTACACTACACAACAACACATCACTACACATCACAACTCTACACATCACAACACTACACAACACAGTACACTACACAACTCTACACTACACAACACTACACAACTCTACACTACACAACAACACATCACAACACTACACAACTCTACACAACACATCACTACACTACACAACTCTACACAACTCTACACTACACAACACACTACACTACACAACTCTACACTACACTACACAACTCTACACTACACAACTCTACACTACACAACTCTACACTACACAACACAACTCTACACTACACAACTCTACACAACACTACACAACCACACTACACAACTCTACACTACACAACAACGCTACACAACACTACACTACACAACAACACATCACAACACTACACAACTCTACACTACACTACACAACTCTACACTACACAACAACACATCACAACACTACACAACTCTACACTACACAACATCACATCACAACACTACACAACTCTACACTACACTACACTACACAACTCTACACTACACAACAACACATCACAACACTACACAACTCTATACATCACAACACTACACAACCACACTACACAACTCTACACATCACAACTCTACACAACACAACACATCACTACACAACACTATACATCACAACACTACACAACCACACTACACAACGCTACACTACACAACACTACTCATCACTACACTACACAACACAACACTATACATCACTACACTACACAACACTATACATCACTAAACAACACTAAACTACACTACACTACACTACACTACACTACACTACACTACACTACACTACACTACACTTCACTACACTACACTTCACTACACTTCACCACACTACACCACACTAAACTACACCACACTACACCACACTACACCACACTACACCACACTACACCACACTACACCACACTAAACTACACCACACTACACCACACTACACCACACTACACCACACTACACAACACTACACCACACTACACCACACTACACCACACTACACCACACTAAACAACACTAAACAACACTACACTACGCCACACTAAACAACACTACACCACACTACACAACACTACACAACATCTCTATTATGGGATGTTACTTTCTTCTCAACCATCTCAGATGGGTTTGACTTCTCATCAATATGGATTGACAGGGATGAAACTGACCCAGGATCAGCTTTATTAATGACGACAGGTGTCGATGTTGACCTTTGACCAATAAACAACAAGCAGGAAAAATCCCTTAAGCAAGACTTTCACTTCACTGGAGTTTGTGTCGTGTCGTGTCGTGTAGTATAGTGTACAGACAGACAGACTGATAGGGACAGACACGGACAGACAGGGATAGACACGGACAGACAGGGATAGACATAGACAGACAGACAGACAGGGATAGACACAGACAGACAGGGATAGACACAGACAGACAGACAGGTATAGACACAGACAGACAGAAGGGGATAGACACGGGCGGACAGACAGACAGACAGACAGACAGGGATATACATGGACAGACAGACAGGGATAGACACGGACAGAAAGGGATAGACATGGACGGACAGAAAGGGATAGACATGGATGGACAGAAAGGGATAGACATTGACGGACAGAAAGGGATAGACATTGACGGACAGACAGGGATAGACACAGACAGACAGACAGACAGACTGGTATAGACACCGACAGACAGAAGGGGATAGACACGGACGGACAGACAGACAGACAGACAGGGATATACATGGACAGACAGACAGGGATAGACACGGACGGACGGAAAGGGATAGACACGGACGGACAGAAAGGGATAGACATGGATGGACAGAAAGGGATAGACACGGACGGACGGAAAGGGATAGACACGGACGGACGGAAAGGGATAGACACGGACGGACGGAAAGGGATAGACACGGACGGACGGAAAGGGATAGACACGGACGGACGGAAAGGGATAGACACAGACAGACAGACAGACTTGTATAGACACCGACAGACAGAAGGGGATAGACACGGACGGACAGACAGACATACAGACAGACAGGGATATACATGGACAGACAGACAGGGATAGACACGGACAGAAAGGTATAGACATGGACGAACTGAAAGGGATAGACATGGACGGACAGACAGGGATGGACACGGACAGACAGACAGACAGGGATAGACAGACAGACAGGGATAGAGACAGACAGACAGACAGGTATAGACACTGACAGACAGAAGGGGATAGACACGGACGGACAGACAGACAGACAGATAGACAGGGATATACATGGACAGACAGGGATATACATGGACAGAAAGGGATATACATGGACAGAAAGGGATAGACATGGATGGACAGAAAGGGATAGACATGGACAGACAGAAAGGGATAGACATGGACGGACAGACAGGGATAGACACGGACAGACAGACAAACAAACAGACAGGGATAGACACGGACAGAAAGGGGTAGACATGGACAGACAGACAGGGATAGACAGACAAACAGACAGAGATAGACACGGACAGACAGACAGACAGACAGGGATAGACACATACAGACAGATCGAAAGACAAACAGACAGGGATAGACACGGACAGACAGGGATAGACACGGACAGACAGACAGACAGACAGGGATAAACACAGACGGAAAGACAGACAGGGATAGACAAGAACAGCAGGGGATGGACACGGACAGACAGACAGACAGACAGGGATAGACAAGAACAGCAGGGGATAGACACGGACAGACAGACAGGGATAGACACGGACAGACAGATAGACAAACAGACAGGGATAGACACGGACAGACAGATAGACAAACAGACAGGGATAGACACCGTCAGACAGACAAACAGACAGGGATGGACACGGACAGACAGACAAACAGACAGGGATGGACACGGACAGACAGACAGATAGACATAGACAGACAGGGATAGACATGGACAGACAGACAGATAGACATAGACAGACCGGGATAGACAAACAGACAGGGATAGACAGACAGGAACTGAATCTCTAAGCTCTACTTGGATTGTCAGTTGAGACACTTTGGTAAAGTTAGTGTTTTTTCCTGGAGTGGAGTTAACTTCTGTTCATCCGTCTGATGTGTGAGAACAAATTCCTGATCACTGATGTGTTTATAAACAAACAGTCTAAGAAAATACTTCCAGGCGATTGTTTCTACTTCCTGTCTCATAGGAAATGACCCCCACAGTCACTTCCTGTAATGCAAGCCTCTGTTGTATACTGCAGTGTAAAGATGTGTGTTAAAAAACACAGCGTGCACACACACACACACACACACACACACACACACACACACACACACACACCAAAGCACCAGTGTCAAGTCTGTACAAGTCTGGAGTCACACGAGCACAGACATGCAGTGGTGTGCCACATGTTAAAAACACGTCTTCTCTCATGACAAGTGGCTTGAAAATGTTCTTCCTGTGTAGAGTAATGGAGAGAACAGTTTTTGTGTTCTGAATTGAACATGATAATGATAACCTGATAACCTGAGGATCACCTACATGTTATTTATCAGAGAACTGTGATTTTGTCATGTGATTCCATCACTTTACTGTGGGTTCTGCAGGAAACATCTCACAATAAAGTGTTGTGTTTGGGTCAGATTTGATCTGATTTACTTGTGTTGCATGTAAGCAGTCGCACTGAATTCAGATTCACTTCACTGACACTTTCAACTTATGTTGTGAATCTTTCAAGGACTATGTGGAATTTCAAACCTCTCTGACCTTTATGACTCCTGCGTACACACACACACACACACATACACACACACACATATGTGTGTGTGTGTAAGCATTCATTCACTTCACACTAGCTATTTAGGATCAAGAGTGTGTATAACATAAATTTCATCAGATTTATTTCCTCATCATTTCTTCTCTCTGTGTTTGTGTAGCCCAGTGTCCTGATCGTGAGTTATATTGAATCTGGAAAGGCGGCTGGACAGTTCGGCTCTTATCAGCAGGCTGAATGGAAGCCGGACGACTCCATGATCGCCGTATCGGTGAGTCTTTATCTTCTTAACCACAACCGAAACATCCAAAAACCACTGAGCTTTCTCTAGAGAACACATCCTACACACACGACTGTCACGATAACTTCTTATTATTATCAGATTCAGTGTGCGGTGTGTTCGAACGAGTGAATTGTAAGAGTTAGTAGAATAGCTGTCAGCTGGAGAACACATCATCTGTCTGTGTCTTTGTTAGTCTGTATAATAACTGTTTGACAGACAGACAATCAGCGATGAGGAAAGACTGCTCATCTCTGTTCAGACTCTGTGATTGACAGGTGTGAATAGACAAACAATGTTCACACTGTCGAGAGAGAGAGAGAGAGACAGAGAGGAGACACAGAGAGAGAGAGAGACAGAGAGGAGACACGGAGAGAGAGAGAGACAGAGAGGAGACACGGAGAGAGAGAGACAGAGATGAGATACGGAGAGAGAGAGAGACACGGAGAGAGAGAGACAGAGAGGAGACACGGAGAGAGAGAGAGACAGAGAGGAGACACGGAGAGAGAGAGACAGAGATGAGACACGGAGAGAGAGAGAGACAGAGAGGAGACACGGAGAGAGAGAGAGACAGAGAGGAGACACGGAGAGAGAGAGAGACAGAGAGGAGACACGGAGAGAGAGAGAGAGAGAGAGAGAGAGAGAGAGAGAGAGAGACAGACAGAGAGGAGACACGGAGAGAGAGAGAGACAGAGAGGAGACACGGAGAGAGAGAGAGAGAGGAGACACGGAGAGAGAGACAGAGAGGAGACACGGAGAGAGAGAGACAGAGAGGAGACACGGAGAGAGAGAGACAGAGAGGAGACACGGAGAGAGAGAGACAGAGAGGAGACACGGAGAGAGAGAGACAGAGAGGAGACACGGAGAGAGAGAGACAGAGAGGAGACACGGAGAGAGAGAGAGAGACAGAGAGGAGACACGGAGAGAGAGAGAGAGAGAGAGAGACAGAGAGGAGACACGGAGAGAGAGAGAGAGAGAGAGAGAGAGAGAGAGAGAGAGAGACAGAGAGGAGACACGGAGAGAGAGAGAGAGAGAGAGAGAGAGAGACAGAGAGGAGACACGGAGAGAGAGAGAGACAGAGAGGAGACACGGAGAGAGAGAGAGACAGAGAGGAGACACGGAGAGAGAGAGAGACAGAGAGGAGACACGGAGAGAGAGAGAGACAGAGAGGAGACACGGAGAGAGAGAGAGACAGAGAGAGAGAGGAGACACGGAGAGAGAGAGAGAGAGAGACAGAGAGGAGACACGGAGAGAGAGAGAGACAGAGAGGAGACACGGAGAGAGAGTGAGACAGAAAGGAGACACGGAGAGAGAGTGAGACAGAAAGGAGACACAGGGACAGAGAGACAGAGAGGAGACACAGGGACAGACAGACAGACAGAGAGGAGACACGGGGACAGACAGACAGAGAGGAGACATGGGGACAGACAGACAGAGAGGAGACACGGGGACAGACAGACAGAGAGGAGACACGGGGACAGAGAGACAGAGAGGAGACACGGGGACAGGGAGACAGAGAGGAGACACGGGGACAGAGAGACAGAGAGGAGACACGGGGACAGAGAGACAGAGAGGAGACACGGGGACAGAGAGACAGAGAGGAGACACGGGGACAGACAGACAGAGAGGAGACACGGGGACAGAGAGACAGAGAGGAGACACGGGGACAGACAGACAGAGAGGAGACACGGGGACAGACAGACAGAGAGGAGAAACGGGGACAGAGAGACAGAGAGGAGACACGGGGACAGACAGACAGAGAGGAGACACGGGGACAGACAGACAGAGAGGAGACACGGGGACAGAGAGACAGAGATGAGACACGGGGACAGAGAGACAGAGATGAGACACGGTGACAGAGAGACAGAGAGGAGACACGGGAACAGAGAGACAGAGAGGAGACACGGGGACAGAGAGACAGAGAGGAGACACGGGGACAGAGAGACAGAGAGACAGAGAGACAGAGAGACAGAGAGACAGAGAGACAGAGAGACAGAGAGACAGAGAGACAGAGAGGAGACACGGGGACAGAGAGACAGAGAGGAGACACGGGGACAGAGAGACAGAGAGGAGACACGGGAACAGAGAGACAGAGAGGAGACACGGGGACAGAGAGACAGAGAGGAGACACGGGGACAGAGAGACAGAGAGGAGACACGGGGACAGGGAGACAGAGAGGAGACACGGGGACAGAGAGACAGAGAGGAGACACGGGGACAGAGAGACAGAGAGGAGACACGGGGACAGAGAGACAGAGAGGAGACACGGGGACAGAGAGACAGAGAGGAGACACGGGGACAGAGAGACAGAGAGGAGACACGGGGACAGACAGACAGAGAGGAGACACGGGGACAGAGAGACAGAGAGGAGACACGGGGACAGACAGACAGAGAGGAGAAACGGGGACAGACAGACAGAGAGGAGACACGGGGACAGACAGACAGAGAGGAGACACGGGGACAGAGAGACAGAGATGAGACACGGGGACAGAGAGACAGAGATGAGACACGGTGACAGAGAGACAGAGATGAGACACGGGGACAGACAGACAGAGAGGAGACACGGGGACAGAGAGACAGAGATGAGACACGGGGACAGGGAGACAGAGAGGAGACACGGGGACAGAGAGACAGAGATGAGACACGGGGACAGGGAGACAGAGATGAGACACGGTGACAGAGAGACAGAGAGGAGACACGGGGACAGAGAGACAGAGAGGAGACACGGGGACAGAGAGACAGAGATGAGACACGGGGACAGGGAGACAGAGAGGGGAGACAGAGAGGGGAGACAGAGAGGGGAGACAGAGAGGGGAGACAGAGAGGGGAGACAGAGAGGGGAGACAGAGAGGGGAGACAGAGAGGGGAGACAGAGAGGGGAGACAGAGAGGAGACAGAGAGGAGACAGAGAGGAGACACAGGGTCCAGTCAGGTCTGGTCAGCAGTGTCATGTGTTGTGAGACACCTGAGATCAGAGTTTCCACACGCTTCGAATGACAGATTGGCTTTCATCGGGACATTCTAAGAGAAGAACTGATACTGAGTATGGAATCATTTGTCCAGGATGTTTGCATCTTGTACAGTTTACTCTGTGTCAGGTGTTTGTGTTTTGGAAATGTTCGGTCTGCAGTAACTTCTCTCTCTTATGAAGCATTATGGGTTATATTGGCACTTGAGTTGTATCCGTAAGATTCCCGTGAGTCGTGCAGTTGGCTGAACTTCAGAAACACAACAGAACTGTGTGGGAGAGTGACATAACATTCATGAATATTTCCCACAATCCTCAGCGTTCTCCTGCAGACGAGCTCTAGCATGTTTACACTTCAGCTGGAGCGTCTCTTTCTCTTTCTTCATATCACACCTGATCATGACTTCAGATAGAACACGATCAACTCTTTCAGTGTTCAAATACTTCAGTCTGTTTGGAAGGGTTTCAGGACACAGGCTTGTGTTTGGAATTCAGTTCTTGTGCTCTCAGAAGAGAGAAACAGAATCCGTTGGGTTTTGTTTGTGTGTCGGATGTCAAGTCTTTGTTTGGGTCACAGAAGCTTGTGATCTTAGAAAATAACACTTGCGCATGATCTTTTTATTTCTCAGCCTTTAACTAAAGATGATCTTAAATGTGTGCAGGTGTGTGTTGCTATAAAAATGTTACGTTGAATTTTTGGTTTTAAAGGTTTTGTTTAGTGTGTTTTTGTTCTGTGTGTTTGTGTTACTCTGAGATTGTTTTACAGAAGTGAAACTGAATGAATGAGAGGAACTTACTTCATCTGTCTCTGATCACATCTGAAATCACACACCAACTCTTATCCTCAATACACATCCAACATTCATTTTCAGAATAATATCTAGAAATGTTGGATAAGTAATAATTGCGTTTAATGTTACGATTTTTGTGATTGTTATCGTTCACACAGATTTATCTAACTGATTTATTATCAGGTGTTCTTTCTATTGGAGTGTGTGATTTGATGAAATCTCTCACAGACTGATCTGAGATCTCTTCTGTAGGTTTAGATGTCTGAATGATGTTAGAGGAAAGAATTCAGATCTTCTATCTTAAGCTTATTATATAGATGCATTCAGGCTGAAGTTTATGTTTCATTCAATTGAAGTTTATTTTGAGTGATACATTTTTAGTGAATAATCGTATAGTTTGATATATTTATGTATGTGTGAGATCAGACTGAATGTTGTGAT
>CM065674.1:2556810-2571810 GCA_033220385.1 Triplophysa yarkandensis
ACCAACACATCAACTTTTCTGTGTCTTTTTGTGTAGTTTCTCATGTGTGCGTGTGTGTTGTCAGTGTTGGGGTGTGGAGGGTTACCATCTGTGGGTGATCAGCAGCAACGAGGCGGCCGGTGCTCCAGATGGAGAAGATCTCCAGCAGGCTGGAATTCTGCAGTTTCAGTTCATTAAGAGTGCTCTTACTGTCAATCCCTGCACAGTAAGAGAAAGAGATTACATCAGACAGACAGACACACACACACACACACACACACACACACACACACACACACACACACACATCATCGTTGTGGTCATCCCTCTTTCTCTCTGTCAGAGTAATCAGGAGCAGGTTCTTCTTCATGGTGAAGATCGCTTGTATTTGACGTGTGGTGACCCGACTCAAACTCACAGTAGTTCTGATAAATCCTCTCAGCGGGACGGGGGGAGTCCTCTTCATCACCCCACAGCACCTGCCTGTCTCTCTCAGGGTCTCAGTACATTACTGGGACACAAACACTGGCAGGTGGTTCAGGTACAAAACTCTCCTCTCAATAATAACATTATCAGATATGAAACTCTGATTTCATTATACGTTTATAATGTTTAATCTCTAGATTCACAGCACATATCTGGAGTCAAACTGGCCAATACGGGTGAGAATCATTTCATCATTCCATACCAGACGGGTCATGTGATCGTGTAGGGGTCATATGCTAATGTTAACTCAATGTGTGTGTGCGCGTGCCCGTGTGTGTGTGTGTGTGTGTGTTAGTTTGCAGCTATAGACTGGTCTGGTCAGTGTGTGTCTGTTGCTGGTCGGCGTGGATTTGCACATTATTCTTTGTACACCAGGAAATGGAAACTGTTTGGGAATGTTACACAGGTAAACATCCGTCAATCAGAATTACGCAGACCAATCAGAAAATGTCCATTTCTTTTTTCATCTAATATAAAGTTGCATAAAGGCATTGGGTTCTCTCTCTCAGGAGCAGAATATGACGGTCACTGGAGGTCTTGCGTGGTGGAATGACTTCATTGTTGTAGCTTGTTACAATTTCATAGATCATCAGGAAGAGGTGAAATTCATAACAGATTTATTTATCAGGATTGATTTGGATCAGCTTTGATTCTTGGTTTATTGTCTTTAGTTGCGGTTGTACTCGAGGTCATCAAACCTGGACAACGCATTCGCCAGCGTCACTAAACTTCATACTGATACTCTGCTGCTCAATGTGTTTCGGAATGTGGTGATTCTGTTCCGTGCTGACTGTTCCATCTGTCTGTACAGTATTGAGAGGAGACAGGACAGGTGACTTTACATCATAAGAGTTTATACCGCGATACATTTAAAGACCCAAGACTGTT
Source organism: Triplophysa yarkandensis (assembly GCA_033220385.1). Lineage (NCBI taxonomy): Eukaryota > Metazoa > Chordata > Actinopteri > Cypriniformes > Nemacheilidae > Triplophysa > Triplophysa yarkandensis. The sequence continues at coordinate 2,558,164 of CM065674.1, forward strand.
TAGATTCATCTGTGTGCGCGTGTGTGTTTTCAGTCTGAACCCGTCAGCAAGTGTCGAGCTGTTGCAGGAGGTCTCAATGTCTCGATATATTCCTCACCCTGGACTGGTCGTTTCTGTGACTCTGACATCAGTACGAACTGAGACTGGAATCACGCTTAAAGCCCCACAGCAGGTAAACAAACACACAACACGTTTAAAGCCCCGGAACAGGCACACACACACATAGAAACACACACACATCACCCTTACAGCGCCACAGCAGGTACACACACACACACACATACACACACATCACGCTTACAGCGCCACAGCAGGTACACAAACACACACACATACATCATGCATTTAAGCCCCGCAGCAGGTACACACACACATCACGCTTACAGCGCCACAGCAGGTACACACATACACACACACACACACATCGTGTTTTAAGCCCCGCAGCAGGTTAACACGCATAGAAACAAACACACATCACGTTTACAGCGCCACAGCAGGTAAACACACATTCACAAACTCAATGAGATTGATTGACAGGTTGTGTTTATCTCAGGTTTGTTCGTCTGAGAGTATTTTATTGAATTTGGCCGGTCAGTTGATCATGCTTCAAAGAGATCGGTCTGGACCACAGGTGCGAGATAAAGACGCTCCAGCCAATCAGGCTAAACTGGTACATCTCTCTCTCTCTCTCTCTCACACACACACACACACACACACACACACACACACACACACATACACACACACACTGTGTATTCTTCATTCTGAGTGTTTTGTGTGTGTGTGTGTGTGTGTGTGTGTGTGTGTGTGTGTGTGTGTGTGTGTGTGTGTGTGTGTGTGTGTGTGTGTGTGTGTGTGTGTGTGTGTGTGTGTGTGTGTGTGTGTGTGTGTGTGTCGACAGCCTCCCTTTTGTCCTCCAGTGGTTCTAGCTCAGTGTGTTGAGAACGTCTGGATATCCTGTCGTAACAACCGCAAGAAGCGTCACCTGACGGAGGCATTGTGGCTGTCCTGCGGCGAGGCGGGGATGAAGGTGTGGCTACCTCTGTTCCCACGGGATCATCGTAAACCTCATTCCTTCCTGTCACGCAGAATCATGCTGCCCTTCCACATTAACATTTACCCGCTCACTGTCCTGTTTGAGGACGCACTCATCCTGGGAGCCTCTAACGAAACTGTTCTCTTCGATGGTGCTCACGGCTCCTCGGAGCCGCTGGAGTCTCTCTTTCCATTCTGCACTGTGGAGCGCACGTCTCAGATATACCTCCATCACATCCTGCGACAGCTGCTGGTGAGGAACCTTGGCGAGCAGGCGCTGATGTTAGCGCAGTCCTGTGCGTCGCTGCCGTATTTTCCTCATGTCCTGGAGCTCATGGTTCACGTGGTTCTGGAGGAAGAGGCCACATCCCGAGAGCCCATCCCTGACCCGCTGCTGCCCACTGTTGCAAAGTTTGTGACAGAGTTTCCTCTGTTCCTGCAGACTATAGTTCACTGTGCCCGCAAAACCGAGTACGCTCTGTGGAACTATCTGTTCGCTGCTGTGGGAAACCCTAAAGATCTGTTCGAAGAGTGTCTGATGGTGCAGGACCTCGACACAGCTGCCTCGTATCTCATCATCCTGCAGGTGAGATCTGATATATTTGTGTCTAGACAGTTTCATTTACAGTCTAGCGTCACAGTCAAAAATATATAAATTCTGGAAACAGTAAATCAATGTCATCGGATCTTTGAAAAAGATGTTGATGTTAATGATATGATGGTGATGATGATTTTCCATGTAGAATATGGAGGTTCCAGCCGTTAGCCGTCAACACGCTACTCTTCTCTTCAACACGGCCCTTGAACAGGGTAAATGGGATCTGTGTCGTCACATGATCCGATTCCTGAAAGCAATTGGTTCAGGGGAGAGTGAGACTCCGCCCAGCACACCCACCACACAGGTGAGAGATGTTTGTTGACGTTGTTTTGAGAAAGTTTAGTGCTGGTGTGATGTCTTCACGTATTCGTGTTGTGTGTGCGCAGGAGCCGAGCTCGGCCGGTGGTTTTGAGTTTTTTAGAAATCGCAGTATCAGTTTATCTCAGTCTGCAGACAGCATCACCGGAGGAAAGTTTAACCTGCAGAAGACCTTCAGTATGCCATCAGGACCCTCCTCTAAAGGGTAAAGAGAAAACATTTTCTTAAAACCAATCATCAGAACTCGGATGATAAACATCGTGTGTTTGTGTGTGTATGTGTTTTTGTATGTGTGTGCGTGTGTGTCTTTGTGTGTGTGCGTGCGTGCGTGTGCGTGTGTGTGTGTGTGTGTCTGTGATGTGTGTGCGTGTGTGTGTACGTGTGCGCGTGTGTGCACATGTAGTGGAGACAGGTGGTGTAAAGACAGTGACTCAGCAGAGAATCTCTACATTGATATGATGTTATGGAGACACGCTCGTCGTCTGCTGGAGCAGGTGCGTCTCAGAGATCTGGGCTGTTTCTCTGCTCAGCTGGGCTTCGAGTTGATTGGCTGGTTGTGTCGGGAGAGGACGCGGGTAGCACGCGTCGATGATTTCATCACCGCTCTCAAGTGTCTGCACAAGGACTTCCTGTGGCCATTTCCTGTGATCCCAGCATGCAGCATTAATTCACCGCTGAAGAACGGACGCTGTCGCTCAGGTGTGTGCACCCGTGTGTGTGCGCCCGTGTCTGATGTTTTATTTTTCTGACCTGTTCTCTTTCTCTCATCGCAGTGTTAAATTCACGTCTGCTGAAGTCACAGTCAGCTGACAGTTTGTTGAACAGTGACATGGACACCACACCCCCTCAGGTCTCAACAGCCAATCATACTTGGCTGGATGGTCTGGGGGCGGTGACAAAAGAACTGGACTCTGCATCCTCCCATGGAGCACCACAGACACAAGATGCTTATCTGTCTCCTCTCATTAATAAAGGTGAGCATGTGGTTTCTGTCTGTCTTTCTGTGGTCTCTCTCGCTCTCTCTCATATCCTTCTCTCCCATATGTCTCTCATATCTCTCTCTCTCTCTCTCTCTGTGTCAGGAGATGAGTGCAGCATCGGATCAGCCACAGATCTCACTGAAACCAGTTCTATGGTGGACTGTGATTGGACGATGGTAGATGAGAATTTCTCCACCCTAAGTCTTAGCCAATCAGAGCTAGAGCACATCTCTATGGAGCTGGCCAATAAAGGTCCTCACAAGTCTCAGGTGCAGCTGAGGTATGTCATGAACACTAACTAGTGTGCAGTATCTTGAGTGAGCATGTGCGATCATTCTAAAGTGTGTGTGTTTGTGTTACAGGTATCTGCTGCATGTGTTCATGGAGGCGGGGTGTTTGGAGTGGTGCGTAGTGATTGGTCTGATCTTACGTGATGTCAGTGTCATTAAGCAGGTGATTGGATTTTTGGACAGTCCAGAGGTTCCGACAGAAACGGGTCAGAGCATCCGAGCTGGTCTGATTGCTGTTGACCAGTGGGCTTCATCTGAGTGGTCGGTATCGCAACATTGTTAACAGCTGAACACACACCATGATCCTGTATAATACATCAAGTCTCTCTCTCTCTCTCTCTCTTTGTCTGTCTATCTCTTTCTCTCTCTCTCTCTCTCAGCCTGGGTTACAAACCATTCTTGAACCTCATTCGACCTCAGCTGATGAATTTGATGGAGGTTCCTGTGGAGCTGGAGCAGCCGGAAGCGTTCCAGTCGACTGGAACGTCTAAACTGTCTGATCCTCCGCTGCAGCCCCGAGCTGAAGATCCTCGAGGTCCGCCAGCATCCGCTCTTTCTCTGGAAGGGTCACCTGGAGCCAACACACGACCCCTGGAGCACACACCTGAGGAGCCAGAGGAGGAGGAGACGCTGGAGGAGGGCACGTATGACTGCACATTATCATGAGCCTTGGCATGATGGGAAATCACCTGTGGATTCAGAGGTGAACTGATCTGAGGACATCTAATCTCAGACACAGACATGTGTTAGTGTGAATAGTGCTGCTCTATTACCATGTTACAACTGTGGGTCTGTTTCCAGATCTGTGTGCGTGTGTGTGTGCGTGCGTGTTTCTTTTCTTTATCTTGACATGATAGAAACATGAAACCCAACATACACACATACAAACATACACACACTTGCGCTTTATGTTAAGTTTTCACAGCTCAATAGAGATTTATTTATTGTCATGTTGATAAATTTTACAATTTTCTGTTGGACTCATTTGACTGTTATTCTTGAATTATGGCTTCAAATTTTAATGTTAATTGTGGAACATCAGCTGTCATGATGTTTTATTCTGACACAAAACATGATGAGGTTGAATATTTGACTGATGTGTGTCTTGGTGATGTTTTTATCAACAAATATCAGTCACATGTTTAACAGCCCAATAGAGGTTCATATGAAGTGTAACCAGAAGTGAATCTGGATCGGGTTTGTTCTCCTCCAGATGCATTCATTCAACTGACCAATTTATTTTAAGTTTTAGAATTTTATTTGAGTGTGAATACTGACAGTTATACAACAATATTCAGTTTGTGAAGTGATTTTCATTTTCCTGAAGTTCTCAGACTATATTTTACAGAAGATCTGTGAAATTCTACACAAACAAAGATAATGAAGTTGAGATGAATTCAAAGCATGAACGTTTTATGTCAGTAATGACTCATTTATTCAGTTTTACTTTGTGTCTATTTTTGTGATGTTCAGCTGGATGCTGTTGTGGGTTTTTCTTTAGATTTGAAGATGTCAGTATTATCATTCAGTGTTTTTCCCATTAGCCACCTCATTAATATCACATGGACCAAATCATGTCTTGCACGCACACTCGCGCGCGCACACACACACGCACTATTATATATTTTGAAAGAATGTTGTTTTACTTGATAGATCGACGTTTCAGAGTATTTATCGCGTCTATAATGAGATGTATCTTTTATCTAAAATAACTCACACAAACCAGCTGAGATCTACAAACATCTGAATTGAAACCCCTTTGCAAACCATTTGACCAGACCAGACCGGGTCTTTCTTTTTTTTCTTTTTCTTTCTTTCTTTCTTTTTCTTTCAGTATTTATGTGTAGAGATCAAACTTTGTGTTTTTTGCTGTTCGTATAAGAAACACAAATCACATGCAGGGTTCACACAAACCAAAGACCTGCACAACAGACCCTCAGACCGTGTGTGTGTGTGTGTGTGTGTGTGTGCGTGCGTGCGTGCGTGCGTGCGTACGTGTTTGAGCATTGACTGCATGGTACAAAATCCCTTATATTCCTCTGGTGACATTTATTTGCAACTCAGATGTCACAGTAAACCATGACATTATTCTCTTGTTTAATATTAAATGTGTTTTTATATATATATATAATTTTATTTTATTTTTAAGTCTGATTTTTGGTTGTAATTGACTGTGGTGTTGATTTTTTCCTCCATCTGTACAGTTAAAAATCTCCTGTCATAATTTTGTGTGTCTGGAGGTCTTCTCAATGCCGTGTACAGAGAGAGTTTGCTGTACTATAAACTGTTTATACTCATTTTCTATATTTTCCTGTACATAAAAGAACAATAAATTATTTTTTAAACATCATGTCTGTTTTGTGTTTGGAGGTGGGTTACAATAACACGCTAACGTTTTATTTCCAGATGCATTTTATCTTGTTCAAAATAAAGCTAATGTTGTGTCTTCTCTGTAAATAGTGCACTTTAAATCAGGCAATGCCGTGAAAACAGAAGCGAGAAGAAAAAATCTGAAAAAATACAATAAAATAACTCATATTTTCAAGATATAAAATGTTTTAAGACAAAACAGAAACTAAACAAAAGAAGTTGATGGAATGTTAATGATATATTACAGTACTGTGAAATACTCGTTCATGTTTTATCCTTAATGCTATTGAAGTTACACATGCAGAATAACAATCTGCGTAAATGTCATAAATACCGGTAAGACCTTAATGATGACATCCCATAATAGCACAACATCAAAGACAATGATCAGCACTGATTCAGTGAGTCATTCAACAAATGATTCAGTAAGTCAGTGGTTTTCATCTCTCAGACTAAGTAGTAACGTGTATAAATGTCGAGGAGACCAATGAGACCCTAAAGTTGACATCCCATAATAGCATGAGGTAAATCATAACAAACATGCTGCAAAAGAACCCAGTTTCAAACCGTCATAAAACATTCAAGCAGCTTGTGGTTCTCTCAGTTTTCATTCATTCATTCATTCGTTCATTCATTATTAACATGAAATGTAAAACTCACTATTTTCATGAAATATAACCAAACAATCTTAAAAAAAATCAAGAGGTTTTCATCATTTACATTACATATAAATTATCCAGTGTATCATTTGTGATCAAATCAACTTAATTCAACTGAAATAACACAACCATTGGAGAATAAAAATAGCAGTCAACAGAAGAGATGAAGGAATCATTACAGTCAGTTTAGCTGCTATCGAGAGTCAGGATGATCATTCATCTATATAAGTTAACTTAAAAATTATAAAAATACATTTCAGGAGTTAAAATCATGTGTGGTTCTGATTCACCCAGTCCAAGAGAGCTCACAAAAAACCCAAAACATGACGTGAAATAAAAGCCATTAACATCACATTTATCGTACTATAGTTGTGTTACACCAATTTGGATAGTCATGTTTAAAGTATCAGTTTAACACAACTGAAATGACAATAATGATAAAATACACGGATCAGCTCCAAAGCAAAAGCTCTGAGAATTAAACATGTTTTAAAGGATAATCCACCCAGATAGAAAATTCCCTCATCATTTAGTCACTCATCAAGTTGCTCTAAAGCTGAACAGATTTCCTTATTGTGCTAAACATAAATATATATTTTTGGAAAAATATTATCAACAGAGTTCATCCCTGACTACCATAGTAGAAAAGAAGGTTTTACAAAACCAGACACATACCTCTGCTTTCAGTAGCTCTTATTATTGTGCGCAATAAAAGTTGCTCGCTAAACTTCCAAATATATTTCGTTGTGTTTAACAAAACAAAGAAATTGTAATTTTTTGGCAGGGCTAAATAATGACAGAATTTTCATTTTTGGGTGGAGTATGCCTATAACTGTCATGAGAAACAGATCACGATAAAAAATGATTTATAAAAAACAAGATTTTCAAGCTAAAAAATAAAGAGGAACAAACACTATCAGTTGGTGCATGTGACATGACTTTTGTACCACAGTGATGAAGGAGTTCAGTATCTGTACATGTGATATGTGCTGACCCATGACGACGGAAAAACCCAGTCTGGAAATTTCTTCAGTAAAGACTCCAACGGCTCTGAGCTCCGATCGGGACTGGAGAAATAATGAGCCGAGAGAGCCAGAGAGATCATTCCCTCATCAGTGAACACTTCTGAGGGCTCATGCGGCTAAAACACACACAGACACACACACACACACACAAATATATAAAAAAACTAATCAACATACCATCATAGAGAGACCAGAGAGAGACCAGAGAGAGAGAGACCAGAGAGAGACCAGAGAGAGACCAGAGAGAGAGAGACCAGAGAGAGACCAGAGAGAGACCAGAGAGAGAGACCAGAGAGAGACCAGAGAGAGAGAGAGAGAGACCAGAGAGAGAGAGTGAGAGAGACCAGAGAGAGAGAGAGAGAGAGACCAGAGAGAGACCAGAGAGAGACCAGAGAGACCAGAGAGACCAGAGAGAGAGAGTGAGAGAGACCAGAGAGAGACCAGAGAGAGAGAGACCAGAGAGAGACCAGAGAGAGACCAGAGAGAGAGAGACCAGAGAGAGACCAGAGAGAGACCAGAGAGAGAGAGACCAGAGAGAGAGAGACCAGAGAGAGACCAGAGAGAGACCAGAGAGAGAGACCAGAGAGAGACCAGAGAGAGAGAGACCAGAGAGAGAGAGAGAGAGAGAGAGAGAGAGACCAGAGAGAGAGAGACTAGAGAGAGACCAGAGAGAGAGAGACCAGAGAGAGACCAGAGAGAGACCAGAGAGAGAGAGACTAGAGAGAGACCAGAGAGAGAGAGACCAGAGAGAGACCAGAGAGAGACCAGAGAGAGAGAGACCAGAGAGAGAGAGAGAGAGAGAGAGAGAGACCAGAGAGAGAGAGACTAGAGAGAGACCAGAGAGAGAGAGACCAGAGAGAGACCAGAGAGAGACCAGAGAGAGAGAGACCAGAGAGAGAGCGAGAGAGAGAGACCAGAGAGAGACCAGAGAGAGAGAGAGACCAGAGAGAGACCAGAGAGAGAGAGACCAGAGAGAGACCAGAGAGAGAGAGACCAGAGAGAGACCAGAGAGAGACCAGAGAGAGACCAGAGAGAGACCAGAGAGAGACCAGAGAGAGAGAGACCAGAGAGAGAGCGAGAGAGAGAGAGAGACCAGAGAGAGACCAGAGAGAGAGAGAGAGACCAGAGAGAGAGAGACCAGAGAGAGAGAGACCAGAGAGAGACCAGAGAGAGAGAGACCAGAGAGAGACCAGAGAGAGAGAGAGAGAGAGAGACCAGAGAGAGAGAGACCAGAGAGAGAGAGACCAGAGAGAGACCAGAGAGAGAGAGAGAGAGAGAGACCAGAGAGAGAGAGACCAGAGAGAGAGAGACCAGAGAGAGACCAGAGAGAGACTAAATAAATCTCACCTGAATCTCAAACCAGAAGATCCAGGCAGGTGTGTCCAGACCATGAGAATAAAAGATAAAATATTCTCCACCTAGATCAAACTGTGGTGTCCCGTCACCGAACGACCAGCGGCTCAGAGACGTGCCCACACGCGGCCGCAAATATAGAGACATGTGAGACGGTCCTGAGACAGACACAAAACACCTTCATGAATTAAATCCATGACTGTCTGTGATGTCATGATGCCCGCTTACCTTTAGCCTGAAAGGTCATTTTTACTGATCCCCAGCTGGTCTCCTCTCGGGATAACATCTGAAACTCCAGCGGAGATCTGAGAGAAACTTCAGGAGCTGGAAGATACCAATTTTTCCTAAAACAAAACCATGTTCCCGATGTGTTCATTCACTGTCTCAGAATGTCCAATATATCTCAGAGAAACTCACCTGACGAGGAATTTGACAGGAAGAAACCATGGGAATCCACAGAAGGGAAGATGATCCTGACAGCGTGTGCGGATGCTGTCGTTGATCTCTGGAACGTGAGCCGCGATGTGCTGCATACCCGTATAATCCAGACTGTTGATCCACAGACCAGAATCCTGATGCTCAACAGATCCATTCAGAGCGTATAACACACGTGTGGTGTGCTGATAGACAATCACACAACATCCAATCACGACACAGAACACGATCACAAGTCATCCAATCAGAGGTCAGAATTGAATGTGTGTGCGCGTTCATACCTGGACAAAGACACGTTTTGGTCGAGGTCTGGACTGATCTCCAGAGTATGGGAAGAACACACCGCAGGAGACCAGAAGAAACATCAGCAAAAACACTGATCCCAGGCCAGTCAAAATCCTTCTGGTACTGTTGCACAAATAGATGAAATGCATCTGGAGAAAGAGAGAGAAAGAGAGAGAGAGAGAGACCAGAGACCAGAGAGAGAGAGAGAGAGAGAGAGACCAGAGACCAGAGAGAGAGAGAGAGAGAGAGAGACCAGAGAGAAAGAAAGAAAGAAAGCAAGAAAGCAAGAGAGAGAGTCTTTGATAGATGATATATGACATGATGATGTCAATAGAAGGTTCAAGACTTGGATCCAGTGGGAATACCACGACTGAGGTGAGACCCTTGAGCAAGGCACCGTTCCCCCCCCACTGCTCCCCGGGCACCGTGGCATGGCTGCCCACTGCTCGGGGTGTGTGTGAGTGTGTTCACAGTGTGTGTGTGTGTGTGTTCACAGTGTGTGTGTGTTCACTTACTGGATGGGTTAAATGCAGAGCACAAATTCGTCACTTCACTACAGTGTGTGCCATGACCTTCACACTTCATAAAGAAAGCACAAATGTATATTTTGAATTGGCGGCAGTCGTGGCCTGGTGGTTCGAGTCTTGGACTCGTGACCCGAAGGTTGCTGGTACGAGACTCGGAACCAGCAGGAATTCCACGACCAAGGTGAGTCCCTTGAGCAAGGCTCTGCCACAACCCAACCCCCACTGCTCCCCGGGCGTCGCGGCATGGCTGCCCGCTGCTCCGGGTGTGTGTGTGTTCACAGTGTGTGTTCACTGAGCACAAATTCCGAGTATGGAACACCATACTTGGCAATACATCACGTCACTTCACTACAGTGTGTGCCTTGACCTTGACTTTAAGTTTGTCCAACTCACAAAATATGAAGAGAGAATAACTGTTGCCAGGGTAACAAGAGAGGCCAGGACGACATCAGGGGGGATTTCAGTTCCACTGCGGCCCAGAATGGGCGTAAAGATCTCAAACACCACCCAGATCAAGAACATGATGTGAATATACGGCACAGTAAGACCCATCAGATACAGAACAGAGTATTGAAGGGACGCTCCTGCAACACACACACAAACACACACACACACACACACACACACACACACACGGTAAAAAGTCTCACTCTAACTGTTTAAAGTCTATTTTACCTGTCTCTCTGAAAGGATTCAGTCAATCAGTGAGACATTATCTCCTCTCGGTCTAAAGCTATTCAGTGACTTTCATGTGTGGATTTAGATCATCAGAGAGATGTCTCACCTCTCTGTCTAAAGTGATTCTTCAGCAGTATTCTGCTGCTCAGAGGGAACGCCACCATCATCATGGGCACATACGCTGAACACAGATTGTGTTGAGTGAGAAAGACAAGAGCACAACACCACAACAACAAACTGACGTCAAAGAAGAGCTCGCCCAACTCCAGACGCCGAACACCTGACAGAGAGAGAGAGAGAGACCAGAGAGAGAGAGAGTGAAGAGAGAGAGAGAGAGAGAGAGAGAGAGAGAGAGAGGAGAGAGAGAGAGAGACAGAGAGACAGAGAGAGAGAGAGAGAGAGAGACAGAGAGAGAGAGAGAGAGAGAGACAGAGAGAGAGAGAGAGAGAGAGAGACAGAAGAGAGAGAGAGAGAGAGAGAGACAGAGAGAGAGAGAGAGAGAGAGAGGAGAGAGAGAGAGAGAGAGAGACAGAGAGACAGAGAGGAGAGGAGACAGAGAGAGAGAGAGAGAGAGAGACAGAGAGAGAGAGAGAGAGAGAGACCAGAGAGAGACCAGAGAGAGAGAGACCAGAGAGAGAGACCAGAGAGAGAGACCAGAGAGAGAGACCAGAGAGAGAGAGAAGAGAGAGAGAAAGAGAGAGAGAGAGAGAGAGAGAGAGAGAGAGAGAGAGGAGAGAGAGAGAGAGAGAGAGGAGAGAGAGAGCAGAGAGACAGAGAGAGAGAGAGACAGAGAGAGAGAGAGACAGAGAGAGAGAGAGAGAGAAGAGAGAGAGAGAGAGAGAGAGAGAGGAGACCAGAGAGAGAGACCAGAGAGAGAGACCAGAGAGAGAGACCAGAGAGAGAGAGAGAGAGGAGAGACCAGAGAGAGAGAGAGAGACCAGAGAGAGAGAGACCAGAGAGAGAGAGACCAGAGAGAGAGACCAGAGAGAGAGACCAGAGAGACCAGAGAGAGAGAGAGACCAGAGAGAGAAGAGAGAGAGAGGAGAGAGAGAGAGAGACAGAGAGAAAGAGAGAAAGAGGAGAAGAGAGAAAGAGAGAGAGAGACAGAGAGAAAGAGTCAAGTTACAATGTGTAAATCTTATAATCATTACACAAAATCGTATGGGACATATACATTACACATCAGCTATAATTATAACTCGCCAGGCTCTGTTTTTCAAAATCATTTTTAATATAATATAAGTGACATCTCATGAAGGATTCAGGAGTCATGTGACATCATATAAACACAAATCATTGACTGAACGCAGCCAAGCGTCAAATTAACAACACAGACACACAACTCCAGCTTTTTCTGTGTGTTATGTTGCTTAGCAACACAACCACAAGCTAATGAGAAACAAATGAGACGTTCAGGTGACCTGAGTCCTTCAGCCCTCACACTAACTTTCTCAGTCAACTCACCCCATAATAAAGGTTCTTAGCCAGTGTGTGAATGAGACGATCTTGCCGACGGCAGCGGATCCGTACAGACAGATGGAGGTGTAGAAATGAGTGTACCAGAACATGGATCGACCCATCAGAGTGATCAACAGAGACACGATCAGAACCGTCAACAGAGTGATGAACCAACTCAAGAGAGCCACACATGAGCCGTATGCCAGATCACGAACATACCGTCCACCTAAACACACACATGCACACATGCGCACGCACACGCACACGCCACACGCATCACGCACACACACACACACACACACACAACACACACACACACACACACACACACACACACCCAATAACAACATGATCCACACATTAGCACAGTCTTTTTTGACATATAATTAGAATCATTTATAGAGTGGATTTGATCCAAAAAAAAAAATTATATATATAAAATGTGTTTATAACTTAATAACTCATTTGAATAAACAAATGTTTTATCAAGCACATACCCACATTTCTAGGCAGCATGCATTTCTTTCCCAGATAAATCACGGTCGCCGCAGCTACCATGTAGTTTATGATGGTGCCGACTCGAGCGGGATACGCCACCACCAGCACACCCAACACATCAAAGAAACCATGTTGCCATGACGATACTCCGAAGAGTCACCAAGCTCCTCTGACATCAGCAGATGTTTGAGACCGCCAGAATGTTGTCCCCTGAAAAAAGATCAAATATAATTTAAGATCAAACTAAATATCGGCGGTTATTATGAAATATTTGGTTTGTTCTGACTCTTGTCATATGAAGTGTTTCACCTGCTCTCTGGATGGAGTCTGTGTGTATGCGATCTGCAGTGTCATATTTTGTGTGGTAGATAAATCCGTTTTCTATGAAAGCCAGATCAATTCCTGCACACATCACACATAAACACATTTAACACAAACCGATCGTGTGTCATTCATCATTCGTTTAATACATATTGATGATGTTTGTGTACCGGGAATATTGCCAAAATCTCTGTAGATTCTAAAGTCTGTGTCTGAAGGGATAACACCGCTCTGAAACACTCCTGACCAACAACAGATGCAAAACGGATGAACGGCTGCACGGACATATGCCTGCACCAACCACGGGTTCTCTGGACCTGACACAGAACAAATCATGTGTGACACGCAGAAAATGACACGAACACACATCTGACACACCCATCTGACACACATACATCTGGACACATACATCTGACACACACATTGACACACACACACAACACACATACATCTGACACACACATTGACACACACATTGACACACACATTGACACACACACACAAACACACATATCCACCTATGCCGGCACACACACACACACACATCTGACACACCCATCTGACACACACGCAGGCACGCAGGCACCCACGCACCCACACACACACACACACACACACACACACACACACACACACACACACACACACACACACACACACACACACACACACACACACACAATATCATGATATGTTTACCTGTCTGAAACACACCTCTTTCCCACCCACACCTGCAGCCTCCAGATTCACAAACGCTCGAACCTGCTGAGCCCAGGCATGCTGGGTAATAAATCCATGACTCGCCTGAGACACACAG
>CM065674.1:2575886-2588386 GCA_033220385.1 Triplophysa yarkandensis
AAGTGTTTGAGTATAAAGCTGCTTTATATGATGAATTGATGACGCTGCGGGCGGAAGTGACGGAGTTATGATGGAGCGCGAGTAAACAGAATGTCTTTCAAGGTAAACACGGACTGAAAGAATCTGATGCTGTAAGATAAAATGATAAATTAAGAGATTATTTTAAAACGCTTTTGCGCAAATCCTGTCAGTCACGAAGACATCTAAATGTTTTTACTGCGCGGGTTTGACTTGATGTGGAGCTGCGCAGACTGTGAACATGAAATATCGCGAGAGGAGTTTGGGAGGATACGGGAAAGCGAGATCTCGCGGTATTTGATGTCAGAAGTGAATCCGTTTGTGCAGCCATCGTCATTAAACCCGAAATATTATATTTAATTAAAACGATTAATTCACATCCAAAATAAAAGTCTTTGTTTACATATTGTATGTGTTCCTCTTATTAATATATATTTTTGTAATTTTTATTATACAGGATTTATTACATATATCTTATAATATTTATGATAAATATTTTTATGCATTTTTGAAATTATTAAATTACACATAAACATTTATTACAATTTATTTTATTCTTGATAATATTTATGATACATATTTTTATGCATTTTTGAAATTACACACAAACATTTATTACAATTTATTTTGTTCTTGATGGAAATGATGGAAAACAGGAAAATATGAAATGCACAAATGCTTGTTATTAAAAAAAACAATTATAAAAAGTATTAATTATTTACAACAAAATAAATATTGAAAAAATAAAAACTTCATATTCAACATTACTATTCTTAATTTATAACATATTATAACATATAATTATGTTTGTGTGTTGTCTATGTGTGTGTTTGTGCATATGTTGGCAGAAGGAGACGCCGCTTGCCAATGCCGTGTTTTGGGCAGCCAGGAATGGAAACTTGGCCTTGCTTCAGCTGTTACTGAACAGCGGCCGGGTGGATGTGGACTGTAAAGATGGTGTATGTATATCTCTTCTTCACACAATATTCTCAACATGACAATACAATGCAAACACAATTGTGTGTGAGGTCTTTCTGTGCATCACCGGTGTGTTTTAACAGTACGGGACAACAGCTTTAATGGTGGCATCATACGGCGGGCACTACGAGTGTTCCCGTGAGCTCATTATGCAGGGCGCCGATATCAACCTACAGAGAGAGGTATGAAAGCTTTCTGGATCTATATCTTTATTATTGCTGTATGTTATATGTGTTGTTATAGTATATCATTATTCATTATCGCCAAATAATATGTGTAAGTCTCACTTGTGTCGCCGTAAATAATTTATTGTGTGTGCTGATCATCTAACTGTACATTTTCCGGCTTTTTAACATGGCTTATAAATAAATAAACGGACCTAAATTATTTATCCTAGTAGAAATTATTTTATTATGTGGAAAGAAAGAGACCGCAGGATGATGCATGAGACATGAAACCACTGCGAGTGTTGATAAAAATGGATCATTGAAGAAGCCCTAGAATCCACCAATATGAATCAAGTACTGTCAAGCGGCAATAAAATCTCCTGGCATCAGTTCTTGTGGTTTTGGTCTCTCTGATCTAAATATATTAAGAGTGTCAGATTTAGTACGTCACAGTTGTGTTCGGGATGGTGATGGTGTACGTGTCATTCTTTCTCCAGACAGGTTCCACCCCACTTTTCTTCGCCTCACAACAGGGCCATAGTGAAATAGTCAAGCTTCTGTTTGAATTTGGAGCTTCAACTGAGTTTCGGACTAAGGTGCGTTAAAGGGACGCCAAACATAAATATTCTTTAATACAAATCTGTACACATCGGTTGTTCTAAAGGACAAAGAAACTGATATTTAGAAGAATACCTTTTGCTTAACCAACAAGTTCTTGCACCCCATTGATTACCAAGGTAGAATTTTTTTGTTGAACCCAAAATGAGATAGTTTGAAGAATATCATACAGCTTAATGTTCTGGGGTCTTATTGTTTACCAATTCTTTTAATGTTACATTTTTGGAACTACTCGATAGTTAAGATTTTTTATATTCTTTATATTTATATATATATTTTATACTCTTTTCAATGAATAATTTTTTGGGGCCTTAACATGCTCAAAATTTTCCAAAACTTTGGGTCCATTGGCCATTAGGACGTGTCAAAGGATAGGGCACGGATGTGACTCTAGCGCTTCTAAATTGAGAGCTGGCACTACCAACCGTATGCCTTGAAAGCATCCGTGCCACCTCTCTTAAATGTGCGTTAAAAGCCCTGAGAATCTGTCTCATATCTACATTGCATGACTTTTGGGTGAACTATGCCTTTAATTTAAAGTAAACCAACTGTAAGTTTTAAATGAAACCTTGTTGTTTTTCTGACACAGGATGGTGGTACTGCCCTCTCTGCCGCCTGTCAGAACGGTCACACCAAAGTGGTCGACACTCTCCTGAAGAACGGCGCCAATGTTCACGACCAGCTAAACGTTAGTAACGCCACTTCCCCTTTTTAAAACCTATAGCTGCAAGTAAGAGACACACTCGTGCCGTTTCTTCTAAGGTGTCTTCATGTTTGATCCAGACACGATCATGATATTTAAAGCAGCAATTTCTTTGTTTTTCAGGATGGAGCAACGGCATTATTTTTGGCTTCGCAGGAAGGTCACCTGACCGTCGTTCGTCAGCTTCTATCTTCTGGGGCTAAAGTAAATCAACCACGAGAGGTGCACACTATATATTTCTTGAGTTTAGTGGTATTATGATCATATATTACAGGTGTTGTAAATAACCAATCCTCTGTGTTCTGGATCAGGACGGTACAGCGCCTCTCTGGATAGCTGCTCAGATGGGACATGATGAAGTGGTTAAAGTTCTGCTTTTACGCGGTGCAGATCGTGACGCAGATAGAAAGGTGTGTATAGAACGTATTGATCGTATCACTTCCATTAGCTCATTTAAACAGCCTTTAATGTTGAGCAGCCGGTGTTTCATCCAGTTATGTGCTGTCTGATTGTCTTATATCAGTATTGGGTTGTGTTTCTAACTGAAGGATGGCTCCACGGCTCTGTTTAAGGCTGCCCATAAAGGACACTGTAAAGTCATCGAGGAACTTCTCAAGTTCTCTCCATCCCTCGGCCTTCTGAATGTAAATACATATTACATGACTTCTGTATTGTATAGTTTGTATCTAATCTAATCTTATATAGTTTGAATCTCGATTTCTGATTATTGACTGCTGAAGGTCAGGAAAATGTATTGTCAGCTTAATCTGCCTGCTTATGTTTCACTAAATACATTTTGTTTGGAAAAATCTGGATGAAAGTTGTGATGCAAATGTAACTTCACTGTCTCTGTGAATCTAATTTTATTTATTTTCCTATTCTAGAATGGCTCCACAGCTCTTCACGCAGCCGTCATGGGTGGCGATCCAAAAACTGTCACGCTTTTGCTGAAGGCAGAGGCCGACCCGGCTCTACCTAACAAGGTCAGTTAAGATTGTTGAGAAAAGCTACATGATAAAGTTTCTCACTATTCCTACTTTACAGTAGGCAAAAAACCGGAGACCCGATCAAACAGAGAAGGACCTATGGGAAATACGTTATAGCTAAAAGAATCTAAAATATGTTATATTTAATCATATTAGGTATAGTCACCATTTTCAGAAATTTTTTTCTTTCAATTTTAAAGATTTTATGAGTCCTCAAATATTCTGCACTTTTAATTTTCTATGCTTTTTCTCAAAATTCTGTCAAACGTTTTCTATTTTTAAAAGCATTTTTATTAAATAAAATCGACGTTTGTTGTATGTTTGCTAAATTATATTTCTGTCTATTAATCAAATTTCAGACATTACAGCAAACACCTTTAGATCTTTAGATTTAAATAATAACAGACATTTCAATTAATAGTCCCAAAACTTTTGACCGGTAGTGTTCTGATTTTATAGTACGCTTTGGGTAGACACTTTGCTGTACCATGAGATCAGAAAGTTCATCACTTCAACATTTATCTTTGTGGGAAACTTGCATGCAATAACGTATTGTTAAATACTGATATCTGCTTGCCACTATGCCATGATTTGATGGCTAAATTATGATAAAACATTAATATAATTAAATATATTATAAAACAAACTTGATGAATAGATTTAACTTAAATGATGAATAATTAAAAGTTTATTATTTATTTTATAATTTTTCTATAATACTCTTTCAGAATAATGAACTACCCGAAGATCTTACGAAAAATGAACGAGTTCTGAGGATTCTGCGACGGCCGATGCTGAATGGAGGCAGTTGATGTTTGCTTCTAGCTTGTCAAGTCCATAAAAGATAAATGCACTACAGCCTCTCGAGAGAGGTAAAGAACGACAGCCTGTCCGTGTCATAAAAGATGTTTTAATGGTGCTTGCTTGCAGCTTCTCGATGCAGAACAACACAAACGCACAGAAATGCATAATGTCATGTCGTGTTGTATTCAAATAATGTCACAGGTTTTATTTCAAACGTGCACCGCATTCATAAGATAAAGATATTTGGTAGAATGTGAAAGATCAATTTGTGTTGTGTAGCGTCTTTTTAGCCGGGAAAGTATTTGGGAAAATTAATGTTTATGAAGAAAGAGTCCGGGCACGGCAACCAAAGGAATTTCATGTTAATAGATTAGAATAAATATTAATTAATAATGGAATTATTGATGTAATATCTATCCACAGTTTGATCCGATTAATTCCAAACATCCTGTTTGTTTCATCTTTGTGACTGTATATTTGTGTACAAATGCAAAACATGGTTTAACATATATACGATGAATATAAAAAGAGTGAAATATTGTTTCTTTGTAATTATTACACAAATATTCAATTTAAATTCAACAATTTTTTTTTTTATATTATTTGTTGCCAATCACAGAAACTGTTTAGAAACTGAATTCATTGGAATTATATCTAACATTTGCCAAAAAAAAAATTAAATAAAAACCCTTTATTAGAACCGTGAACACGATTGGCTATCTACGTCACAATAAAGGCGACACGCCTCGAAAGGCGGAGCTCGCACGTCATCGGTCACGTCACAGTAAACAGCGACAACACGGAAGTGAGCGAGGAAGAACAGATTCAAGCTCACATTTCTAAACATCTGATCAACTTTAATCCAAATAAACAATGTGGAGCTTTCAAACAATCCCCCTGACGCTGTAACCCACCTCCAGTTCCCACATAAACCCTACAGTGACGGATTTATTCGACGACAATGGCCTCCAATGCCACTTTACAGGTAAGACTTGATTTAGTTTGTTGTTGTATTTAACATCAACACACACCAGATCAATGTTGCCCTTTAAAGGCAATCAAATGTGAACTTTAAGATCAAATAAATAAATAAGATATAATTCAACTTAAGTGTGACTTTAAACTGGTCAAACCTGTTGTGTTGTCATAACACAACACACTTCAGCATGATGTCATATCTGTGTGTGTCATCACATGTTGTGTGACTCTGATGTGTTGTCTCTTCTTCACCATAGAAAGCCATAGATTTGGCAAGCAGGGCTTCGGAAGAGGACAAAGCCAAAAACTACAAGGAAGCCCTCCGCCTCTATCAACATGCCATCGAATATTTTCTGCATGTGGTCAAATGTAAGCCGTCCGTCATCTTTCACCTTCAAGACTCGCCGAAGATCTTCCATAGCATTTGATCTCAAGTCTACAGCGATGGTCTGTTATTTAACCATATCCACTTTGTTTCATGGTGCAGACGAAGCCCACGGAGACAAGGCCAAGCTGAGCATCCGAGCCAAGTGTAAGGATTATCTGGAAAGAGCCGAGCAGCTGAAGCAGTACCTGAAGAAGCAAGAGAACGCTCCGCCGGCCAAGCCCGTGAAGGTCCCTCAGTCCGATGACAAAGGGTGGGATAGGATTTCACCTTGAGTTTAGAATACACGCAGATCGTATGTACGTTTTTTGACATGTCGCACTTTGTAGGACTGACAGTGATGACGGTGATTCGGAGAAAAAGAAATTCCAAAATCAACTCCAGGGTAAAGTATGAAGAGTATTTTTAGCGTTGTTTAAGAAACGCGATCAAGTGTAAATCACGGCAAGACATGTTGTCAAAAAGTAGCGTTAGTAGTTTTGGAACAAAATAAATGTAGAAATAATTCATTTAGATTTGAAATAACGTTTTTAATGTTTTTATAGCTTTGTTTTTAGTTTTTACATTTCTATAAATAAATAAAGGTCATTTAAATCTTAATGAAATTAAATGAAAGTGAAAACAGAACTATAACTTGACCTTTTCTTTTCAAGATTAAAATTTTTTATCACTTTATTTTTTTGGATTAATAGTTATGTTACTTTAAGATGCATGTTATCTATTTTGTTTATACTTATCATATTTTGTTAATTATTTATTTGTTTCTTACGTTGCTGTATGAGAAAATATTATTTTTTATTAGTTTACTTTAGTTTAACATTGTAGGTTTTAGTGCTTCTGACACATTTTAAATTTTCATTTGGGTTTTAATTTTCTCAATAATTTAAATGTCGATATTTGATTTGATTTAAAGAAATACTGGTGTCATACTTGACTTTCTTAAGCCAAATCAAACCTTAAATGTTTTATTTTAATAGGTGCTATTGTCATGGAAAAGCCCAACATCAAGTGGGATGACGTAGCTGGATTGGAGGGAGCCAAGGAAGCTCTTAAAGAGGCTGTCATTCTGCCAATCAAATTCCCCCATCTGTTTACAGGTATGAGGTGTTCAATAAAAAAATATCTGCACCCGTGTCTTTCTAAACTGATATTACACCCCTCCGTTGACTCTTCGTAGGTAAGAGAACTCCCTGGAGAGGAATTCTTCTGTTCGGACCTCCCGGAACAGGAAAGTCCTACCTGGCTAAAGCTGTCGCTACAGAGGCCAACAACTCCACGTTCTTTTCCATCTCTTCATCAGATCTAGTGTCTAAATGGCTGGGAGAAAGTGAGAAGTAAGAACTTAAGGACAACCTTTCACATTAATTTTGGGAGTAAAGTGACAATTAACTGGTTTATAGAAATGGAAGTTGAATTCATACTTACTGTTGGTTTTGTTATCTTCAGGTTAGTAAAGAATCTGTTTAGTCTGGCTCGGGAACACAAGCCTTCCATCATATTCATCGATGAGATTGATTCTTTGTGCGGCTCGAGAAGCGAGAATGAAAGCGAAGCGGCTCGCAGGATCAAAACAGAATTCCTAGTTCAGATGCAAGGTAAATAGGATAATATCACTCAAGAGATTTCGATTTCTTGACCCTCATGCCTTTTTTTTAGGTGTCGGAAACGACAACGAGGGAATTTTGGTTCTCGGGGCGACCAACATCCCCTGGACACTGGATTCTGCCATTAGAAGAAGGTAGGTTTTTAATCTGATTTCTATTTTTGTCAAAGATTTCTATTGGCGTTTTTAACATTTATTGTACGTCCCAGGTTTGAAAAGCGCATCTACATCCCTCTTCCCGAAGCACACGCCCGCTCGTTCATGTTCAAGCTCCACCTTGGCTCAACCCCCAACAGTCTCACTGAAGCCGATTTCATCACGCTGGGGAAGAAAACCGAGGGCTACTCGGGTGCCGACATAAGTATTTTGGTGAGAGACGCCCTCATGCAACCCATCCGCAAAGTTCAGTCGGCCAGTCACTTTAAAAAGGTACGAACACGTGTGCATCGCACATACAATCCCAACACTCCCATGGTGAGATTTAAGAGCTCTAATGCATGTTTTAACAGGTCAGAGGGAAGGCATGGAACAATCCTGATGTTGTGGTAGATGACCTGTTAACCCCCTGCTCTCCGAGTGACCCCAATGCGTTACAGATGACCTGGGTGGACATTGCCAGCGATAAACTACTGGAGCCAATAGTTAGTTTGGTAAGTACGTTGTATGTTCTGAATGCTTTATTTGAAGTTTACAAAGCTTGTTTTGAGCATTGTGGTTTCATGTCTGTTTAGGAGGATATGTGTAGATCTCTAGAGAGAACCAAGCCTACAGTGAATGAGGAAGATCTGGAGAAGCTAAAGAAGTTTACAGAAGACTTTGGGCAGGAAGGGTAAACCGAGCACTGTCAGATATTTTTATACATGGAATCATTCGTGTTCAGGGTTTTAGTTATTCGGTGGAAGTTATTTATGTTTTTCTGTTAGGTTAACAATGCAGCACATCAGGTGCATGGAGTTTTTCTTTGTTTTTTTGAGATCTTTTATATCATCTCGAGGAGGTCAGTCTTTGACTTGGCACTCTGCAAATTTTGAAAAAGATGCAAGCACGATTGATTTGTATGCGGTTTGTCACAGTGTTTCTCTTTACCAATTTTTGAAGAGTGTTTATTTTTCTACTGTTTTCCTTCTTTATCTGTAAACTAAATTTAAGGTAAAAAGTTACTTGTGCAAACATTAAGTACACCAAAGAATAATGGATGTTTGTGTGTTCTATACATGACATTGTGCATCATTTTACAGTTTCACTCGTATTTTAAAAGGATTTGCGTATTCACTGACAAAACAGACAAATGTTGTTTAAGCTTAGTAGTTTATAAATAACACACACGATTCAATGTGATACTTTTATAACATTAAAATGTTGCAATTATATACTTCTAAGTTTGAAACAGTAAAGCAATAAAGGAGACAAAAACACTCACACAAATGAAAATATAAAGCAAACAATCAGTATTCAATCACAACTACAACCATATATCCATTCTGATACTATCATTCTGTATGAAATAAATTAAAGTGTACATGATTATTACTATACGTGCTATATAAATAAATGGAGTAAAGAAAAATGTCACATGTATAATCAATGCCACATTACTGCATATTTTCCCTTTTACTATTTAACCTGAAGCATTCGATCACAAACATTTGAGTGCGTAAAGTTGAAAATAACATCTATGCACAAACAGAAGTCAAGACCAAACACACAAAATAAATACATCTTACAAAGGGAGTGTACATTTTCCAAAAAACACTGCACAAACAAGGCAAAAGGGAAGGTTAATTAAAGGACATCCAAAAATAATAAGAATGGAGAAACTGCAAATAATTAAGGGAAAAGTCAGACATCTAATGACTTGATTCTTTGCACGGTCACATCACATAAATTGTTACATTTTGTCATGGAGAAATTGTTTCCTAAAAATAATATATTTAACATTATATATGGTGTTCCCATCATAAATTTCATCAACTGTCAGGGACCGGACCATTTCACCACACGCTATTGTTAGTAGAAGTCTTTTTCTGCCTTGAAAAGAGTGCTGTAGAGGTGCTCATCAAAATGGTTGATATGACAACGATCTATTAACCTTAAAGAAATCGATATCTCGACTCTAATAACCAATACTGAAGTTTCAAAAATCTTCTCATTACATTTGCAAAGCAAACATGTTTTTCTGCCTTTGGTACAAAGCCAAATCTATTAATGTACACACACACAACCCAGCCTGCTACATTATCACCTACAGTTTGTGTTGCATTGAAAGGTGTAAATAGACGATAGTTAAGACGGCTGTTTAAGGGGTCAGGGGTTTATGCCCGGTTATCGTGAAAACATTAGAATACAGAAAATAAAGAGCCGAGGGCTAAACCTGTGGCGGCGCCGGCTAACATTCCCAGAGCGATGTCACCTGCGTCGTCACGGTGCCGTTCCTGCACAACCACATGATTGACGCCGGGTGCGTAACCTCCTGACAAATCGAAAATAACAGGAATGCTATAGATAAAAGCTTCACTGGGTCAAGTAAACAAAGCAAAGGTATACTTCCTACTACCTTGATACTGATAAGGATAGGAGACTGCGTATTGTTGCCCGTCTGCGGCGTACACCATCTGCGTGGCGTAAGGTGGAGGATGAGGCACATAACCTCCATATCCATCAGGGTAGTACACCTAAACAGAAAGCACCCATGATGAGTCCTAGATAATAATATGTTGTCATTTACGATAACAGCAAACTTTATGACAGCCTGTGTTTTAGTTATTGCTTATAAACTTGTTTGAAAGAAATGATTGAGGTCAATGATTTGTTTGCAAGCAAGCACAAACCTGTGGAGTGGCATTTAATTCAGAGTAAGGGGGAGGGGCTGATGCTATGACTTCCTCGGCAAAGCCAATCTGATTGGCTGCCACAACCTACAAACAAAAACAACAGAGTTCATATAAATCATTCATATAATTTTACAACAATGTCAAGCTCTTGTCATTAATCTGCATATTTTGCTCCAAAAGCAATGTGGAAAAGTCTGCAGATTCTACGGGAAAGGTAAACAAGCGTTTGCTTTCCCCACATATAAAAGGTTGTGTAAGCACACAGTGACTCACCATATTGACTCTAGCATCCTGTAGAGCCATGGTCCAAGCCCTATGAGATAATAGATAAACAATGGTTTCAGTACTTTTGTAAACTTATCTATTGTAATTCAGTTTGGGATGCAGTTTTAAATGACTCACAATGCATCGTCGGCACTGTCTCCACAGAGGCTTATGATGCGCCCGTCCCGGCAGACGATCTGCAGGAGGGAATCTTTGCCTTTGCCGTCCGGTGGCGTGAGCTCTGAAAATAAATAACGAATAACATCAGTCCGTCAACTTCATGTATTAAAGCATGCAATGTCCATCAACACACATTGTGTTACTTTATTATGCAATATCAGGCACTCGAGTATGTTTAGGTTTTAAAAGAAATGGCCATCACTCACCTTTACATGCAGTAGCGTTGCGGATGTTGATGCAGTCCACCTTCATGTGGATCTCATCTTCCATGTCCCGTCGCTGTTGGTCATCATAGAACGCCAGACGTCCATCCGACCAGAGGTCAAACCAGTTCTTCTTCCAGCGACGCAAGATGCTGCCTGAAAGAAGACAACTGTGTTTAAACGTGCAACTAATCCTAACAGTTTGGAGTATCACACATTCACGGGGAAACATTTTGGGACACTTTATATGCATCAGATTTTTAACAAACTCATCTAAATGGGTCAATCTGGCGGTTAGAGAGTTGGACTTGTGATCAGAAGGTTGTGTGTTTGAATCCCAGTGTCAGCAGATAATAACTGAAGTGTTCTTGAAGACATCTTACATCTGTTTACTCTACAGTGATGATTGATTACTGTGTAATACTTGTAAGACACTTTCGATAAAAGTGTCCGCCAAATGAATAAATGAAAAGGGAAATATGGGAATTATGTAACATCTAAAGATGTTATATTTGATCATTTTAAGTGTTATCACTTTTTGAATAAAACTCGGTCTCTATCTTCAAAAAACACCTAAAAACTCATCTTTTCCGGCTACATCTAACTCACTAACTCACTTCTTTTCTAACTACTCATTCTATCAAAAAATAAAATAAAAAATGTATATATATACTTTTTGTAACTTCTCTCTCTGTGTAACTCGGTAACATTGTTGTAGCACTTGTTCACCTATTGTTGTATCGGCTATTTACTGCTTCATTGTCTTCTCGACTATTGTAAGTCGCTTTGGATAAAAGCGTCTGCTAAATGACTAAATGTAAATGTAAGTCGCTTTGGATAAAAGCGTCTGCTAAATGTCTAAATGTGAATGTAAATGTAAAACTATTTCTCGTCATTTTCTCAAGCAGTTTCTTAAAGTCTCACGCTGAGATCTGTCTTAAAGGAGTCTATTCTGCGCTCTTATCGGCTTTATTTCTTCAATATTTAGTCATAATTTAAAAACCCTTCTTTATTAAATATAATATAAGTTTATGAATAACTGTATAAATTATATAAATGTCTATTAAACTAATACCTCCAGATGAAAATAATGAGAAAAGTGACACAATATCCTTAAAAAAGAGAAACAACTCGTCAAGCCTTTCAACTCCAGAGTTTATAAAGTTTAACAGAACTAAAGCTGGACTTTTAAAACCTGTCAACACTGACGTCACGCTGACATCATGACGTCACTCACTCTGTCTGTGCAGCCAACCGCTTTTCACCAACGCCATCCTGCAGGAAACGACCTGTGAAACACAAACAACACATTTATGATTTATTATTATAAACATTTAAAGTTAAATTTAACGTTAATATAGTTTATTTACATTCTATTGAGTTGCTTTTAAACACGACAACAATAAAACAACCGGAAGCTTTTTTTAACACTTTGTGCTATATTTATGTTGTCTATGTGACTAATAAATGTATAAATATATAAATAAATAAATAAATAAATAGAGGAAGAACACAAACCTTGTTTCTGTGTGTTGTGTGCCCGACTAGAGCTGTGACGTCAGCGTCACGAGCGTCACCGCGTCATGTGACCAACGGGACTTTTATTTCTATTTTATTACATTTAAACTGTTTTCTTCAAAACAAAGCGATAAAAATACACAATACAACTGTTTTTATTTTGTTTATCGAATTTATTATTTTTACTTATTTTGATCGATTTCTTAATTTTTTTTTAATTTAAAATGCTTATTTAATATATTTATTTTAAATGTTATTTATTTT
>CM065674.1:2593386-2628386 GCA_033220385.1 Triplophysa yarkandensis
CGCATGTATCTCACACCTGAATGTCTCTGTCAGGTTTATTGACTCGATATGTCAGATGATGTGGGTGCTGACGGCGTGTTTTTTAATGATGGCTGGAGGTTTGAGAGCAGTCTGCGAACAAAACCAGCATTATTCTCAGAACAGGTTCATGCAGGGAGTCACTTACTGGTCTCGGTGAAACACGACCGCTTGTTCTGCATCGGCCCACCGGCAGAAACTTTGTGTTCAGACAGACTTGTGTTTGCGTTTTTTAATCATTTGTGAATTTTTGGATGGTCCGAAGGAACGAACCAATGGCCGAAAACGTTAGGAAACATCAGGATTGGTTAATAGTCAAATGAATAGTGTGTTTAGTTAACTCGTACAGCTTCTCTAAAGACAATCAAACCATCTGTGACCAAACTAAAGGAATGCAATAAACGATATTGATCATTTGAAACCGAAGAACTCAATTCTTTGTTCAACGTTTTTTGTCATTTTAAATCTGAATGGCTTTCTTTCATCTGCAGAACACGGATTAAGATATTGTGAAGAATGTTGGAAAATCAAAAGTCATTTACTTGCGTTGGTTTTGTGTCAAATCGAAGTGAATGGCCGACACTCTGTTCGGTTACCAACTTTCTTCAAAATATCTGCTGACGGAAGTCATTCTGATATGTTAATAATGAATTTATGTATTTCATTAGATTTATAAAAACTAAAAATATAATAGCATTTTGTGCTTAATTAATATATTTATATATTTTATAAATACATATATTTATATATTTTTACTAAATATATATTATATAAATATAATATATATATTTATTAAATAACAATTGAAACCATGTAATAACAGAATGACTTTAAATCAACAAAGGAGTTTTATTTTATTACAAACTGATAGAAAGAATTTTTATGTATATAATGATGTATTTCTGTTGTTTAATATAAATGTTATATCAATATTTTTGGGTTTCAAATCTTCTAATTTCTGTTAAGGATTTGAGACGTTTTTTACATTACTGAAATTTTTTGTTGTATTATTTTGTTTGGATTATATATCGCTAGTTATTTTTAAATAACACTTTAAAGAACGTGTGATGGCTGTGTTACTTCAAATCAGCAGAGAACTATTATTTTACAACTCACTGCTATTAACATTGACTGTATTTCTCCACAGTCATCATAATGTTCCTCTGACGATCTGTCTCAACCATGGAGGACGTGGTCATATCTGAGGATGCTGAACCTCTTCCTGCTGCTTCCCAAAACACAGATCCCACCCTTCGTGAGAGACCGGAACCCGCGCAGGTGGACCATGGGCATCCGTCCAGCACCGTCCTTGATCCTCGCTCCTCATCGGACCCCTCCTCGCCTCCTACCAGGCAAACCCAAAGTTCTGCTGTATCCGTTTTGCAGTCCAAGGTCAAGTCTCTTCCTGAGCGCAAAGTCGTCTGGAAAGAACCAGACAATGTGAGCCAAAACCAGGGGACGGTTCCGGGGACGATCAAGTTGGGATACGCACTGACTGATGCTTGGGGATCAAGTAGCAGCGATGAGGAGATGGGACCACACAAATTTGATCGAAGTGAGTATGACCATGTTCCAACCCTGCGTGCAATCCCACGTGGACTTGGAGAAGGAGCGAGTGTAGAAAACCTCTCGAGTGAGGTCTGTGGAACTCAAGGGGACTGTGTTTTGCCGTGGGACAAACCGTGGATGCCTCCCAAGTTCTTCTGGAGATCTGGTAAGCCAGAGACCCCGTACGGTACAGTAGGGACAGATGGAGGATCCCAACCATGTTCGGTTCCTTCCAAGGTGGCCCACAGGTTTCCAAGGGAACTGCAAAGGTCAGACAGTTTGGAGAGCCACTTGCGCCGGTACAATCCCGGAGAGGTCCAAAACGGACTGTGGCGGGCCGACAGTTTGGAAAGCGTGTGCAGCGGGGGGAGCTCGATGACCCTGGCAGAGAGGGTCGAGATGAACCGCGGCCTTCTCAAACAGATGCTACAGAAAGCACAGGGTGAAGAAGACGAGGACGACCGGCTGATAAACCCGGACCCCACGCACACCCTCTTCAGAGGTAAAACCGTCTCATCCATCATAACCTATGGTAGGATATCATTTGTAACATCGGTAATCCCCTTTTATGAGACAGGTGTGATGAAATGACATTGTCTGCTACAACACGTTGGCGTATTACTCATCAGGATTATAAACATGCACACAACCTCCTTATTAAGCCCGAGGTCACAGACACGAGAGATGGATAATCTGGATAGGAGAGAATAGAGAGATAAGAATTGGCATAAGGAGAGGGAAAACAAGCAGCACGGCGCAATTTGGCCATACAATTATTTTGTTATAAAGCAAAACAAAAATGATATTAAATTTAATTATAATGAATAATAATTGAAGAACGATAAAATGATCTTGAAATATATTTATATTTATATATATATATATATATATATATATATATATATATATATATATATACATATAAAATAATTTTATTTTGTGATTTTATAGACTTTATAGAAAAATGCATACAATTTTCAGATTTAATCAATTCATTTGTATCATTTAGAGTAGTGTGTCATTGGAAAATATGACTTTACATTTATAAACATTAATTTTATCATTATAAGTCCAGTAAGTGTGACAATAGCTCTTGCTCCACACATATCTGATGTCATCCTCTTTCATTTATTGGCACATGATTAAAGACAGAAAAAACTTCAACCGAGTAAATCCAGAAGATGCTTTAATGTCTTCAAGACATCTCCCTGCAATGCTACAGTGCTTTTTGCTCTCTTTACAGTACTTGATAAAAAAAATAACGACAAATAATGACCAATGAAATATTTAGAAAAGAAAACTCATATTTTCTAATGACATACTTCGACAAATGATGGAAATACCGACTCAAACCGTTGATGCAACGAAAGTTCTGATGTGTTTAAGACTTTCGCACGGTTCTGTTTATTCTCTCATTTACCAAAAGCATTTGTAACTGTTTCTGCAGGTATCTGCGGCCAAAATGACAGTGATCTGGATTCTGGAATATCTCTCCAAGGTAGCGAGAGCAGTCAAAGGTGTGCGACACAGATGAACACACTCACATCAGTCATTTACACACACTGAGAACAATCTGTGACTAAAGGATGTGAGGAAAACGTCTGATGGCATCATTTGCTTTTCCGGTCTCTTCTTCTTATTTATAACTCCGCCTAAAAATAAGGGAAAAAGCTTAGCTCCAATCTCAAACGTGGAGTTTAAGAACATACAACCACATTAATGGACTATATTTGACCATATGTACATTTTAAGAAATGTTGGACTTAAGATATTGGTGTCAAATTTCATATTGTGGCTTCATAAAAATGGGGAATATTGTAAAGTTGTACAAGAATATAATATAACATTAAACACCAAGGGATGTTGTCTAATAGAATACTGCAAAAAAAAAACTTTCTGGCCAATCCCAACATTTGTTAATTGCTTATTTGTGCCTGTCATTGAAATAGATCCACGTTTTGATCATGATGTTGAAACCACAATGCTTAAAAATTGGATTTTTATCTATTTTATCTATACATAAATGCTGTTTCAAATGATTTTTGTTAAACATGGATTAAGGTCCATCAATAAAGTCCCAACCTTATTATTTTAAAAAGCAACGGGACGCATAAGACGTAAAATAACTTGATATCATTTTTTTTGTATATCATTTTTATACTTATCTTAAACATATGTATACGCAATATTTAATGGCATCTTCAATAAAAGATCAAATAATTTAAACATTCTTTTATAAAACTCACCGAATAAATCTCAATTACGGACGACATTGGTAAATTTAAGTTAGTCCTGGAGACCCACAAACGGGACCCACAATTTCAAACATTTTCTAATGAACAACCCAGAAATGAGACTTTTCTTTAAATGAAGTAAGGATTATGATTCATTTTCTATCAGATAACACAAACATAAGCCTATCTTGTCCATCTTAATGACACACACACAAACACACACACACACGTGCACACACACAACCTCCGTCAGCCTAATTAGTGTTGACGGCCCGCTCCACATAATCCCCCCTGACTCTGCACAGGAGCTGACGTGTTTCTCTCTCTCTCTCTCTCTCTCTCGGGCCGGCCCACAGGGCCTTTGTGTTGGCCGAAGACCTTCCGTTGAGTCCCCGACACGAGCAGGCCAAACGACTGCTGGAAAGAGCGCGTATGAAGGCCCGCTCCAACCCTCTCAAAGCCGACCACACCATCGTACCCGTCCAGAGGGACAACCTGTAAGTTTTCATAACTCTTTACATCCCTCTGTCCGTTGGGGGTTCGGGGTTTCGGGGGGTTGGGGTTTAGAAGCTTAAGCATCTTGTGTAGGGAGGGCTTCTGCATACGGCTCTCCGTAGGGCCCTTGAAAGGTTGTTTGTGCGAGGGATGCAGCTGCTTATGTGAATGTTTGAGAAGGCTTTAAGAAGCAACAGGTGCAAACGTGTGCTTTGTGTTGATGGTAGTGTTTTATATGACCACACATGTACATTTAAAGTAATAGCACATCACACTGTGTCTTTTTGTCAATGAAAACTCTGGATCCCCATTGCCTTGACATTGTTACGGTTACGGGGATGGTTATCAACATTCTTCAAAATAGCTCCTTTGTGTTCAACCTGTAGGGTTGACTAGATAGACAACATTTTCATTTTGGGGTGAACCAGTCCTTTAATACAATTAGCAGTTATCAGTTTGGTATGAAATAATTGTCCAAATCTTTACTACAGAAGTTTGATCACTGTTTTGGCCGGACGTGTTACGTAAGACAACTTAAATGACACAACAGACACACTGTCAGTGCCTTTAAATCCCACTTCCCCACCCGGCACTCGGTTCTCTACCTCAGCATTTTTACACAAAGACAAACGGGCGAGCTACCCCATACGCCTGAATCCACGTGTCCTACGGTGACATCCGGACAGGATTTGAGCAATTTCACAAAAAAACGTGTTACGTACAGAGAAATATATTAATCAAATGTAATGTATTTACATTAAATATATTAACTGTTCTTATGATTAACGTCATACATAGATGATAATTCCGTCATCATTTATTTAAATGCCGTCAAAACCTTTCCATAGAAAACAAGAAGATATTATGAGAAATGTCTTAGTGATTTTCTGTTCATACAATGTAAATCAACGAGGGTTGTTTCGTTACCAACATTCTTGATCTTCTTTTTTGTTCTGTAAAAGAACAAAGTAGCACAGCTTTGAAATGACAAAACATTATATATTTTGAAGAATGTTGGCAACTGGCCTTCTCTCGCTTGCATTGGTTGTGTATCCATACTTTCGAAATGAATGGGTTCACCTGCTGTTTGGTTATCTACATTCTTTAAAATATCTTCTTTCGTGTTCTTCAAAAGAAAGAAAGTTTGATGAAAAGACATTTCTGGACAAACTATTACTGTTCGGTGCTCCATCAACACTCATTCACTCTCTTGAGAAAAGTTAATAGCATAAAATGTTTTGCATTCTTTTAAAGAAAAACGATCCACATAAAAATGAATAAATGAATACATTTATGTCTAAAAATGTGTGAATAAATACACGTAAATCTCTCTGCTTAAAATCGAATCTTTGACAAACAGCTTTGAGTTCCATCTCTGCTACATCTGTCATATCAGCAGATGTTCTTCTCCCTCTCCTCTGTTTATTTCCTCCTCGCTCGTCCCTGACCGGAAAAAACATCCGTAATGTTGGGTGACTTCTGATGGCTTTGCTCGTGTTAAACTTAACCCTTGTGATTTATAGAACATAGACTTCATGATGAACTTGAAACTTCTAATGTAGTGAGGTCGACCTCCTTTTGGAATTCCTCACTTGGTTTTGGCACCAGCGTGCACGGCCTTGACATTCTGGAATGCCTTTCACCTCATGTCTTCATGCTGTGATGTAGACCGCTGGACGCTTTGGTATGCGTCTGGTTGTGTGCTTGCAGGAATGCAATGGTTTCATGTCTGTGTCCCCACAGGGAGCTGCTGTCCTGGGTTGGCGTACACCAGACGGGTAAGGAGGGCATGGCGGTGGTCTCGGGCAACCTCAGCGACTCCTCCAGCGGAGACTCTGCGAGCGGAACCAGGCGCAGACACGGCCAGTCCCCCACCCGAGTGCGTTTCGAAGACGAATCCGAGAAGGACGCAGAAGTGCGCTACCTGGAGAGACTACGCCAGCGGCGAAGGGCCGGAGAAAGAGCCCAGGGGCTTCTGGTGTCCAAACCCAACTTATCTTCTTACATCGGCGGGCAGACAGAGACTGACTCCCTATTCTGGAAGGCCAAAGCCAAGAAGAGTTTGGCGAACGGGCATTACAGAACTCCAGCGGCGAACAGGCAGTGTAACTCCTGCGGGACGTTTTTGCACGAGGTATCCGGGGTTGGCTTAAACTCGAAGTACGTCCCAAATGGTGAAGTGGAAGGGAAGAAGGTACCATGCTGGGTGGCACCCACCCTTCCCAATCGTCTGGTTCGAATCGAACAGATCAAGGAGACGTATATCGGAACGACGACTCCCGCCATCGTTCAAAGCGACGGAACGCACTGCAGTCTGGCCAACGCTGTGGACTGTGCGAGCTCGAATGGAACGCTTCAGAAGCTTAAGAAGAAGGTTGGATTAGAGAGAAGTAAAGAACAATTGTGCGTCAATGGCTTCAAGGCTCCAACGCCTCCGGCCTGCGATAGGATCGCAGTCAACAGAACTCAAACGTGTTTGTCGAACACTATAATGACATTACCGCACAATCCCTATGCCACAGAACAACCCGCACAGATGAGAATTACAGATAGATCCATTGGAAAGGGCCCAGTGGCTCCTCCATTGCCTCCCAAAGGAGAACCACCCAGTATTCCACAACCCAGCCCCCCTCCTCTCCAACCTAAAAAATCTGCACTGAAATCCAGCTCCAGAGGCCGTTCCAGCGGTCAGCGGACGGTGACCCTCATGTCATCGCCGGAGTACCGCGTGGTGGACGTGGAATCGGTGGAGGTAGGGGACGCTGTGGAGAGCTTTTCTCAGGAGCAGCCTTCAGATGGGTTGGGATGCTGGGAAGACAGATCTGTGATGGGGACCCCTGGAAAATTGTCCAGAGGAAGTCCAGTTTCGTGTAGGGCAAACGATGAAGGGACCCAAACAAGAGGTAAATTTAGTTGAATCCCAAAGTATTAATATTGGACATTCATGACGGATTGTTTGTATTGTTTTGACGGGTTTATATTAAATACATATTGAGTCAAGAACAGTCAAAAAAGAAAACTAATAATATTTTTAAAAAAAACATAATATCCTAAAAACATAATATAATATTTTAGATATTTAATAATTTATATTATAATATAATATAATATAATATAACATAATATAATATAAATTATTAAATATCTAAAATATTATATTATGTTTTTAGGATATTATGTTTTTTAAAAATATTATTAGTATTATTGTTTTACATGTAATTTAAATGAAATAATTATATTGCAATATATTTGTATCAAGAATAAGCATTATATTGAAAACTGCGATTATGATATTGTCTTAATATTACATTTAATAGTAATATTGTAAAAAATGTATCACCAGTATTTGGTTGATAATACAGCAAAGCAGGATTTTGTACCGACATTTTTATTTCGTCATTTTTGTATTTTTTATTATTTCTTTTTTGCCTCGTAACGGTATAAAACTCTCACAAACTCCCTGAACATGTATTTTTAAGTGTCATTGGTTTAACTAAATGATGGCTAAAGTTAACTGATAAATGTGCAGTAAAAATCTTATCACAGTTTAATATCAGGGACACAAATGTAACTTGTTTTATAGAAGGAAACACATTATTATGAGTAAATTATGGAAATGAACCTGTAATGTTCCGCAGATGTGGAGCACACATCAGCACCGCTGGGATCTGATGCAACATCCAGCAGTGCTGAATCAACCCAAGCCCGTCTGAAGACGGACACGTCCGAGGACCAATCAAATCAATGCTTCACAGAACCAACAGCCCAAACATTTTCACAGTAAGCACAAATTCAACATTTGGAAAGTCCAACCGACAACCTCCATTTTTTGGTCCCTTACAAAGTCGTTCAGTCTCTCCTAAAGATTTAATTTCCGGGCTCACGGTACAGATTGGCACTTCGGTCTTAAAGTAGGTCAGGAGAGATATGGGCCAGGATTTATCCAACCATCAGTAGTGGAGCTCCACTGGACAAGTATTACAACTACACAGCCCATCTTCCACCAGGATCACATGTGGTTTAATTCAAACCTATAATAATGTATAATTATCAGGTCGTCTAGGTTCTAAAATAGCATACGTTGTACTGAAATGTCCTCTGTTTTTAGGGCAGGGACAGATGCTGAGCCACCGGGAAGGTCGACCCAAACTGTCCCTGCGACGCTTCTTCTCGGCCATGGGACTGAACAGTGCGGGGTTGTTGGGAAAGGGACGGTCGAGCAGCATGGATCAACTCAGTCTGCATCCTAAATCCAACACGAACATGACCTCGAACCCGGTACGGCCTCATCCTCGCCATCCCCCAGCGCGACACACAGAAAACCACAACCAGCTGAAGAAAGCTCCATCACTACAGTCCATCGCCTGGTTAGCATCAAACATTACTGCTGCAAGAAATATATATATATATATATATACATACATCATAAAAACAATATACATTTTTAACAGGGAAAAACACATTGAATCTAAGTAATCAGGAATGTATTTAAAGCAAAACCACAATTGCAAATATTTGTGCTAATTTTCAGGTTTTTAAATTGATTGTGTTATATTGATTACACTATTTTGTTAATCATTTATACATGCCCCCTTCCAATTAATTCTTATTATAAATCTGTCATTTCTCACCACCAGGGGTCTCCATTTCTCCAGCTGAGAAGATCTTCATCAGCTCAAAACCTTCAGATCTCTAGAAAGAAAACAGACAGATCTTCAGCATATAGTCCAGGAGAACAGCCCTGTAGCCTTGCATTCACCAGGTACAGCATCTACAGACCATAATAACACTCTCATAATATATGAGATATATTATTATATATAATCAATATATATATATGAAAAATAATTGTATGCTATTAGTTGAACATTTATATAAATTGTACTTCTTGTAAATCAACAACAACAATAATAATAACGTAAATCTATATTGTGATATAATGAGTTATTATATTTATTATTTAAGGGACACAAATATATATTATTTAATCAATTCAACAATTAATATTTACTACAATGCATTGAAATAAAATAACATACATGTGTTCTTTAATTTGAATATTTACATGAAATGGAATACAACAGGAATAATAATGTAATTGTCAAATGATTATTATTAGGGACACAATTATAACTTGTTTTTATTGAATTTAGTATATTTGTATTCATATTAAGTTTATATTACATTATAACAAACATAACATAATATTGTTGTATAACTTTAGTTTTTATATAAAATACACTACTAGTGTATCAAGAACAATAATAATTATTTGTAATGCATTATATTAGTTATATAACCATAATATATGTATAATATGTTATATTAATATTTGAATATATTATATTATATCATATCATATCATATATTATTATATTATATCATATATCATTACAGCCATTATATTATTATATTTGGTGGGACCTTATATGGTTCACTTAAAAAAAAAAGAATTAAAACCAAGTTAAAAAACCATAGCATATGGCAATAAGGGTATTTAAATATAACAAAAGACCACCACTTTACAATCTTAAAAGACAGCGTTTATATAAAAAATATGCATTTTACATCCAGTAGTTCATTTTAATTCTCTTTATCACTCTGTATTCATTAAAAGGACTACATTAGAAATGATGGTGTGTTGTGTAAAGCACGCAGTATGTTCCTGTAATGTCCAGACAGCTGTCATGTTGTGCAACAGAACAAGTGTTTTCCATTGACTGGCTCAGAGAGAGAGAGAGAGAGAGAGAGAGAGAGAGAGAGAGAGAGAGAGAGGAGAGAGAGAGAGAGAGAGAGAGAGAGAGAGAGAGAGAGAGAGAGAGAGAGAGAGAGAGACAGAGAGAGAGAGAGAGAGAGACAGAGAGAGAGAGAGAGAGAGAGAGAGAGAGAGAGAGAGAGGAGAGAGGAAAGAGAGAGAGAGAGAGAGAGAGGAGAGAGGAGACGAGAGAGAGAGAGAGAGAGAGAGAGGAGAGAGAGAGAGAGAGACAGAGAGACGAGAGACAGAGAGACAGAGAGAGAGAGAGAGAGGAGAGACACACAGAGAGGACACAGAGAGACAGAGAGGACATAAATAGAGATGTGTGGGTTTACAAAACACAGAAGTGGAATGCTGGATTGATCAGCTGTCTACATACTTCTGATGCTAAATTCAGCTTCTTGCGTGTCAGAAGTGCTTGTGTGTGCGTGTGCATCTCTGTGTGTGTGTTGTTTACGTGATCTAAATGCAAGATATAAGCACTTATAGTACTCTGTTTATATGAATGAGAGGAGAGAGAGAGAGAGAGAGGAGAGATGAGAGAGGAGAGAGAGAGAGAGCGAGAGAGAGGAGAGAGAGGAGTGAGAGAGAGAGAGAGAGAGAGAGAGAGGAGAGAGGAGAGAGAGAGAGAGAGGGAGAGGAGAAGAGAGAGAGAGAGAGAGAGAGAGAAGAGAGAGAGAGAGAGAGAGAGAGAGAGAAGAATCTAGCCCAGTGATTGAAGCAGGCCTGCCGCCTACATCATCTTCCTCATGGTCCAATGAGAACGCAGGGAGCTGTATACACCGAGATGCTATTATTGGCCGCTCGGCAGGATCTAAGAGAGTGTCAGAAAAGGAGACATGCTCATGGGCCAAAAATAGCCATCTGAGCAATTTTTTATGTGGACTCCCAATCACATATATTCTCATTTCAAATAACAAAACAGTTTGTTTTCATTTTAATATAATAAAAACATCCTAAATACATTTATATTATGATTTTGGTCATAAAAGTGCCAATGAATGTGTTTTAGGGACCTCCAGCGTACCTTAAGTGTAGAGGATGTAGGGCGTCCCAGTGCCGTGCGTTCCGTGGGTCCGTGTGGCTCAGGGGTTTCCTGACGGCACAATCCTACTGGAGCTCTCCAGACCTCCACACGGTCCATTTGGTTTCCTCATCTCACGAGGCAAAGGCAGGCCAGACTCAGGTGAGAGAACTCCATCTGATGTTCGAAAGAGACATTCAGAAGTTGAGGATTGTTATTCATAGGTTTTAAGTTTTAAGAATTGTAACAGGTTGCAGTTTTATATGGGCTTTTTAATTTGAATATATTTTTATATTAATGTATTGCTTTCATTCACTTTAATATATGTCTTAATTTTTTATATTACTTAACTTATTAAATATATATTTATATACATTTATATATTACATTATATACATTTTATTTATTGAATCTGTTTTCCAGCCCTTGTGTTATCTGACTTTATTAATATAGTTGGTTTAAACTTTACTTTATTAAAGATCTAAAAAATTTAGGTTTATATTTTATTGTACTTTACTCTCATGAACTTTGGAATCCGCTTTACAAAAACAACCAAAATATACATTACATTTGACATTACATATATGAATGTGCCTTTTAATTTATTTTATATTACTGTATAACCTAAATTTGTTTTCATTTATGTTTAACTTTCATAATTACTTATATATAAATATAAATACATACAATTATGTATTATATGATTCTAATTTCAAAAACATTTATTTGATTTTTTTTTATTTATACCACTTTGACTTTATTCATACATTAAGTAAAATTTAATGTTTACTTGATTTTTATTTGATGAATTTAATTTACATTATTTCTTTTTTAATTATTCAATTTATTTGATCAGCTTTCAGTTTAAGTGTCTCATCTTATAACCTTTTCCCGTTATAATCACTGCGACATTTAGAATTTTCATAAAATTAAAGAATTTCAAATAATATTAAGGTTGATATTGTTTTGGGATTTTATTAACAGACATTTTTTTATAGTTTTAGTTGTCTAAAAAGTAACCTAACACTGATGAATTAAGCACACCCTTAACAGAAACTACAAAAATGTACAGCACATTTAATATAACACATATTATTATAAAACATTATATATGTATATATACATTAACTAAGTGTCTGATTCAAACCCTGGACCTTAGAGTTGCAAGCACTATGGTTTAAAACTCACATTCTTTACTGACTTTAACCCCATGTGTTACTATAGGGGTGTACGTTGAAGAAATGGGTGACAGCAACACTGAGAAACTCTACGCTGGTTTGCTGGGGGTCGGGGATGAGATTCTGGAAGTGAATGGGGAGAAGGTGGCCGGACTGAGTATGGACCTGGTGACCCGTTTAATGACTCAGAACAGCACAGCATCCATCCGTGTTCTCCGTCACAGACGACTCCAGCGCTAAAAACTGATCTCAGACCTGCTCCAGTAACGCCGATAGGGAATGGATAACTGTCGAACAGTGTTAGGAGAGAAGTCAGGCATGAGATTGTGTGCGTAATTGACAGCGGTGTGTTTTACTGCTCAGGCTGTGTCTAGTTAAGGGAACATTTAGAGCACTATTAAGCAATGATGGTGTGACACGGTTCCGAAGGGCAAAACCAATGCATTAGACTCCTATGGTGGCAAATTTAAAGCATGGGTTCCCTGGTATTCTTAAATTTCCAACACATTCAGTAGATCCACTTTCACTGCTGCTATCCAATATAATCCTTGTGCAATTTCATGATGTACGCAATGCAAACAGAGACATTTTCCTTACAATACCCGGATGCTGGAGCATTGATTATACACACCAAATGCTCTTTAGCAAATGAATTCCATACATCTCCACGAGCCGATGCAATAAAACGCCTCTGCTGTGCAATCTGATGCCATTAGTCTGCTGTCCATAATCAAATCAGTATTACGGTACATGCATCACCAAAAGTATTTATAAGTGTTCCTTTCTAATTAAACCTCTGGCTTTTGTGGGAAGGTTTGTTTTCCATTCATTCTGCATGAATAAAATAATGTATGCAATCATTTTGATAACAAAACAAATGAAAATGAAGATTTCAGATGGGGGGTCTGGTTCGCTCTAGCTGTCAGTTTGGGGGAGGTTTGCCAATATATTCCCCACCCTCCCCTATTGATTTGACAG
This sequence comes from Triplophysa yarkandensis, assembly GCA_033220385.1. Classification (NCBI taxonomy): domain Eukaryota; kingdom Metazoa; phylum Chordata; class Actinopteri; order Cypriniformes; family Nemacheilidae; genus Triplophysa; species Triplophysa yarkandensis. Next base: position 2,606,617 of record CM065674.1, read on the forward strand.
TGATTGATCCCATCCTGATCTCCACCATTCACATCACTAGATATTGAGAATATGTGTTTGGAAACCACGAGAATATCTGAAGGTGGGAGACTATTGTGATGGATGTCACGTGTGTCTTTTGTAAGGCCCATAACTCAATCCCAAATATATGAAAATGGGAAATTTAATGTAGCTTAACTTGATTTTTATACTGGGATATTTCAAGGAAATTGCTGAGGTCACGTACTGATTGGTTGCCTAGTTGTGCGTTTAAAATCCCCGCCCCTATGATCATGATGGTACACATTCCTCCTTTAATGTAAGGCGATTTCTTTATCTGTTATGCAAAAAACATGTATGTAAAAATAAAATATATTAAAAAGTAATATATATTAAAAATAGATTTTATCTAAATATTTTAATATACATACAAAATAGAGCCTAAGTGATTGTAAAAAAATATGCAATGATTTAAAGGACGCTTTTATTGTGTTTACAGTGTGCAATATATAATGTGTTAATATGTCGGATGGAAAAATAATCCGTATTTTTTTCATACAATTTATATACTGCTGTTTCCCTGTCATAAAAACGACTGATAGCAAAGCATGTTATAGTTTGACAGGCCATAATATAATAAATATAATTGTTAATCTGATGAAATACATCCTTTAGAAAATGCGTAAAGAGTTCTTATTGGGCCAGCGGTTCCTGTGTTGTGATTCAACAGCAAAGTTAGTTGTAAATGATTCAACAAATGTGAAACCCATACACTGAAAATAATGGGTTGTTTGAATACTTAATTTAATCATGTCCATTGGTTTCACATGATTCAATTAAGTTAATTTTACAAAATAGCTCTATAAATTGAAAAAAATGTTAAAACAACTGTATTTAATCATATGGAACATAAATTTACTCATACTTTTTTCCGTGCATAATATATTATTGCCATATATTGCCATTTAATATTAAAAAAACTCTTACATTATGAAAAAAGAGATATCACATGTGTTTAATACTTTAGATTCTATCAAAATATTTTTTTTTATAATTTAATATTTATGTGAAATATTTTTACACAATATTGTGTACTATATTATATTATATTGTATTATGTTTTTTGTATATGTATTATTTTTTCATGTATTTCAACAATATCATATCATATAATATCATATCATAATTAAATAACTTTAAAATTATCTTTATGCAGTCTTACAAACCCCTATACTTAAAACACTAAAAATTTTATAAGAAATTTTACATTTTAAACTTAACCCTTCATTTCCCAGAATTCAACGTGATACACTGTCACTCCGAAACAAGTTCCCAGGTGTCCCTGAATACAGTTAAAGGCATTTTCCAAGAACATTACACAAGAGCCCTTAAAACCCTGCATGGTTTGAATAGCTCTCGAGTGGTCGGTTTTTGTCGTGTTTGTGTTGTCTCGTTTTGTGTGTATAAGGATGCTAATAAACTCAGCTGTCTGTGGCCCAGCCTCCATCTCCCCACGGGCACGAGAGCTCAGCTGTCTTCTCCACTTACTGAGGGATAAAAGAGCCAAATGCAGAACCTGCATCCTGCACCTGCTGCCTGACACACACACACACACACACACACACACACACACACACACACACACACACACACACACACACACACACACACACACACACACACACACACACACACACACACACACACACACAAACAAACACACACAAACACACACACACACACACACACACACACACACACAGACACAGACAGACACAGACAGACACAGACAGACACAGACAGACACAGACAGACACACACAGACACACACAGACACACACACACACACACACACACACACACACACACACACACACACACACACACACACACACACACACACACACACACACACACACACACACACACACACACACACACACACACACACACACACACACACACACAGAGACACACACACACACAGAGACACACACACACACACACACACACACACAGAGACACACACAGAGACACACACAGTGACACACACACACACACACACACACACACACACACACACACACACACACACACACACACACACAACCCGATTTTTACCTATTTTTAGTGAAATTAAGTTTGTTACATATTTCATAGTGCAAATTATAATAAATGAAATATGCCATTGCTTAAATTTCCCTTTAGCGCAACACTTTCCTTAAAACACTTGCATATATAGGCACATGGAATCGATGAATAAACAAATAACACAAATACTGTTTCTGTATAAACATTATCTTTACATTATCTTTACAAATATGACAAGTTTAGGCAGAATTAATTATTTGTCAAGCAAATAATCGTGATTAATTGCCCCCAGAATAACTGTATTTGTTCACATAATGTAACTAATCAAAATGTTAAATATACATAAACATTTATTATGTAAACACAAACTGTTATTTCAGAAGCAATTAATCATGATTATCGTTTAACAGCCCTAAAAATATATTTGTGTGTATGTGCGTCTACAGAGGCGACATTAATAGACACAGTACATAAATACGTATTTAGTTTTTTGTTTATGGCCTAACTTCTATTTTAAACAAATCTGTCTAATGTCTAGTAAATATTTATACTGAAATTAATAAATAATTCCATAATCTGACTATTTAAAAACATTGTTTTTGCATTGCATGCAGTAATACCCCGGCATAAAAGGGACATTAAATACCTCTATAGATTACAATCATAATCTTTTGGAGAGGGTTCAATGTTGCCGGTCTCAGGTGCTGATCCCTCATCATTACTGGGCCAGACAAAGGACGGGTGGGGGGGGAGTTTAGGAGAAAAGACGCCACCTGTCATAAGATCAGCCTTGAATGGCCTCTCCGCATCCGTTCATCCATCCCGCTGGTTTATTGGATCAATAGAGGCTTGCTCGAACTGCGGCGACGTGAGACCATCACCGTCAACACAGCACTCAATCGATGCTGATATCCTGATGGATCCGGTACCGTTCACCGTCTAATCCCAAACAGGAAATTACATTGGAAGTCTATGGGGCAAATATTTCATGATAAAAAAAATTTCAAAACAATATTTTTAATCAAATGTGATTATGAGAGCGCGTGATAAAATGGTTACTTTGTCTGAAACCTCTTACACTTTAAGCGCATGTGTGCACCAAATCCTTAAGAACACCTTGACCTATAGACCTTCATCTTAAGGGAATCCTTCTGAATATTAGACCATTTGTAATACTTTCAGTTTTAGTTTTTACCAACCCAAACATCAGAACAATAACATAAAAGTAACAAACAATTCAAACTGAATCCATTGTTAACATCCTTCACACTACATATTCATGTCAAAGAACAGAATTGACCTAGAATGAACCAAAACGTCACACGGTTTGAGGTTGTTTTTTTTTAATGGGGCTCAGAATGTCACACAGTGATTGACAGGTGGGAAGAACATGGGCTGGTCTTACACAGAATATTCCGACAGATAGGGAATAACAAAGCGGGTCGAACAAACACAGCAAACAACTCATGAACAGCATTTCTCCGTTCGTTTCATAACCCTACGTAGCCACTTCTCATATTACACAATTATTTGAATCGTAAAATTGCATCATTTACTAAGCATTCAATTCAATCATGTTTCGAGCCAGGAAGAGCCGACATAGCCAGTGTGTCTGTATTGGCCCTAACACTGTTTTTGTCAAAATACTATTACTTATTATACAATAAAAACGTGTTTTTTTCATTATAGTGAACACTTAAAGGGGTGGATGTAAAGTTGATCGAGCAATGCATGTCACATATCCCTCAAACCCAACCAGACCCAACATTTTTCATAAAGAATTATCAACTTTGTGGTGCTTTTCTATTATTCCATGACAACTACGTTCATTTTCATTTTTTACATTTCTGATGATAATTTAGTAGTATTTTGTAAACTGGTGTTGCTGCTATAAGGGCATTGCGTTAATGCGTTAAATCGCTTTGAAAATGACACGTTGCAAAGGTCTTAAAGGGACAGTTCCCAAAAACGGTTAATTCTGTCATCATTTCCTCAACCTCTCCTTTTGTTTCCGCAGAACACAAACGTGTATTCAAAAATATCCAATAAAAATAGAATATGCAAATCTCCAGTGTAGAAGTATATCGGTTCCAACACGTTTCAGCTCAAAACATTTTTCAAATTATCTTTTGTGTTCTTCGGAAGAAAGAAATCGTACAGGTTTGAAATGACAGGAAGGTGACTAAATGATGACCGAAATTTCCTTCAGGAGTAAACGAACCATATAAGGTGCTTTATAAAGGCCTTTTTGTCGTGGAAAAGTTTATTTCCGGGTGAAATATGACAAATTTGTGAATCATGGCATTTTTTCGTAATTCAAATCGTATTGGACCACTAAATTCCGCAACAAGAAAACAATCCAAAAAGGCAAACGTGCTCCATTTATAGACAACAAATTGTAGTGTAAATATCAGAAAACACCTATACAGCTATTTGCATACAAACAACTGCTGCTTTATAGATATTGGGTTGGGTTAGCATTAGAAATACGATTTGTCAGTTAGTGAACATATTAATGGACCAAAGCTTATGCTTAACTTTAAATTAAAAATTTACACCAAGCGTTACATTTTAGAGACTGCGCTCTTAGTTGAAATGTATCTGGACCCTTGTCACGGCTAAGGCACTGGCTAGATACTGACCTACAAGTTCCAAGTAACTACCAACGGATAGTAAGGTGGTCAAAAGAATGAGCCGATCATCTCTAACATACTACAAGTAGATCAAGCAAACAAACACAAAAGGATCTCACAATTCACAGACTTTTAACGAACCACAAAATGTTAGGGGCAAAAAACTTAAATAACTGTGTTATTGCAAATATGGGAGATATTGGGATTAGTAGTCTATATGGGACCTACAGGCAGTTCCATAATTCAATCCGATTAAACGAAGTGAAGCCAAAGCCTCCATAGTGAACACATCTCAGGATTCAACACACTAACTTCTTAAAAGAAGAAAAAGTAAACAAATCACACAGATTTTTTTATCTTACTATTAATATCATTAGTAACATACCCGCTCAGACACCATCACGTTTGTTAAAGTCCAGTGTTTAACTTGTTAGAGCTTCACATGTAGTGTCGATTATTTACAGTGGTCTAAACCTTCTGTAACAGCAGTGCAAAGAACAATGTCATTATTTTTTTAGAAACCCTCGATTCTATACATATACAAGTCGAACTTTGCGATAAAAATCATAGTCCAGAACGCATGTTTTGCTGAAATACCAAAACACTACTACCAAAGTTATGAAGTATGCCATTTATCTGCTGGTTTGAAAACAGATCTGCATTCACACGTTCATGTCAGCCTTATCATCTGGGATCTACTTTTATAATGAACTGAAGTATGAAATATAAAGCAGCATCTTACTACAGTATGGAATAGTGATGGAGAGGAAAATGTGTTTTGATGGTTTTCTCTCTTCCAAGCACCTTTAGTGAATACACACAGGCGAGAGAGCCGGAGTGCCTAAAGCTTGCAGTGTGTTTTCAAAGAACCATGAAGAGGATTATCACGACCAACAGGATAGCCAGGAGGATGCCGATGGCACACCACTGCCTTCGATCTGCAGGATCAAACGATAAGAAGTTAAAATTCGTATCTGTAAGTTGACTTCCCGTCCTCAGGAAGCGCACGAATCTTGAAAAGTATTCAAGCCACATGACTTGCATAACGCGCGACGGTAAGCGAAGCAAGCCTTCCGTACTGCGACCTACCGCTGGTCATGTGAGACACTTTAGCCAGTTTCTTCATGACATTATCCAGCCTGGAGTGAGTGCTGTCCATCTCGTGGGAAAAATCATCCAGCATTCTGAAAACACAGCAGACGTCAGGATGAAATCAAAGAGACTTCCACTTTCACTGAGCCTCGACTTACACAGCCTGCTCATCCAATTCTTGGCCGATCCTTTGAGACATGTTCTTCAAGACGCCGATGGTTCCCGAAACCAGCTCTAACTGTTCGTCCTGGTGCTCCGCTATGAGCTGCCGAACAACAAGTTTCTTTTATATGATGCGCAACATATACAGTAAATTCGACTTTGAATCTAAAAAACGTACCTGCTGTTGGGTTTGTTGTTCGTCGATAAATTGGGAATTTGCAGATTGCAGCTCATTGTCAAGTCTAGTGTATTTATCAGCGCTGGGTTGCCAGATTGGACCGCGAGAGCCACTGTCCCCCATCAAAATCTTAAATAGAAATGCGGAGAAATGTTACAACGCATTTCAGGATCAGCACAACAGACATCCAAGAGCTTAGAGACGAACCTGTCGCCCCTTCCTCTCTGACACGGCAATGACTGCCGGACTTGTCATGTGGTCTCTCAGTTTCTGGGTAAGCATAAAATAAACATAACATCATATGCCTTTAAAAACCGGTTCTGACAGCCTGTCGCTCAAGTCTGTGTACCTTGACTGTTTGTCTCGTGCTCGTGATGAACGCTTTTCTCTTCGCCAGCTCCGTCATATCCAGATTGAACTTCTTCGGATTGGCCTCCACAATGCTTGCATTCCAAGTTAAGGCACAACATCACAGACAAGAGCGCCGCTGCTCACACACATCACCACTGAAAGGATATTGATGGTCTCGTCCAGGTCCTCCAGGTCCCATTCGATGGACCTCAGGCTGTTCCGCAGCTCGTTCGTGGTCCAGTCCATTTCCTCCTTGGTGGCCCCACCCGGGTCCTGTACCAACTCCGTCCATCTTTGATGCAGCCCTTGAGCGTTGTTCACGGCCTTCTGCACCTCGCTGTAACAAACAAGGCCTACGATTATGGGATGGTTCTGGCACACATGAAGAAAGGCTCGTCTGTATAAAGTTCGGTTGATGAAGATATGTGGACGAACGATTACAATAGAAGTCGTACCCCGGATCGTTCGTGCCCGACATTCTTCGAAATATCTTCTTTTGTGCTAAACAGAAATATACATTTATTTCTTTGACTATTGTAGTGTATGGGGACAGTGATGTTCGACCAAAGGCATTCTTCCAAATATCTTCTTTTGTGCTAAACAGAAATATACATTTATTTGTTTGACTATTGTAGCGTATGGGGACAGAGATGTTTGACCAAAGGCATTCTTCGAAATATCTTCTTTTGTGCTAAACAGAAATATACATTTATTACTTTGACTATTGTAGTGTATGGGGACAGTGATGTTCGACCAAAGGCATTCTTCCAAATATCTTCTTTTGTGCTTAACAGAAATATGCATTTATTACTTTGACTATTGTAGCGTATGGGGACAGTGATGTTTGACCAAAGGCATTCTTCCAAATATCTTCTTTTGTGCTAAACAGAAATATACATTTATTTCTTTGACTATTGTAGCGTATGGGGACAGAGATGTTTGACCAAAGGCATTCTTCGAAATATCTTCTTTTGTGCTAAACAGAAATATGCATTTATTACTTTGACTATTGTAGCGTGTGGGGTTGCGCGTGATGTTCGACCAAAGGCATTCTTCGAAATATCTTCTTTTGTGCTAAACAGAAATATGCATTTATTACTTTGACTATTGTAGCGTGTGGGGTTGCGCGTGATGTTCGACCAAAGGCATTCTTCGAAATATCTTCTTTTGTGCTAAACAGAAATATGCATTTATTACTTTGACTATTGTAGCGTATGGGGTTGCGCGTGATGTTCGACCAAAGGCATTCTTCGAAATATCTTCTTTTGTGCTAAACAGAAATATACATTTATTACTTTGACTATTGTAGCGTATGGGGACAGTGATGTTCGACCAAAGGCATTCTTCGAAATATCTTCTTTTGTGCTAAACAGAAATATACATTTATTTCTTTGACTATTGTAGCGTATGGGGACAGTGATGTTCGACCAAAGGCATTCTTCGAAATATCTTCTTTTGTGCTAAACAGAAATATGCATTTATTACTTTGACTATTGTAGCGTATGGGGTTGCGCGTGATGTTTGACCAAAGGCATTCTTCAAAATATCTTCTTTTTGAAAAGTCGACCATACGGTTGCCATGGAAACACAATAACGATATCCCTGAATCTGACTCGATTTATAGGTTCAAATGTCATGAATTCACCAAAACACAACGATAAAACGTAATCTTCTCGACTCCTATCCCATAATTCCCGCCCGGATGTATAAACTCACCCTTTCACCACAAAAAACGGATCTTCCATGGACATGTTGATGTTTTCCGATGGGCTGATCTCATGCTCGTGATCCTCTGACACAGGACAGAGCTCGGTGTTTGTTTACATGTGAGGAGAAACACCGACCCGCTCAGCCGCCATTACTCGGCGGATCACTTCCGGCTCATGGAGCGTCGCGCGCGCGACTTCCGGTGAACAAGCAACTGTGCCAGCATGTTGTGTTGAAATGACCCAGAAACATTTATATAAAATAATCAAGTGTGATTCTGAGTTTACATTAAGATGTTTAAGAGGTGCAAAAGTCCTAATCTTCTTTTATAATATATTCTTTTTTACATTTGACAGCTGGATCATGAAAGTTTGTTTTATCATCACATGATGTTGTGTTATTTTAATGGTTTCAGTACACAACATTCACTTATTAAAGTTGGATCACAGCATGTTTATAAGATGTCTGTAAGATGTCTGTACTGTAAGATGTCTGTACTGTAAGATGTCTAGAAGATGTCTGTACTGTAAGATGTCTGTACTGTAAGATCTCTAGAAGATGTCTGTACTGTAAGATGTCTAGAAGATGTCTGTACTGTAAGATGTCTGTACTGTAAGATCTCTAGAAGATGTCTGTACTGTAAGATGTCTGTACTGTAAGATGTCCAGAAGATGTCTGTACTGTAAGATGTCTGTACTGTAAGATCTCTAGAAGATGTCTGTACTGTAAGATGTCCAGAAGATGTCTGTACTGTAAGATGTCCAGAAGATGTCTGTACTGTAAGATGTCTAGAAGATGTCTGTACTGTAAGATCTCTAGAAGATGTCTGTACTGTAAGATGTCCAGAAGATGTCTGTACTGTAAGATGTCCAGAAGATGTCTGTACTGTAAGATGTCCAGAAGATGTCTGTACTGTAAGATGTCCAGAAGATGTCTGTACTGTAAGATGTCTAGAAGATGTCTGTACTGTAAGATCTCTAGAAGATGTCTGTACTGTAAGATGTCCAGAAGATGTCTGTACTGTAAGATGTCTGTACTGTAAGATGTCCAGAAGATGTCTGTACTGTAAGATCTCTAGAAGATGTCTGTACTGTAAGATGTCTGTACTGTAAGATGTCTAGAAGATGTCTGTACTCTAAGATCTCTAGAAGATGTCTGTACTGTAAGATGTCTGTACTGTAAGATCTCTAGAAGATGTCTGTACTGTAAGATGTCTGTACTGTAAGATCTCTAGAAGATGTCTGTACTGTAAGATGTCTGTACTGTAAGATCTCTAGAAGATGTCTGTACTGTAAGATGTCTGTACTGTAAGATCTCTAGAAGATGTCTGTACTGTAAGATCTCTAGAAGATGTCTGTACTGTAAGATCTCTAGAAGATGTCTGTACTGTAAGATCTCTAGAAGATGTCTGTACTGTAAGATCTCTAGAAGATGTCTGTACTGTAAGATCTCTAGAAGATGTCTGTACTGTAAGATCTCTAGAAGATGTCTGTACTGTAAGATCTCTAGAAGATGTCTGTACTGTAAGATCTCTAGAAGATGTCTGTACTGTAAGATCTCTAGAAGATGTCTGTACTGTAAGATGTCTGTAAGATCTCTAGAAGATGTCTGTACTGTAAGATGTCTGTAAGATCTCTAGAAGATGTCTGTACTGTAAGATGTCTGTACTGTAAGATGTCTGTAAGATCTCTAGAAGATGTCTGTACTGTAAGATGTCTGTAAGATCTCTAGAAGATGTCTGTACTGTAAGATGTCTGTACTGTAAGATGTCTGTAAGATCTCTAGAAGATGTCTGTACTGTAAGATGTCTGTAAGATCTCTAGAAGATGTCTGTACTGTAAGATGTCTGTACTGTAAGATGTCTGTAAGATCTCTAGAAGATGTCTGTACTGTAAGATCTCTAGAAGATGTCTGTACTGTAAGATGTCTGTACTGTAAGATCTCTAGAAGATGTCTGTACTGTAAGATCTCTAGAAGATGTCTGTACTGTAAGATCTCTAGAAGATGTCTGTACTGTAAGATGTCGGTACTGTAAGATCTCTAGAAGATGTCTGTACTGTAAGATGTCTGTAAGATCTCTAGAAGATGTCTGTACTGTAAGATGTCTGTAAGATGTCTGTACTGTAAGATGTCTGTACTGTAAGATGTCTGTACTGTAAGATGTCTGTACTGTAAGATCTCTAGAAGATGTCTGTACTGTAAGATGTCTGTAAGATCTCTAGAAGATGTCTGTACTGTAAGATGTCTGTAAGATCTCTAGAAGATGTCTGTACTGTAAGATGTCTGTAAGATGTCTGTACTGTAAGATCTCTAGAAGATGTCTGTACTGTAAGATCTCTAGAAGATGTCTGTACTGTAAGATCTCTAGAAGATGTCTGTACTGTAAGATGTCGGTACTGTAAGATCTCTAGAAGATGTCTGTACTGTAAGATGTCTAGAAGATGTCTGTACTGTAAGATCTCTAGAAGATGTCTGTACTGTAAGATCTCTAGAAGATGTCTGTACTGTAAGATGTCTGTAAGATCTCTAGAAGATGTCTGTACTGTAAGATGTCTGTAAGATCTCTAGAAGATGTCTGTACTGTAAGATGTCTGTAAGATCTCTAGAAGATGTCTGTACTGTAAGATGTCTGTACTGTAAGATGTCTGTAAGATCTCTAGAAGATGTCTGTACTGTAAGATGTCTGTAAGATCTCTAGAAGATGTCTGTACTGTAAGATGTCTGTACTGTAAGATGTCTGTAAGATCTCTAGAAGATGTCTGTACTGTAAGATGTCTGTAAGATCTCTAGAAGATGTCTGTACTGTAAGATGTCTGTACTGTAAGATGTCTGTAAGATCTCTAGAAGATGTCTGTACTGTAAGATCTCTAGAAGATGTCTGTACTGTAAGATGTCTGTACTGTAAGATCTCTAGAAGATGTCTGTACTGTAAGATCTCTAGAAGATGTCTGTACTGTAAGATCTCTAGAAGATGTCTGTACTGTAAGATGTCGGTACTGTAAGATCTCTAGAAGATGTCTGTACTGTAAGATGTCTAGAAGATGTCTGTACTGTAAGATCTCTAGAAGATGTCTGTACTGTAAGATCTCTAGAAGATGTCTGTACTGTAAGATGTCTGTAAGATCTCTAGAAGATGTCTGTACTGTAAGATGTCTGTAAGATCTCTAGAAGATGTCTGTACTGTAAGATGTCTGTAAGATCTCTAGAAGATGTCTGTACTGTAAGATGTCTGTACTGTAAGATGTCTGTAAGATCTCTAGAAGATGTCTGTACTGTAAGATGTCTGTAAGATCTCTAGAAGATGTCTGTACTGTAAGATGTCTGTACTGTAAGATGTCTGTAAGATCTCTAGAAGATGTCTGTACTGTAAGATCTCTAGAAGATGTCTGTACTGTAAGATGTCTGTAAGATCTCTAGAAGATGTCTGTACTGTAAGATGTCTGTAAGATCTCTAGAAGATGTCTGTACTGTAAGATGTCTGTAAGATCTCTAGAAGATGTCTGTACTGTAAGATGTCTGTAAGATCTCTAGAAGATGTCTGTACTGTAAGATGTCTGTAAGATCTCTAGAAGATGTCTGTACTGTAAGATGTCTGTAAGATCTCTAGAAGATGTCTGTACTGTAAGATGTCTGTACTCTAAGATCTCTAGAAGATGTCTGTACTGTAAGATGTCTGTAAGATGTCTGTACTGTAAGATGTCTGTAAGATCTCTAGAAGATGTCTGTACTGTAAGATGTCTGTAAGATCTCTAGAAGATGTCTGTACTTTAAGATGTCTGTAAGATCTCTAGAAGATGTCTGTACTGTAAGATGTCTGTAAGATCTCTAGAAGATGTCTGTACTGTAAGATGTCTGTAAGATCTCTAGAAGATGTCTGTACTGTAAGATGTCTGTAAGATCTCTAGAAGATGTCTGTACTGTAAGATGTCTGTAAGATCTCTAGAAGATGTCTGTACTGTAAGATGTCTGTAAGATCTCTAGAAGATGTCTGTACTGTAAGATGTCTGTAAGATGTCTAGAAGATGTCTGTACTCTAAGATGTCTAGAAGATGTCTGTAAGATATCTGTACTGTAAGATGTCTGTAAGATCTCTAGAAGATGTCTGTACTGTAAGATCTCTAGAAGATGTCTGTAAGATCTCTAGAAGATGTCTGTACTGTAAGATGTCTGTAAGATCTCTAGAAGATGTCTGTACAGTAAGATGTCTGTAAGATCTCTAGAAGATGTCTGTACTGTAAGATGTCTGTACTGTAAGATGTCTGTAAGATCTCTAGAAGATGTCTGTAAAATGTCTGTACTGTAAGATCTCTAGAAGATGTCTGTACTGTAAGATGTCTAGAAGATGTATAGAACACGTTTGTAAGATGTCGGTAAGATGTCTAGTAGAAGTCTAGTACGTGTATAGAACATGTCTGTAAGATGTCTAGAAGAAGTCTAGTAGATGTATAGAACATGTCTGTAAGATGTCAAGTAGATGTCTGTAAGATGTCTAGAAGATGTCTTTAAGATGTTTGTTATTTAGAATGGATGTACAACAGATGTTTGCACACAGCAGATGTTCTCCAGATCTTTATAAGACATCTCATAGGAGCACCCGTCCTATCTTGATGATATTCCTTCCCACAGAAATTGAAGTGTCCAAAAATATTTAAAAGCATTTATTCTACAATACTGTTTTACGTGCACATAATGCTTCATTTGTTTACAGACATAACATTCGGAATATAAAGCAGCAGGTATGTTTCTGTATCAATGTCTGCTCTGTAACGCACTACGCTTCATCCATTATGCATCATAGAGTATCGCCTTCTCATTATTGCCTATCTAAAGGAGGCTTGTGTTCACTCACAGACTTGTGTATGATATAACCAGCAAATCAGCCGGAAACACTGACTTAGTAAGCAAAGCTTTATAAATGAATTACCTCTGAGCCTGGACATTTATAGCGTCGGACATTTATAGCATCAGTTGGCACTTTTGAGCATGGCGTGAATATGCAATGAACGTCGAATGAAAAGTCAAGATAAATGACATAAATATACGGGTCAGTTGTGTTCTGGTGGTTAGAGAGTTGGACTTGTAATCAGAAGGTTGTTGGTTTGAATCCCAGTGTCTGATAATAACTGAAGAGTCCTTGAAGACATCTTACCCCTGTTTACTCTACAGTGATAGATGTACACTGTATAATACTTGTTAGACACTCTGGATAAAAGCGTCTGCCAAATAAATAAATGTAGATATTTGATAGCGTTCTCAATCCTAATTTCTTCATTTACAGTAATATTTAGTTAAATAAAAACCTCGATGGTGGAAGGATCTGCCTCTGGCTTCACGCTTGTCAGACTCGGTCTCTAGCTTCAAAAAACACCTAAAAACTCATCTTTTCCGGCTACACCTAACTCACTAACTCACTTCTTTTCTAACTACTCACTCTATCAAAAAAAATCTTTTGTAACTTCTCTCTCTGTGTAACTTGGTAACATTGTTGTAGCACTTGTTCCCCTATTGTTGTATCGGCTATTTACCGCTTCATTGTCTCCTCGACTATTGTAAGTCGCTTTGGATAAAAGCGTCTGCTAAATGACTAAATGTAAATGTAATGTCATGTAAATAATAACATGTCAATGTTTATCAAACGACTTCATAGTTTTGTCTTGCTTTCTTGCGCACGACACCAGAGAATATATTTAGAAGAAAGCCAACGCCAAGTGCCAGGAACATTCTTCTAAATATTGCCAAGAAGGTCACACATGACATCGCGGATGAGTAAAGACAGAGTGCTTATTTTAGATGACTGTCATTAAAGACAGTAAGATCTCTATCAGACTCGTCAGACTCGATCTCTATCTTCAAAAAACTCCTAAAAACTCATCTTTTCCGGCTACATCTAACTCACTAACTCACTTCTTTTCTAACTACTCACTCTATCAAAAAAAAAAGTTTATATAAATACTTTTGTAACTTCTCTCTCTGTGTAACTCGGTAGCATTGTTGTAGCACTTGTTCACCTATTGTTGTATCGGCTATTTACCGCTTCATTGTCTCCTCGACTATTGTAAGTCGCTTTGGATAAAAGCGTCTGCTAAATGACTAAATGTAAATGTAAAGAGAAGAATAATGATGTCATCAGTCGGTGGATTAAATCGTCACAAATGATTATAAAAGTAATAAGTATCTCTTATCAATGATTACATAATGTGTAATTGAGTTAAGCCTAAATATAAGCGATGGACCACATCACGATATGAACTGTGATGGTTTATATTTAGGTAAACAATCCCTGAGAGTGCCTTACGTCATACACTGCTCTTGCTGTCAGGGTTGTTTATGACCCACATCTAAAACCAAACACACAATGATCATCCCAGTGCATAAATAAAACACAATCATGATGTCATCTCTGCTTTTGTCTTCTTCGACACAACATGACATCTCCCACATTGTGTGTTCATTGTGATAGTAGCAGTGAACTGTTTCATCACACCAAACATTGCCCCTCCCCCCCACAGCTCCATTCACATTTGCCCAGACACCGCAAAGCGTGTGCACAATAGAGTCACGTGGTCCCAGTGGAGCAGACAAACCATTACGTCATTGGAGGAAGTCGACGAGAAGAATTAAAGGGGAAGTAACATGTTTTCTCTTGACGGGAAATCGAGTTAAACGGTGTGGAAAATACGCTCATATTTAACATTTAGACAATGATTATTAAATATTAGAGTAATATTTAGATAATTAAACACAAATCGTGTTAAACTTTTGTTTCATATTGATATTGTTTACAAACGTAACGACTCATTTGATAGAAGAAATAACGCTCTAATTGTAGCGTTTTCATTTTATAAACGTGATCACATTCTCAATTTAACCGTATATACTTTTATTTCCCTTTAAACGGTTGTCACGTGTTAGTATATGCATGACATAAGAAACAAAACATGACAAAAATGTAAAACAAAAATATTAAACGTTTGTGTTACGTGCACATTATATTCAAATGTAACGTGTAGATAAAACAGCGTTTTACCGTTATAATAATTCCCATTTTATGTTATAAACAATTCTGTCCCTTTAAACACTTCTCCCACGTTAGTATTTAAACATGACTCATCGCCGTCCAGCGCGCTGATTGGCTCGTGCGGGTTTGGCGGGGTGTGATGGCAGCACTCGGCAAGCGTCGTGATTGGCCGGTGTAAGCGATGACGCGTCCGTATATAAGCGAGTTAAAAATAGCAACGGTCTCATTCCGCTCCAGACGTCGTTGGGTGCGGGAGGGAACAGACGCGACGCCGCTTCTCCGACGATTTTAAGGACAACGTTCGCGTTTATCAACCGTTCGATGATTCGTGCGCACAAATAAACGACGTTCACGTATTAGAGCTCGAGCGGATGTGTGACGTATCTCGGGGAGAATCCTGACAGGAATCAAAGCCCACCGGACCGGAACGAAAGCACGTAACGGTCGCTGTAATCCAGTCATGGAGTATAAAGTGGAAGCGCACCGGATTATGAGCATTTCTCTCGGCAAGATTTACAACTCCCGCGTTCAGCGCGGCGGCATTAAACTCCATAAGAACCTGCTGGTGTCTCTGGTGCTGCGCAGCGCGCGACAGGTTTACCTCAGCGATTACTACGGCGGCGCGTTTCTCAACGCGCGCGACGAACGCGACGCCAAGGAATGGGACGGAGAGCGGGAAAACTTCCCGCCCGAAACCGACGCGGGGCGCCTGACCCCCGCACCGGAAGCGCGCGGCACGAACTCTTCGTCCGATGACGTAACGCGGCCAACGGTCGAGGAGAGTCCCGCCGACGCGACGCTCGGAGGCTCGGCGGAAACGCGCGTTGCCACGAACCGGAAGAGAAGCGCCGAGGAGTCGACGCGCGACGACGCGCCGGTGAAACGCAGCAAAGTCTCTTCTTCTTCGGAGGAAGAGGAGGAATGTGAAGAAATGGAGACCGGAAACGTGTCTAATCTCATCACGATCTTCGGATCGAGTTTCTCGGGGTTGCTAAGCAAAGACGCGGCGAGCGTTGACCCGGAAGCGGAAGCGGAGGAGAGCTGCTGCGATCAGATGCTTAAAAACCTAAACCAGTGGAATACGGCCATAGTGGCGTTCTGACTGTAAACAAGCCACGTGTTGACTCCTGTAGCTCTTCCGGGTCGGTCCGGAACACGTGGTGGGACTTCCGGGTCAGCGGGATTACAGTGTGACGTCACTGCATAGGAACGCGAGTGGGACAGTCGTGAACTGGACTGAATGCCAGAGTTCTGAACGTCTTTGTTTTAAAAAGACATGTACATTTTGTAATGTTGAGTGTGTGTACATATTGTTGCCATGTTGCATTGAATCTATGTATTTTGGTATTTGCTATCATGACAATTTACGTGGTGCTCACGTATTAAAACATTGTGAAATTACACCTGCTCTCTCTCTCTACTTTTGTTTATGAGCTAAAGTTTGGGACGGTCTGTGTATCTAACTCTTAAAATGATAGTTCAACATTTCTATTCTGTCATTAATGGCATTTCATTCCAAGCATTCAAGATATTTTGAAAAATGTTGGTAGCTGCACTGAACACAACCAGAGCCAGTTAGGTTCTTTGAAATACCTCGTGCAGGATTGAAGTGACGACGGGTTTAAAGATGACCGGTTTTGTTTTGGGAGTCGAGGAGACAGCGGGTCAAAGGATACCACTTATAATACGCCGTCTTATCATACAAACCTGCACAAGTGTATACATTCCAAATGAAACCGGATTGTTACCGAGGTTCAAAACACATCTTTCAAACATCTCCGCATTCTTTCCCACGACTGAAAACTATACACGCAGTCGAAGGTGATCCAACGAGTTTGAGAACAAGAATTCTGGGCTGATGGGCTCCACCGGCTGTTTTGACTGCGTGTTGTAGTGAGATGTATGGTCGTAGTATGCGTGGCATGCCGGGTTTAGTTACAGCACACGCCGCAGTCTCCTCTTTCAGAGCTTTTCTCTGCTCCCGCGCATTAAGCATGGCATGACTTTCCTTAGAAGAGAAGTCATTAACTTCAAGAGCGTGTTCATCATAGTTGTTGAGCAATTCGTAGTGCGGCGTCTTGATCTCACCCTTCGAAAAGTTTCACTTTGTGTGACTGGTTGCGAAATGTGTTGCTTTAGAGTCATGAGTCTGATATGAACCGAAAATGTAATGATGGATATCTTTAAAGTGATAACTCACCCAAAAGGGGAAACTGTAAATACAAACCTGTATTACTTTAGCAGAATACAGACAAAGATAGTTTGAAGAATGTTACAGAATGCATGCTCTTCAAGCGATAGGTCACCTTAAAAAAATGTTGCCATTGCGTAATTTCAAGCCTTCATGACTATACCTTTTTTTGCAGAACACAAATATATTTTGAAGAATGTCCGTATCTAGACAGAATAAATGCATGCTGTTAGTTTAAAGCTATAGTTCATCCAAAAATAAAAATTTGGTCATTGCGTGATTAATTATCCTGAAAGATACTTGTTCTGTAGAACACAAGATATTTGGAAAAATGTTGGCAACCAAACAGAATGCATGCATGCTCTTAACTTCAAGCGATAGTGTGCCTTAAAATGAAAATCCATCCATCGCGTAAATTCAAAACTGTTTGACTTTCTTTTCTACGCAGAACATGATGAAGATATTTTGAAGAATGTAACTTATGTACACTGACACATTGACATTTGTTTTGTGTCCGTACAGTTGGAGTTAATGGATGCCACTGCTATCCGGTTACCGACCTTTTTTTAAATATCTCTAAAAATCCCTGGATGTTTCCTTAGGTCACTTCGAAAGATCAGATCAGGTAGCTCTAAGCGTGAATTAATGTCTATAAATAAGTTTGTAGTCCTAATGTTGATGATACTTTCAGCTGGACCAGCTCACGGCCGCATTCTTAAGCACAAACATGAGCATCTATTGATAGACTCATTCCCTGGAGGAACACCAGAAGGCATGACTTAAGCTGCTCTCTCACAGAGATGTGGGTCACTGAAATCAGCTGACCGTAGATTTGATTGCCGGTTACGTTGAAACCGAATGTCATCATTTGAAATGGCATCTGAAAATGATTTTCACATAACACACAATTATATAAAACAAATCCGCATGTGGTGCAACAGCACTACTGCGATTGCGTGCTTGGACTCAGTTAAACACATCCAGCTGTCCTCTCCTGACTGGCCTCTCTGCATTCCTGTGTCCTGGAAGGAAAGGTCTGGGAGGTGGGGGAAATAGCAAAGTTGTGAAAGCGTTTCCTGTAGTAGGAAAACGTTCCGGGAGCTCTTTAAAGTTTCATGGATATGGCCCGAGTTCCCCTTTAAATACATTGAAAGGGTTCGGTGGAAGATAAGTCGTGATTTATTGGGTTTTAAGAGCCGTGCCGCGACTTCGTGTAATGTGGTCAGTCCAACCCCCTTTCCCAAAGAGCGGGCGGAAAGACGCCCGAACAAAACACCAGTCTGGATACAAGTAGAGACAAGATCAACCCTGGAAGTCCTTTTGTTCTGCGAGAGCTAAAAGTCACGGAATTTTTCTCTGCTGACACCTCGAATGAGCAATTCGTCAATGATTGAATCGTTCTTCCCAATAAATGATAAAGGTACGATTCATCAGACGCTCAATGTACGAGAATCTTGATCTGGTGAGACTCTTTGAGCGATGTTCAGTATTCACCCCACGGCTCAAAAGGAGTCTTTGTTCGTTCAAATCAGCTTTGTGCAGAAACTCCCGAACCGTCGGCTTCAAAAAGCAAACCAACACACCCCAAAATAAATCTTATTCTGTATCTGATCTGATCTGATCTGATATGGGGCCAACAAAACACCACGCCACACGGCCGCTCACGAGACCTGGTAAAGTAAACAGGGAAACTACGAGCGTGGGGAACTGAAATTTGTAACCGCGAGGCGGTTTGAAGGTTGCAACTTCTTCACAATGACTCGGCGGCCCTCCCCCACGGCAGAACCACAAAGGCGAGTCGGCAGAGAGAAGGGCCCTCGCCGTGGCCCCGCCATTCATCCCGCTTGACCCCCGCTGAAGCCCAGACAAACTGAAGTCTTTGTTTATCTTGGGAAACTGGCGGAGAACAGGAGCGGAGAGGGGTCCGGGAGGGGGAGGGATGGAGAGGATGGGGGCGGTCAAAGAGAAAGGGGGTCGGGGGGGAAGGGTGTCCTGGGAAAAATGCCAGCATGGAATCGGTGACAGGGCCGGGCTTCCTGTAACAGGAGCAGCCTGGGATGGTTGAGGAAGAGGTGGGGGTGCAGTTGTGGTTTGGGGAGGCGGGAGGGAGGGAGGGACGGTCCACCTTTTAGGCCATCGCTCTCTGAACGTGGCGACCCAAGATGTGACGAGCGTCCCGTTGGGCGTGGGGTCGTGCTTAATTGCTGATAGGACGTAACCACTGCCGGCGAAAAGATTTATAGACTTGATCTACGAAATGATGAAGTGTTACTTTAGGTCAGCTTCAAAGGTCCCGAAAGGACCGTCATAAAAATATAAGTACAGTGTGATGCACTCTCATGTTATGGAAATATAACTGTGGTCGGGATTATTCGGCATTGTAACTGAGATCCTGCAGTGATCGTCGAATGTTTCAGTGTCTTAAACGCTACAAGCCGGGGCATGTCGAGAGCAGAGGAAGCTTGGGGCAATTGGGGCAGACAGATGGTCGCCGTGAGAAAGCGGGATGGTGTGCCTTTCCTGTGTTTTGTTGTTGAAGGGGGCATATGTTTGTACAGGAGCCGTGCTATTGATAGATGTTAGAACGATGAGAAACCTTGTCTCTGTTATGGTTTCCATGTTTTATAAACACTGACTGGTATACTGTACGAATCTCTTAAAGGGATAGTCGAAACAAATTCAAAAGTTTGTCACCATTTACTCACCTTTGAGTTTAAAAATCTTAATTCGATTCTTTGTTCTGAAGAGAAAAAGATATTTGGAAGAATGCTTATAACCAAACAGTTTTAAGACCACATTGATTAGTAGTACAAAAAATACAGTATGATTTACTTTGCTCTACTTAACACAAAATTAGATATTTTGAAGAATGTACAACTGTAATTATCACTACTGTGGTAGTCAATGGGGTCCCAGAACTGTTTGGTTTAAAGCGTTCTTCTGAATATCTTCTCTGTGTTTAATGCAACAAATAAATGTGTAAATCAAAATTTTTCTATTTTGGGGTAAACTATCCCTAAACACAACAATTTTCACCTCTGTGCTTCTACAAAAGAACATAATTTATATCATTTATAAACCTAAAGATGGTGTCAAGAGCACTAGACATTTACAAGAAGATATTTCAAGAAATGTGGTTTTGTGCCTATAAAATGCAAGCCAATGCGGTCACAAACATTCTTCAAAATATCTTCTGCTGAAGAATGTCATGCTGGTTCAAAATAACCCAAGTGTAATAAGAACTAGGCCTTTAGTTACACCGAAAAATGGTTTGTTCGAATAACTCAAATTTTTTATGTACATTGATATCACATTATTAAATGAAGCTGTCTTATTTCAAGAGACATATATTTTAAAACAATTATGCGGAACCACATTATAAAATAAAGTTATTCCAATAACCCCTTTGTATACCGTGACATTTGTTACACAAAATCCGTATGTTAAAATGCATTCGAATCATTGCAGTTAAAGGGAGTTACTAAAGCGTTTACACGTCCAAAAGTACCTAACACGCGGTCCGTTTTAAGGAAGTAAACCAGCGTGGAAGACAAAGTTCACTTTTGAGGCCTGGGGAAAGTTTTGTAAAGTTTGGAGGAGTGTTTGTTTGCTCACCATGACTCACCTATCCACCAAAGTCCATCACACATTCACACACAAGGTGTCTGTTTCTCAACCTTCAATATTTACTTCCCTTGAACGTAATGAACATCACAAGCATTCCTCCGCAGGAACACTGCTTACAGCCGAACGACACAGAGGAGTCATCTCGGTCCAAACGGGCCAAATATCAAGGTCAAGAGAACCGGTTTTCTGCGTTTTGACGTAAGCGTGAGTGTTTTCGTGCACCCGTGTTTCCAGGGAGACAAAACAGGCTTCGCGCTGGAGACTCGGAGCGGCTTGGTAACCATCAGCTGCTGCCACAACAATAAACACAAGTGATCTCAGTTACACACGACACATAGTTTTACAGTAACAGTACGGTGATACGATGGGAAAACATAAACAAGCTTCCTATCCGAACACAAAGCCGTGCAGATCCACTGGGAGTTTCAAGTGTGGTGTTAAACAAACAGCTTTGGGGCAATATTGACTCCAATGCTCTTTGTAGAAACACAAAGGAAACATTCAGCCCTTAGCAACAATACTGGAAAGTGATACAGGAAAGTCTAGAAGCTCCACCTGTGAGTCCAACGGCATAAGGAACCAGTGGTTGTGAAAGAACACCTTTCTTATTTTCTCTCTTTTTCTTTATTTCAATTCACTCATCGTTATAGTGTCAAAGCAAACCTGTGCGACTTTCTATCTTACCATCTACAAAATATCTTCTTTTTCTATCACAAAAAGAAGATATTTTGTAGATGGTAA
>CM065674.1:2633386-2638386 GCA_033220385.1 Triplophysa yarkandensis
GATTAAAATTTTAATTTATCTAAAGTTTGAGCTTGGTTTAACCACTTTTGTAACTATATTAAGTCTTCCCAACATTGTTTTACAGTTTTTAAACTTTCCTTTTAAACAGACATGTATCTATGTGGCCATTCTGAGATATTTATTTGACAAACACCACATGTTCCCAAGGGGGTGGAAGAGAAAGCTGTTGTCAGGCTGCACAAAAACAACAAACAAGGGTAGTGAGGCAGGCCGTCGCGTTACTGCATTTGAAGTCGTGTGGAGTGAAAGTGGCATTAGTAACCCAAACAGTGTAATCACTGCGAGTGCTTCAGGCAGCATGCGTTATTATTTCAATTACACAGAGGGCTAAGTAGCGAGCCCTGAGGTACGCCCCATGTAACCCACCGACTGCTCCACATCTCTGAGGGGAAACTACAGGAATGAGCTGATGGATTCATCCCGGGAGAAAGGAAGGAAATCACGCGGGCATTTGATGATGTGACTCTGTGGAAAAGCAACTCAGAAATGTGTGAAATCTGCGTCAATTAGCCACAGCTGGATGCCCTGGGATTACATCAGCGTGATCATAGTCTCCGATGGCTTGTTTAGGGCCAACCAAACTATTTGCCTCGAAACCCCCTCAAAAGTCAAATGGAAAGACAAAGGGGTCTATCTTACAAGACCTCCCCCAAAATCCTGGGAAATGTGGCGGGGGTCATGGGAGGCGTTCGGGGTGGGGGTGTGCGAGGTAAACACATTCCTGACGGAGGTTCTTCGACAACCCCCACTCCCCACGTAAGCCTCTCTTTTCTCCCCTTTATGTCGCACACCTCCTCCGTCACGACACAATACACAAACAGCGTGCCCCCCGCCCCACCTCCTTCTTGGTTTAATGCTTTCAACAGCTTTCCCAACCCCCACGTACACCCTGGGGCAAAGGGGGCCAACCTCCTGCCAGCAAGCTGCCTTATTGTTGAAAGCCAGTCGACGAGGAGAAACACATATGATATTTAATCTCTTTGCACCTAGGCTTTGTCGTAATACAAGGGCATGTAGCCTTAACACAGACTAACCTTTGGTGTGTATGAAATGTCAGAAATTTAGAAATTGTGGAAAAATCATCTTAACAAAGACTATTTTGCTTGGGGTTTGAGCCCTTTGACCTTGGCGTGTTCACCCCATGCTTTACTCAAGAACGTAAATCACTGACTTATTTTCTTGACCTTTGATTTGTTAGCTATGTAATTTTTTTATCTTAAAACAATTCAAAGGAACGACCAGGGATGTCACAAATGATACGGATCTTCATCTGCGACCGCAGCTCCCAGCTTTTGTTCCTCTCGAGTGGTAATGACCGATATCTAACATGATCTACATTAGCATGTCTGCCAAGGCACGTCGCCCCCGAAATGTCGACTTGTGCGTCCAAAACCCTCCCGGCTAACTACACGAGGGTCAAAACGGCATTACGACAAATCCATCTCTCCCCAGACAGACCCCCCCACCAGACAGTCCCTTAATTTCGCCGTGACCAGGAGCCCAAGGACCCCCCGGAGGTCAAGGTTCAACACCTGAGATGGGCGCATGGCACCAGTGCCCTCCCGCCCTCCCCCGGCCTATAATAATCAAGGTCCGGGTGCAAGTATAACAGATCATTTCTCTGCATAAAACGACGACAGCCGAGAAAACGCATCAGGATGTTCGGTGATAAAAAAAGAGATGAAAGAACCTGGTGATTCAGAGCTTGAAAGGTGCAAAACCCACGAGAGCGGAGGTTTGTTATGCCGGGTTGACTGCAGAGCCCGCTCTGCATCAAATTTAGCGTGGGCTGTTTATTTATAGAGCAGAGAAATGCAGACCGAGCCGCCCGCTGAGCTGATGGATGAATCACTCTCTCAACCTGCAGAGATAAGGGCCGACGAGAAATACAGTAGCTCACATCTGTGGCCGTGAAACACAGATATTCGAAAGAATGACGTCACTGCATTGGTCGTGTGCTATTTGATCGAAGTGAACGGGTGACGCCATTATCCCATTGCGGACATTCTTCAAAATACCTTAAAAACCAGATCTGACCGTTTCGGACCCTTTCTCGCCCTGAAAAATGTTCGATAGTGGAATCTGACGGCAACGCAACACAGTGACCCCATTCATGTCTGTTTATACATGACCTAATCTCTCTCCACAGCTCAGCCGAGGTTTACTGTACTACAGTTTACAGTAGCCACATCAAAGTCAACACACAGATGCAACGAATTACGACAACGCTGAGCAACACGGCATACGCCCCTAGACGCGCAAACCTTCAGAGAGACAAAGAATCACTGTTGGAACGACTGGAAATGACTTATTTGTTACATAACGGAACTTGGGCTCTTTCGTTTGTGTGCCGTGTCAGATAAAACAACAGTTCCAAACCAAAATTGAACCTGTATTGCACAGCTTTTAGTATTTATCTTCACAAAATATATAGGTTTGCATGCAGGTATGTGATATTCTATAACGCTGGTTTCTTCATAATCCTACACGTGGGCCGTGAAAACCAGGGAGGGGGATGACGTGACCTGGTTGGAGAAGAAAGAATGTCTTCTCTGTTGAAAACAAGTTTCCATGAAGCTCCCTCTCTTCTGAAGGCAAACTGCATGACCTTATACGGACCGAATACCTTTTACAGAGCGATAATGGGATGACGAGAACCCGGGAAAAGAAGACCTTACCGTGGGGCTCTATCTAGGGGACGCGAACGGGACCTGCAGTAAAAAACAAAAACACAAAGGAGAATATGTAAATTTGTTAATCAAAGACATGTACGGTGATGTATTTCGAAAATGAGTACGTCCTCGACTATTTAAGTCGCTTTGGATAAAAGCGTCTGCTAAATGACTAAATGTAAATGAGTACGTTTATATTGTATGTTTCTTACAAACAGTGATCGAGCCTCAATTAAATGCACTTAAATTATTATTAAATATTTATGTTGTTATATGATTATTCAATTTCAAATAAAAACTGTTTTGCAACAGAAGTATAGTAAAAACAATGGAAATCAAATAATAGCTGTAATTTATGTTTATGTGCTGTATTTGATGGTCATTGGCCTTTATTTTAGTCTTTGGCTCCCTCTAGAGGACATTACAAAGAACCTCTGATGCAAACAAGCAACTGCTCTCTGATGGGTGGGCTTTGCAACATCATATGAATTAATTATTTTACATCATTTGAATATATAGGCAGATTTATCCATATAAAGGAGGTCTGTCACAACAATTAATCATCATTAATCTCATCCAGAATAAAAGTCTGTGTGTACATAATGTACATCTTAAATATGAGCTATCTTAATAAATATGAAATATTTTATTATTAAATACACACATGTATATTCTCTGAGAAACATGTATTTTCATTCAAAATCTAAAGAATTAAAATATAACATTTATAAAATGATATATTTAAATATAAGCATGTATGTGAATATATGTAAATGTCAAAACTATAATGCACAACACGGACATTCATTATTCAAACTTTTATTCTGAATTAATCCTGATAAATACTTTCGATAGCCCGTGAAGTATGTTTAATAATGCAATAAATACCAAAAGTATGAAAATCAATTGTATACTATTTTAAAAAGGAACATTAAAGCTCGAGCGCACGTTTCAAGACATGTTTGTTCGATCTTACAACATACCAGTCATTCTATCTTAAGTGTAATTCCCCGCTTGACTAAACGATAATTTATCACAAAGGAAGATATTTTGAGAAACGTCTCAATGGTTTGTGTCTGACAAATGGACATACTGTGTTGAGTTTTCATCAAAGTATTTTATTTTAATGTTCTTCATACAGTCATACAGGTTAATAAATGACTGCGGTGAATTACTAATGGATGTAATCGAGTAAGTAGGCCCTAAAGCCGTACATTTACTTTCGGTCACCGGAAAGATTGGGGGGGGTTATGTCACATTAGGGGGGGGTTCAGTGACCTTAAACAGCTTAACAAAAGCTCAGAGCTTAGTTGCTAATATAGAAAATAAAAATGTAAGGACTTTTACATAATTCACATGGTTGACATCCATTGTGAGTCAGGTCTGTGGTGACGTGTCGTTCTCTCTTCAGCCTCTAGAGGGAGATGGAACACAAGAACATCTGCTGGGGAGGATTAAAAATGTTTAAAAATGTCAATTCCTCATTGTGACACAATGTAACAATCCATCAAACTGCTGTCCTGGATCAGTCATTATTGGTCCTACAATTTGTCAGATTTTCAAACACATGCTTTTAATTTTACCCTAACAGTATTTATCATAATTAGAATTAATAAGGGGTTAATATTAGAGAACAATAAGAAGCCTTTGGCAGACACTTTTTCCATTAACCTTACAAGTTACTTCATATACATTTATATAAATATAAACCTGCTGTTGTGCTTCACATCCAAGGAATAAATGTTTATGTGAATACATGAATAATAGAGAAAAAACATTTTAAAATATGAAATTTCGATACATTAAATGAAAGAATACACTTTTGGGCACCAAAGGCTCCCATTGTTTAATATTCAGGGGGGCATCTCTGTATAAGTTAATTTATATAAAAAAATAACAAATATAAATATATATGTGTGTGTGTGAATATAAAAATATGAATTATTGATGAATTTCACATTCCAATTGTTAATACACACCTAAAGATATAAAGCCATGTTTCCAGCAGTCACAGGAAGTTACTCTTGACATAAGGGGGGGGGGGGGGGGGGTCGTGACAGGTAATAAAGCCTTCATCTCTTTTAACACATCACAGACCCTAAAAAAAGCCCATGTGGGATGAACCCAACCGTTTCCTGTTTGTGAGGAAGAACTGTAAAAAAGACCCAGGCACGACTCCCAGGACACATGGAGCACAAATCAGCACTTCTGATGGGAATCCCTGGATGAAATGGGAGGAATAGAAATAAAAAGCATTAACAATGCCAGTGTTTTTCCAGCAGGGATGATGAGGATGAGACACAGGAG
>CM065674.1:2643386-2725886 GCA_033220385.1 Triplophysa yarkandensis
AGTAATAATGACACCAGTAATAATAACACCAG
Organism: Triplophysa yarkandensis; assembly: GCA_033220385.1. Taxonomy (NCBI): domain Eukaryota; kingdom Metazoa; phylum Chordata; class Actinopteri; order Cypriniformes; family Nemacheilidae; genus Triplophysa; species Triplophysa yarkandensis. Next base: position 2,643,419 of record CM065674.1, read on the forward strand.
TAATAATAACACCAGTAATAATAACATCAGTAATAATGACATCAGTAATAATGACATCAGTAATAATGACATCAGTAATAATGACATCAGTAATAATAACATCAGTAATAATGACATCAGTAATAATGACATCAGTAATAACGACATCAGTAATAACGACATCAGTAATAATGACATCAGTAATAATAATCATCAGTAATAATGACATCAGTAATAATGACATCAGTAATAATGACATCAGTAATAATGACATCAGTAATAATGACATCAGTAATAATAATCATCAGTAATAATGACACCAGTAATAATGACATCAGTAATAATGACATCAGTAATAATGACATCATTAATAATGACATCAGTAATAATGACATCAGTAATAATAATCATCAGTAATAATGACATCAGTAATAATGACATCAGTAATAATAACATCAGTAATAATAACATCAGTAATAATGACATCAGTAATAATAACATCAGTAATAATGACATCAGTAATAATGACACCAGTAATAATAACATCAGTAAAAATAACATCAGTAATAATGACATCAGTAATAATGACATCAGTAATAATAACATCAGTAATAATAACATCAGTAATAATGACATCAGTAATAATGACATCAGTAATAATGACATCAGTAATAATAACATCAGTAATAATAACATCAGTAATAATAACACCAGTAATAATGACATCAGTAATAATGACATCAGTAATAATGACATCAGTAATAATGACATCAGTAATAATGACATCAGTAATAATAACATCAGTAATAATAACATCAGTAATAATGACATCAGTAATAATGACATCAGTAATCATGACATCAGTAATAATAACATCAGTAATAATAACATCAGTAATAATGACATCAGTAATAATAACATCAGTAATAATAACATCAGTAATAATGACATCAGTAATAATAACATCAGTAATAATGACATCAGTAATAATGACATCAGTAATAATAACATCAGTAATAATGACATCAGTAATAATGACATCAGTAATAATAACATCAGTAATAATAACATCAGTAATAATGACATCAGTAATAATGACATCAGTAATCATGACATCAGTAATAATAACATCAGTAATAATGACATCAGTAATAAAAACATCAGTAATAATAACATCAGTAATAATAACATCAGTAATAAAAACATCAGTAATAATAACATCAGTAATAATAACATCAGTAATAATGACATCAGTAATAATAACATCAGTAATCATGACATCAGTAATAATGACATCAGTAATAATGACATCAGTAATAATGACATCAGTAATAATAATCATCAGTAATAATGACACCAGTAATAATAACATCAGTAATAATAACATCAGTAATAATAACATCATAATTAATTTAAACAGCACAGGTTTTCCTATGATCTGCGGATTTATTATCGTTAGGCCTCGATATAAAAAGGCGAATACTAATATTAATAATACTAATACTAACAATATTAATAATACGAATACTAACAATACTAATAATACTAATAATACTAATAATACGAATACGAATACTAACAATACTAATAATACTAATACTAATAATACGAATACTAACAATACCAATAATACTAATACGAATACGAATACTAACAATACTAACAATACTAACACTACTAACAATACTAATACTAATACTAATAGTAATAATACTAATACTAATACTAATAATACTAATACTAATACTAATAATACGAATACTAACAATACTAATAATACTAATACTAATACGAATACTAACAATACTAACAATACTAACAATACTAATACTAATAGTAATAATACTAATACTAATACTAATACTAACACTAACACTAACAATACTAATAATACTAATAATACTAATAATAATACTAATACTAATAATACTAATAATAATACTAATACTAACACTAACACTAACAATACTAATAATACTAATACTAATACTAACAGTAATAATACTAATAATAATACTAATACTAACACTAACACTAACAATACTAATAATACTAATAATACTAATAATACTAATAATAATACTAATACTAACACTAATAATACTAATAGTAGTATCAGATGTGGTAGTGTGTGGTGATATAAAGAATGTGTGTGTGCTCTTATCTCTGTCGGACACATTGCGGCCGGTGTTCCGCTGTGAGCGCGCGCGCGCTGCTGCTGGACGCGATGTGGAATTCTATAGAGCTCACTTCCACTTCTACACAATTCTGCAGTTCATCTCCAAACCTCACTCATGGATGACCCCACACAAAATGGCTCCATGCGTTCTGTCCCGTCCACCGCACAACCACGACGGTAAGAGGCGAATAGAAATAACATTTCTATTGGCAATAATTCGCTTTCACATTTCTATTCTCTGGTTCGGTTCGGGCGGGATTTATAGAGTTTTGTTGCCTTTGGTGTCGGAGTTGATAGGCCCTCGAGCCTTAGGGATCGATTTAGACATCTAATAGAATTAAACGATGTTTTACACACGATCTGTGTCCGGTAAACTTGGGAAATTCGATTCGATTCGATTATTCACCGAATGATTTCTGTTCGATTCTATTTTCCAGATTTGAGACTTTATTGCAGTCGCCATAACATGTTTATTAATTCGGATTGTTCTTCTTATATGATATTAATTCGAATAAAGGATGGTTCTGAACATTAATGTTAATATCATGTTTGTTCACATTTATGTCGATTATTATTAAACAAAAAACAGATTTATATTATTATATTTTATCGTATTGTTCGTGCTTTGCGTACTTACTGTTGTATTTAAATAAAGACTAAATAAGATTATTATTACAGAATAATAATGTCTCACATCTCACATTCTTTTTATCTTTTATCCACCAAATGTTATAACCACAAATATTCTTTAATATTTAAATGTAATGTTAATAAAACAATAAGATTATTATTACAGAATAATAAGAAAGATCAGATTATTTTTATCTTTTATCCACCAAATGTTATAACCACAAATATTTCTAAACATTTAAATGTAATGTTAATAAAACAATAAGATTATTATTACAGAATAATAAGAAAAATCACTTTCTTTTTATCTTTTATGGACCAAATGTTATAACCACAAATAATCTTTAATATTTCAGTGTAATGTTAATAAAACAATAAGATTTTTATTACAGAATAATAAGAAAGATCACATTCTTTTTATCTTTTATCCACCAAATGTTATAACCACAAATATTTCTAAACATTTAAATGTAATGTTAATAAAACAATAAGAACATTATTAAAGAATAATAATGTCTCACATCTCACATTCTTTTCATCTTTTATGGACAAAATGTTATAACCACAAATATTCTTTAATATTTCAATGTAATGTTAATTAAAAAATAATAAGAACATTATAAAAGAATAATAAGAAAGATCACTTGCTTTTTTATATTGTATCTACCAAATGTCATAGCCACAAATATTCTTTAATATTTCAGTATAATGTTCATAAGAAGATAAGAACATTATTAAAGAATAATAAGAAACATCACGTTCTTTTCATCTTTATCGAGCAGCACATATTTCTTAATATTTAAATGTAATATTAATAAAATAATACGATTATTATTAAAGAATAATAAGAAAGATCCCATTATTTTCATCTTCATCGACCAAAAGCATATATACCTAAATATTTACATGTGATATCAAATAATCTATGATTTTACGAATTGATTTTCTAAACAGCCCAAATTAACATTTAAATTGTGAAACAGAACAGGAAACAATGCAATTCCGCCAATCATAATTGATAAAATGTCAATATGAATGAGTATGTAAATGTGAAGCATGTCCCTCTTCAGATTATATTCTGTTATAAACTCAGAATAATGTTGGCAGAAGATAAGCTCTTTCTCAAGACATCTTATCTCCAGATGCCATGAGCTGAATGTTGATATGACAGACCCAAGGTCAGGCCAGAGGAACAGGCCTGGAGTTTTCAAGTCCTTACACCCAAAACACAAGAGTGGATTCAGATCCTCTGTTTTAAGATGCAATGGGATGGATGTCTCATGTCATGCATTTCCTTTCACCTGCATCACATATGAAAAGCATATTCTGTGGATACAATGCATGACGTCATTGCTTTCTTTAAATCATCACGTTTGAAGATCATTTCAAGACACATCAAACGAGTACAGGACCTGAGTGAAGCCCTGGGGCACCGAACCATGCATTATGCTGAAAAGCTGGATTTCTCTTGCAGGTGACCTCTGAGGACCATCACCCGGCCTTGAACGTTCACAGGACTGTACCCATCACCATTTGGAGAAACCATGATGGAAAAAGTGAAATCCGAGAAATGTCCGGACACGACCCCCCCCCCGCACGACACCGACACGACTTCCTCCCCGGGGTCGGCGCCCGCGGGGGATGGACGTGCATGCGGGAAACAGGAAGGCACGACGCCGGGGACAGGAGAGCATCTCCTCCCGGAGGAGACTCTCATCCTTAATGGCGTTGCCAAGGCAACGGCTCCCCACGCGCCCGGGAGGAGAGAGGACGTGCCGGTGATCGAGCTGTCCAGGAGGGGAGGGACCGCTCGTATAAAAGGCGGAGAGCTCAGGGCAGACGGCAGCCACAAGGTCCAGACCACGGAGCTGTGCAGACCCCCGATCCCTCTGCCACCGGCACCCAGAGACCCGCCGACCGAACCTCGAATGGTGCAGCTGAGCCCACCCGCCTTCCCTCTCCCGGCCCGGGCGATGCTCTACAGCAACATGACGCAGCCGCTCGCCACTATGAACAGGTGAACATCCCTTTATTTTATTTCTATTTATTTCTATTTAGTTCTATTTATTTCTATTCGTTTCTATTCGTTTCTATTCGTTTCTATTCGTTTGGGGAACTCTAGAAATGACACATCACATGCAGAACAATGGAACAGTCGATGAAGAAGACATTTCTTTGATTTGCATGCTTTCAAAATAAAATTTTATTATTTAATTCGATTTTATTATTGTGTTGTGATTTAATTAAATTCATGGATAACTGAATTGTTTTAGAATGCTCACATTTTTATCCTTGATCGTTTCGTTCAAAGTCTTGTAATGCACATTTCTTCAAATAACTCCCTTCTATTCGTACACATTTGCATTTAGTCGTTTAGCAGACGCAATCATAAGTGCAATAATGCCAGTTTTAAGGAATATTTTTTTGATGCATAATAATATTCTTCATTGGTTTTTGAGTATTGAACGAATGACACTGTGACATATGTCAAGCTGTGCATTATGGAAACGTTTGCAAATCCTTTCCGAACGAATTTCGTTTGTTTTGTCAGTGGTTATGCTGGAGAAGCGGATCAATATGGGATGTATCCCAGCAGTCGGGTGAAACGCAGACCTGTGCCCTATGAAGTAGAAATCAACGATGGTAGGAACATTTTAGATCTTTCTAAGTATGGTAAGCCACTCTTTGGCTTGTATACCATTATGCATTTTTAAACTGAAATTGTGTTGTATTTTGTGTGGTTTATTTAAAAAGAAATGAAATGCATTTATAATTTAATTATATATGCATTTATAATTAATGTAGTCATTCTATAGGATGTTTGTATCTATACAATCTGGATTAATCTTTTGATTCAGGATGTACATCACTTGCAGTAGTGTGTCTTTAGAAATATGAGTCGTGTAATAATTCAGTAATAATTTTATGATGCAGTACTGTATAGAGACTTCATACAGTACTAAAGCTTTGCATCTTGAAGCGTCTTGAAGACCTTAACACTGATCTTCTGGTTTAAGCTGTTAGAGTTTTTTATACAGATGATATAGACGATGACACTACTGTCACAGATCTTGTGCATATATATCTCTCTTGATTTTCAAATGATCTAAAATGAATGTTGTACAACGACTTCCCATATAAATAACTGAAATGTCGTTGTGATTAAGACTTTGCCACACATATATCTAATACACACAGTTAGTTTTATATAATAAGGTACCTTTTCTTTCTTTCTGTTGGTAGACCAAACATTCTAGCATTCGACCAACATGTTTTATACATCCATAATCTTTGAAATAGTGATAAATTGAGTTTTTTCAAAATCACTACAGACTGCGTGGCATATCTGGAAGACAATAAAAATGATGGTGTGAGAGAAAACAGGCATTAAAGAGGGGAGGGGGGAGAGAGGAACTCATGCAGTTGCCAGCAGGAACCAACCCAAAATTCACAGTGCATGCACAGCCGAGATAGCAGTGTTGCCTATAAAAATGCAAATATGACAGTGTCTTAAGACGCAGACGAAAAATTCAAATTTTGTAGACCAACCGTGCATTTTGAGCATAAGACGTAACATCAAAGATCATTTCCTTAAACTCAAGAGGTTCGGAAGACGTTTAAACAAGTATAATTATATAAAGTCACTCGTGCATCTGGTGAAGTAAAGCACTGATAGCCCTGTTCCAACCGAGCTGTCTGGGCTGAGAAATAGGCCTGAATAATTGAATGTAAAATGCCAAAGATAATGGAAAAGGTTAATTAATTCTTAACTAAATAGAAGGAGATAAAGAGGTAATCTATCAGGGAGAAGTGAGAGAACACCATAGGTGTGTTCACAAGGAAACCGCTGTTCAAGCACTCGAGCGTGCAGGGCTGATTTGTTGGGAATATCGTGGAGAGCATTGGGATCAAATATCGTCTTTTTCTTCTCCAGGCTCTCAGCCCAAAGTCGTGCGACGGATCTTCACGAACAGCCGAGAGCGCTGGAGGCAGCAGAACGTGAACGGGGCCTTCGCCGAGCTCCGCAAGCTCATTCCCACCCACCCTCCTGACAAGAAGCTGAGCAAGAACGAGATCCTGCGTCTGGCCATGAAGTACATCAACTTCCTCGCCAAGCTCCTCAACGACCAGGACGACACGGTCGGAGGCGAAGCGCCCGCCAGGGCCACCCGCGACGCCACCCTGGTGCGGGACGACCTCCTGCAGGAGATGCTGAGTCCCAACTCCAGCTGTGGGAGTTTGCTGGACGGGGACGGCAGCCCGGAGAGCTTTACCGAGGACCAGGACTCATCCGTGGACTCCAGACCTTCGGCGAGGGGAGTGCGTCCATCTGCTCACCCCCTGGATGGAAACGCTCCACGATGACGGAGCGGCCGGAGAATGGCCGCAGGACTTTGGACATGAAATATGTTTATGTTGTGTGCGAGCATATTCATACCCGTTCTTCTTTGCGCTTCGATACTATTGGTGCCCGCCGCGGTAAACACTGGTACAGGGGAAATGTCGAGACGTCCAAACAGTTGATCTCCACCTGTAAACGAAAAGGAAACGGATGGATGGGAATGGTACCTTTTCTTGCGTCCCGGCCCACATTTCATCAGGTACACAGTGAAGTGGAAACAGATGGACATTTGGTCCTCAGCAAAAGCCAAACGTTTTCATTTCTTCTGAAAATGAAAAGACTTTGTCATGAAAGTCAAGTATCATTCATGTTGGCAGTAGAACAAAACTAAAGTATGGCCATTTTGTAAATGGATTTATGGTAAAACGTCACGAAAACAATTATCAAAGTGTAAAGAATCATTCGTGTTGGAAGAGGTACAAGAACGTGTACATAATCTGAGATGATGTTGTGTGTCTCCGACCCATCCTCCTTTTGGCTGTTCTTTTGCATTGTGATTATGGTACACCATTATTTAGCATCCATCCGCCCTCATGCCTTCATTTCTTCAGTCCACGCGTATTCATCAAGTAAACGTTCTGTCACTTTATTTGACTTGTATGAACTTGATCTGCATTGAGCAGAGGATTGAGTAACCAGTCTTGGTACCTTTAAGTATTTTATTGGGTATTAAAAAGAAGAAGAAAAAACGAACAAAAAATGGTTATTTTGATGTGATATTTAGTAGAAAGACCTTTGTTGTAAGGTGAAAATCTATCTATGAATATATGCAATGTTATATCTCACGAAACTTTTCTATAAAAAGACACAAAAATAAAAAACGCAAACCTAAAGCTTGTGAATTGTGAATTGTTTTATCCATTTCTATCCAGTTTTATAAACACACTCTATTGAGAAATAGTCCACATAATAATAAAAAACATTTATTTACCATCTTGTCATCTTAAACAAGTAAATTTTTTTTCCTGCAAAATAGAAAAGAAGATATTTTGATGAATGCAGGTAGCAGAAAACTATTGGTTCTAATTTACGTAGACTGAATGGAAAAGAAAACTATGCTTCTCAATGGGGATAATAATATAATAAAATATAATATAATATAATATAATATAATATAATATAATATAATATAATAAAATATAATATAATATAATATAATATAATATAATATAATATAATATAATATAATATAATATTAAATAATATAATATTAAATAATAAAATATAATATAATATAATATAATATAATATTAAATAATATAATATAATATAATATAATATAACAACATTTAATATAATATGATATAATAACATTTAATTTGTGTTTTGCATGGAGCAAAACTAGTGATTTTATGTGAACTATGCCTTTTAGATTTTTAATCTGGACATTTTATTACAGATTAAGTCTCACAAGGGTAAATTCAGAGTGAGAAAGCAATCTTGTTCTGCACACGTTTGAGCATGAAAACCTCATTTCTATTTCTAAAAGGCTTGCACAATTCGCTCATCTGCTGGACGTAACGTTAATATATTTTTTAAATGAATCATTATAAGCTCTGTTGCTATGACAACCAAAGTGAAAAAAATACTCCGCACACGTACAAGGTGTCACGAACACTGTTAGACGGGGATTAAAAAACGACGGACTGAGATGTATTCTTAAAACACTGTCACTCACGCCAGCTGGGATCAAGACCACTGGGATCAAAATGTTACCTTCCCAACATTGTGACAACATAAACATCTTTAATATTTGCATCTAATCTTAGACACCTAAATGCTCACATGCATGTGCATCAAGAGGCCTTATAGGAATACTTCACCCAGAAACAAGAATGTTCATCATCTGTGTATACAGTTTTGTCTTTTTCCTACTGCGGGTGTCAATGGCGACCCAACATGACTTTCCTTGAAATATCTATATTTGTGTTCTGTATAACAAAGAAATTTGTAACGATTGAATGGAGGTCAAATGATGACCAAAGATTTATTTTTGGGTGAACTCTGTCTTTAATTCTTTAGAAGTGTAGGCCTATATCATTTTTGAGGTTAATTCAGGTTACAGGAGGTTGTTAGTAGGCCTGGGAATATGAGTGCTATAGGCAGATAAGAATCAAAGCCAATGAAAAAGTCATCGGCCGTCCACTGGTCCCAGGGGGACTGGAGAGGCGGTGTGAAAAACTGATCCAAGAGCAGTTCCCAAACCACAAGCACATACATGCATGACCTTGCCAAGTGTTCTCCATGCTATCAGCTCGAGGACGCGAGAGTAAAATAGAGCTGGTACATCAATAAACGCTCACTGTGAATTAGAAGGTGTGAAATATTGATAAAAGATACCTGGTGTGAAGCAGGTCAGCCCAGTCCCCATTGACTTGGAAAAGGAAGAAAGAGGAGGATATTCTGCAAAATAAAATGTATAATTTATAATTTAAACTGCAGGCAAGTAAATATTGATACGACGCTTTAAACACAAAAGCAGATATTTGAGAAAATGTCAATGTTTAATTAAACGGAAGTCAAAGAGGATGAATGTTGTTTGGTTGTCATTGAGGATGCTGCATTAAAAAACTAAAAAATAATGAGGACGCTTTCTTCATGGAACACAAAAGAAGATATTTTGAGAAATGTGTAGTTTCCCACAATGGATGCAAAGGAAAACAAGTGTTGTTTGGTTCCCAACATTCTTCGAACCTCCTTCTTTTGTGCGAGCAGTAAAAATCGAAGCAGGATGTGAAGTTTTCTTTTGAGAAATGTCTTAGTTGATCCTACAAAGGACGTCAATGGGAGCAAGTGATGTTTAGTTTCCGACATTTTTCAAAATATCTTCTTTTGTGTTCTGCAGGAAAAAAACTCTTCACATGAAGATCTTTTATTTTTAGGACGAACTCTTCTTGAAACTCAAGTTCAATGTCACGCAAGTCATGAATCTTAAAGCCACAGAACGCACAGGCCCATGTGTATCCCCCCAAAACACTTCCGCCCACAATCCAAGTCCATTCATTCCCTTCAAATACAAACGCCTTGGCATTATGGATCCAATGTTGGACTTCTGACTGTGGCCTGACGGCATCTTTATCCTTTTTAATTAACTGCGGATTGACAGTATCGGCCTTTTCCCACCACTGGACCATAGACAAACAGGGATCTCAAAAGACCCTCATCCCAACAAAAGACATGACAAAAAACACCATCACCCTGAGATAACTAGACAAGGGAGGAGAGAAATCAATTAAGACGCCCCTCCCTCTGTGAATCCGTGATGGCCCGTTTAAGAGCCGAGGACGTCCCAGTGAACCGTCTGGGGGTTTGGTTCTCAGAGCTTGACCGGGACAGTGGAAAGAGTCTCTGCTGGGGTCTCTCATGGCTATCTTCCGGACCATCGGCAGAAGCGGCTCCCTTGGGGAGAGATCCTGGGTGTTAATGAGAGGGCGTGGAGGTGTTCTGGTTATAAAGCGCTGCTAATTTTCTGAAGGGACAAAGCTCCTGGAAGGGGCCGGGACGCTCATGTGTCCCTCGGGCCCTGAGGGGGCGGAGCTTGCTCCTGGTCCAACCCCGCCCCCTCCTTATCTGTTTTGGTCTGTTAATGAGGCTTTTCATTCTGTCATCCTTCACAGGAAGAGTGCTTTTAACATCAGTCTGCATTCATTTTGTGTTGGGTCAGAGCGGTCAACAGCTTCAAGTTCAAACAATCTGGCAAATAATCAGGTTAAAGTGAAACTATTAAACCTTAACATCCGGTAAAAGATAAAAATGTTACACCCATAATTTGATAAATGCACTGTTAATTGTCCAGTCTCTGCAGAAACACTTATATTATAATCCTTTAATCTGAACGTGTCATCATTTTCTCTCCCTTTTGTCAATTTAACCCTTTATGACCTTTTTTCTTACGCAAAACACTAAAGAAGATATTTTGAAGAAAGTTGGCACAGCAGTGGCACCAATCATTTCTACTGTATTTGACAAAACCTACGCAATAACATTTTTCGAAATATCTTCTTCATTCATACAGGTTTATAATGGCAAGAGGAAGAGGAAATAACGACGGGTTTTATTTCTTTATTACTTGTTATTTCTTAACAAAATATAAACATACAAACCTTGTTAGTTAATATAATATCACCAGGAAACTACTTTTTTAAAGGTTTTATACAAGTTTATATATTAAACATTTGTTAATTTTTAATTATATATATATATACATTTATTAAATATTTTCTTAATGAATGACATGGACTTTATAAATAAATCCCATTATTAAATAAAATGAGTGTAAAACTGCTTTTAATAACAATTCCTTTAGTAACAGGATGTTTAAGTAAATATTAAATCTATTATTACTTTTTAAAAACTCTTTGCCACATGTTTTGCATTTACATTATATTCACAATGAAATCGATCAAACCCCTGTTGAATACACTTGTATGAAACTTCATTTAAAACATATGATAAAATATAAATCTGGTGTTTTGAGGCCTTTGCTTGGTTACTCGGGCTAAACTGTAACTTACACAGGAGCGAAGTTACCCCGACGGGTTTAATGTGTCTATAATCTTCTGGTGATCTATAACTAACTGAAAGACACGAGACACCAACCCGCCAAATTCCTTTATCTGTGCAAAGATCTAAAGCTTGTGCAATCATCTTCAGATCTGAAATCCGCAGGTGGAACATCACTTTCCCCACTGGATTAACAACTCCTAACATCATTATTCTTTCAAAAGCAATGCATATTTATATAGCTGATGTCACAGAGATAAAAGCCGACGGGTATCAGCAGGAAACACATCTGAGCGACTGTCCGACCCCATCACACCTTTGTTTTTGCTCTGCGATGGTTAAATATCACTCGGAGAGTAAATGATTGACCTGAGCTTTATGGATCTCAGAGTGTTGACTTGAAATGAATCACAACCTGCCTTCCTGGTTAAAGTCACCGAGGTGCTGTCGTATACAGAATACAAAAACCATGAGAAATTCAGTCGTTATTCTTCAATGGCTGTTTCTTATTTTAGGATCAGCTGCAGCACAGACGGGTAAGGGTTTTATATACAAATCCTGCAGTTTTTTTGGATGTTCCTGGGTATATGACTTACAGATTTATCTACTAGACAAAGTAGAGCGAGCTTTGCCCAACTGGCTTACGGGAATCATCTCTGTCGTGGTCTTCCTCTGTGTCGTCTTCATCGCCTTCGTTGTGAACAAAATCTGGTTTGACACAAGGTAATCCAGACTACATGAATAATGTTTGATATTAGATATGATCAGATAAGAAAACTGACCTAGAAGGGTAGAATGCTGCCCAATGTGATGACAAACAATGTTGATGACAATTCAGCAGTATCTTCATTAATATTTAGAACAAAAACACGAGTACGAGTACTGATAGAGGTTCAAGCAGAAATGATGCTGGGATCAAAACATGTTAACAGAAATGCTTTATGCAACTTTTGAAAAGGTTCAAGTGTTGAGATATTAATGCCTGATAATGTTAAATGTCATTTTAAAATCATATCTTTAATTAGAGTATTTTGTATGTATTTTAAAATCATATCTTTAATTAGAGTATTTTGTATATATATATATATATATATATATATATATATATATATATATATATATATACAAAATACTCTAATTAAAGATATGATTTTAAAATGACATTTAAGATTATCAGGCATTAATATCTCAACACAAAGTTGCATAATGCATATATAGATACAAAAAAGTATGTATTTTGTTATTATATAGTAAAGAAAATGAACAGCTCGGGAATAATGAAAGAAGACCATTCCAACATTTCTATTATTAGGGCCGTTCCAGTCAATTGTCTGTTAAATTTCAACAAGAATAAACCCGAGGTGTGACAAAGTAACCTGAAAAACGGACAAAATGTAAAGACACAATTGTAAAGGGATTGAGCATGAACTTTTCTTTTTGACCAGTTTTTCACTTTCTGCAAATACACGCTCATGAAAACGCAACAAAAATGTTCCTGATTGTGCATTATTTTTATTTGGAACTGTTGTCCACCATTCACAGAATGGAAGGAGCGCTTCAACTAAATTCGGAAGATTATTTTGGAGTGGCCTCTTAGTTTCTCCAAAGTTTTATAGAAAAAGTTCCCAGTGTTTGCCATTGAATCTGCTTTTTTTGTCGACCGAAGCAAACCAGAAGACATTTCCAATGACTACACCATGACCAACAGTCCACCGACCTATGAAACCAGCCTCGACACTGTCAGGTACAAACACTTTTACTAGTCTCTATATGTGTATGAAAATGTGTCTTTAACCAGAGCTCATCGGTGCTGATCATCTCATAACAAGTCTTTTCAAACACTTGTTCTTTTAGAAGCAGAGATGACCCCAACAAGGACGAGAATGTGATCATTCACCAGACTGATGAAAAAGTAACCGCGATGTAATCGAATGAATATCTTCCTTTATAGTCTGCTGAAACGGCACAATGTATTAACCCTGTTTTCTACTGTAGGGTTCTTTTCTTTGCTGAGCCAGCTTGCGTTACATTAAAGGTTAACCACGTTTGACATATTCCTTAGCAGTCACATGCAGATTTGATCTGACAGTAATGCTCAATGCGTTATAAAATGCACTAGGCCGTATGATAGTACAGGGCTGGCAAAACAAGTATGCTTATCGACTTTTATAAGGTTAGAGAACATGTTTCCCGTGTCCTTTGAAGGTCTTCGTTCTATCAAACTTTTATGGCACAGATTTTTCTGTTGCTTGGTAATACACGAGTAATACAAATACATTTGATTTTTTGTTTGGTTACTCTGTCGGGCATTTAAAGAGATGGCTCACTGAAAATGAAAATTCCTTATTTACCCACCCTCATGTCATTTAAATTCTGTATGAATATTTCTTCGACAAAACACAAGATATTTTGAAGAATGTTCATAACCAAAAACGTTGATCCCAAGACACAATGTTCATAACCAACAACATTGACCCCAAATATATATATATATATATATATATATATATACATTACAAATACGAATAATCATTAGTATATATATTTAACAATTTTGTCATTTACATATTTATGTATTTATGCAGTTTATTTACATTTTATAAAAATGGTAAAAATATATGAATGGTGTAGTTTACCCAAAACTGAATAATCTATAGTAAATGTTACTTTAGTTGATCCAAATCAGAATGTTTTCTTTAAGCTCCATATTTCCTTTGGTTTGAGCATTTTTTCTTAAACAATCGTGCTCCGATGTTTGTTTGCCATTTTATAAAAGCCAATAAAAAAACTTACTATGGAGTAAAACTTAATTCACAGAAATATTTCTGGCCCTACGTATATATATCTAAAAACTATACATGTAATACATTTATAATTGTATGAATCTATTATAGTAGAGAAAAAAACAATCTTTTAAATTAAATTATTAAACAGTGTCATTTTATGATTAAATGTCTGAAAATTCATTGTTTCAAAGCTTTATGAAACCTATTTCTGCATCAGAATTCACAATACAAAATACTATTAAAATGAAAATAACTTTATTTTTGCGACACTTGATAAATTCTACTTTACCAAAATAATCTAACAGACCATGACCATAAATCTGCGTATCAAGTTTCTGCATCTAACACACAACTAAACATTTCCTCTTTGGACTTTAAAACCATTACGCTGACATTCGATTGATATAAAGCTACATCTACAGCATTCATTCGGTGAGTTTTCCCACTGAAATGCGAGGAACTGATTTTTTTGCGGATCACAAATCTTAAGACCTAGCAAATGAGAAGGAAGGCGGTAGGATCCAGAAGGACATTTAAGAGATACAGGCAGGCCTTTTAAAGGGATGCGGTGGTAGACAGGACCAAAGCCACTGTCCACATGGCACGAGAATTCAAGAAGCTTGTTATAAGTCAATGTCTGCTACAGTGTGTGCTTACAAAATCCTCGCTGAGGCGATGATCTGGATGAGGCTTCCACAATCTGTTTACGACCTGTCAGTCTCTTAAGAGTCAGGCACACTTCCTTGAAGACAGAATGACACAGGATATCCTCGTGAAGACACACACAGACACAAACTAGGATGTGCGAGGAGTTACAGAAGAAAGCAAACTTGTGTCTTAAAAAGGAAATAAATTACATATTTACATTGAAATGATAAAATCGAGTGCAAACTAAATTACATATTACAAAAACATGATTTCAGGATTTCTATGCATCAGTAGATAGGATCGGTACACAATAGCAACGTCATTCTAATTGAAATGATGTGAATATCTAATACTATACATCCCAGCGCAAACTGATCTGCCTGTTCCAAGGCACATTTATAACCAACTATAAACTCAATCTATCACATCCCTTATACACAAATGAAATGTTTCTTCAGCTTATATTTTTATATACAGGGATAGTTCACCCAAAAATAAAAAATCACTCATTTACTCACCTTTGAGTTGTTGCAAATAAGTATGTCTTTTTTTCCCCTGATGAACACAGAGAAAGATATTTGGAAATATGCGGGATAATTATTGAACCCCGACTTCTAGAACAAAAACTATATCAAATGAGATATTTTGAGCAATGTAGGACAAAAGAAGTTCTAATTGGAACATTTATTTTTTCCCACTATGGTAGTCAAAGGGGTCCAAGAACTGTTACGAGCATTCTTCAAATTAGAACAAAGAAAGTAAACAGATTTGGAACTTATGACCGAATATTCATTTTTGGGTGAACTATTCCTTTAACATTCATCTTGAACATCGCTACACTATTCACTAGCGCATGAATCCCACCGGGGGTCCGTAGACTTGTACGAAGATGATACAACGTTGCAAAGACACAATGGGATTTCTCTTAGATCATTGTTGATTGACCTAAAATACAAGGTGGCATAAAAGAGGCGGAGCTTAAAGGTAACAATGGTGCCAAGTTAAAAGCCTGATGGGTCATAATGGTTTCGTCCCACCGTAACACAAATTGAAATGACGGAATGAAGGCCGTCGCTGAAGTGTGAGAGCAAAAAGTCTTCAAGACATGGATGGAATGTGTGTGTGTGCGCGCACGTGTTTATGTGTTAGGACAGCACAGTCAGTGTGACGGTTCCTTGCTGTTTCTTCAGTATGGCCACGGCTTGCTCGTGTGTGACTCCTTCTAGACTCTCTCCATTAACCGTCAGGAGCTGATCTCCTCTCTTCAAGCGGCCATCCACTGCTGCTGCCCCCTAAAAGTAAAAGAGAAAAAAAATCACATTATCCCAGTTCAGTTACAGACAATAATGGGGTATTAATGAGCCATTATGTAAATCAGGGATTTTCTTGCTTTAATTTAGCCTTCACTGATGAAACATTAATGAAACACAGAAAAACACTCTACAGAAAGTACATCATACACTAACATTATGATTAAGATATGAATGTTGAAATATGCCATTTTAAATAAGTCCTATATGCAAATATACACACACACACACACACACACACACACACACACACACACACACACACGCACGCGCACACGCACACGCACACACACACACACACACACACATATTAGGAAAAGCTCAAATGTGAGTATATGATCACATTTTTAGTTGTGGGCTGAAATAACAAATACGATAAAATGTGAGAAAATAATAAGAAACGAATTGACAAAGACAATTTCATTGTTTCTGATAAAACACATTTTTCTTGACAGATCTCTATGCTGCTCCCTCCTGGCCAGAGCTGTAAATTCACTACAAAAATCTAAAGATAGACCAGAAACTGTGGCATTTCTTGCAATATGAATAAACACACATCTGATTTACATACTCACTTTCTTCAACAACTTAAAAACACCCTATGCATCGTATTAAATAACATACTAAATAAATAACCTTTAATTTACATTGCTAACAAATAGAAAATGATGCATTATAACAGAAATATTTACATTACATTTACATAAATATATCTATGTATGAAGGTGAAGGTCATGGTACACTCTGTAGTGAAGTGAAATGACGTGTGGCCAAGTATGATGTGCCATAATGGGAATTTGTGCTCTGCATTTAACCCATACCAGTGTACACACACACTAAGTGAACACACACACACTGTGAACACACACCCGGAGCAATGGGCAGCCATGCTGCGGCGCCCGGGGAGCAGTGGGGGGGACGGTGCCTTGCTCAAGGGACTCACCTCTGTCGTGGTATTCCCGCTGGTTCCGAGTCTCGAACCAGCAACCTTTGGATCACGAGTCCAAGACTCTAACCACCAGGCCACGACTGCCCCATATATATGTTTACAGATCATCATTATATCCTTTATGTATAGATTTAGTGTAAACTGGTGGCATTGGAGGAGTTACCTTGCTGAAAACTGTTTTCACATAGATGGGAAGATCTCCATGTGGACTCCCGAATCCTCCCACGATACTGAACCCCAGTCCCTCCGAGCCTTTCTCCAGTATGATCGTGTTGGGCTTGGGCGGCCTGTAAGAAACAGAGAGCATGTGATGAAAGACAGCACAAGAAAGTAAAAGACCTTTTCGTTGGAGGAAAGTGATGTCACTCACTCTGGTTCCACTGGCCTGACTTCTGGATTTGTGCTGGCGGTGGAGCTAGTGGATAGATTCTCCACCTGGCTGGCTATAGCATTGATGTTGGTGTCAGCGATAACCTGTCAATCAAAACAACCTCATGTGAGAACTTGAAAGTCTTGTAACTCTTTACACTCTTTGCATGTGCGTTTGTGTGTGTGTGTGTGTTTTCACACATGACTGTTTGCCAGTAGATAACACGAATCTGTTCTCTATGTTGTGTGTGAAATATATCCCGACAGTCCTTGTTCTCCTCGGTGATTTCCAGCGCACGACAGCTCAGACAGCTCGCGTCCAGGCATCTGTTCTCACACAATCGCTGCTCATCAAACTTCGTGTCTCCTTCACTGGAGTCCTAAAGGTCTTTCCCGTCACGTTTTATTTAAATTTCCTTCATCTATAAAACAGCGCGCTGGCTATGAGAGCAACAGCTCGTCATTTGCATATTTAATTAAATGCGAGGCAATTAAAGTAAAAAATACACAACAAACAAACAAAAGCTAATAAATGAATGAGTTGATGGTGCGGCAGTGAGTGTAATGACTTTGGAGAGTTTAATGAGAGAGAGATAGAGAGAGAGAGAGAGAGAGAGAGAGAGAGAGAGAGAGAGAGAGAGAGAGAAGGGAGGGAGGGAGAAAGACAGAGAGATAGAGGGAGAGAGAGAGAGGGAGGGAGAGAAAGAGATAGAGGGAGAGAGAGAGAGAGAGAGAGAGGGAGAGAGTTAGAGAGAGACCAGAGAGAGGGAGGGAGAGAAAGAGAGAGAGGGAGAGAGAGGGAGAGAGAGAGAGGGAGGGAGAGAGAGACAGAGAGAGGGAGGGAGAGAGAGACAGAGAGATAGAGGGAGAGGGAGGGAGAGAGAGAGAGGGAGAGAGAGAGAGAGAGAGAGAGGAGGGGAGAGAGAGAGAGAAAAAGAGAGAGAGAGAGAGAGAGAGAGAAAGAGAGAGGAGGAGAGAGAGAGAGAGAGAGAGAGAGAGAGAGAGAGAGAGAGAGAGAGAGAGAGAGATGGGGGAGATGTTTTATTTTTTAGTTTAATGTTATACATAAAACTATCTATTGTGATGTAAAATGTAATTTTTTTAATCAAATTTATTATTTAATTAATAATTATTTGATACATTTGGACATTAAACAAAATATTGATAAACAGTAACTTTAAAAATAATTGTGACTGAAACGTTACTTTTTTTAAGATGTTGAAATGTATACTGGGTTTTTACAGAATTTAAACGCAACAATGTAAAATCTTTAGCAATTAAAAAAAAAACTCTATACATTTCTATATTTTTAATATTAAATGGCTATTTTTCAACATATTACTGAACGTTTTTGAGAATTTATTATTCTTTCAAACTATTAGATTAAATTAAATGGTTAAGAACATTAAATCATTGATTGGTTTGTTCAAAATAATGGTTATGCAAAGAGCAGTTTGTACTTAAACATTGACAAAATATTGACAAAAAATATGAGTTAAAATATAATTGTGACTTACAGCTATGAAAAATCTTTCCCTGATTTTATTGTCATTACATACTGTCCAAAACAAGGAGAAATATATAAAAGCATTTAGACGGCAGTATGAAATAAACAACATTATGAATATTAAAATAATTAAGTTTTAATGTATTTTTAATATTTATATTTATCATATATTATCATACAATTCAAATTTAACTATATTTTTTATTACAAAAATTTACATTTTAACGTAATTCTTCTACACTTCGTAATTGTTTAAATACATGGGATCAGAACACTGATTCAGTAATTCGTTTGTGCATTTTCAAATATTGACAATATTTTTATATATATAGTAATATCACAGGTCTTTACATAGGTCCACTTAAAGGTATAGCAGCTAGAGGGAGGGAGCGATCGAGCGAGCGAGAGAGAAAGAGAGAGAGAGAGGTAGCTCTAAACAATAATTTCTCTCTGAGCCGCTGTAATCATGGTTTTGCAGGCTGGTGTCCCCTGTTTAAAAGCCCCGTGCATTCCTGCTGGAGCCGCGGAGATAACACCGAATTTGCATAAAGCACTGGGATTATCTGGCAACCCGCGCACAACCGCCGTACAGCTGCATGGAGCTGATAACAGCTCAGTGACACAGCACCAACCACTCTGGCACACACACACACACACAGACATACACACACCTCACACATCCATGAGTCCAAACAAACACACTCACACAAACACAACACACCGTCTTTCCTCACATCAACTCCACTAACACATATTGATAACCGTACAGAACACACACAGCGGTTCGGCATACAAATAACAATACACAATACAAGCTTCTCACACACACATGCACACACGTACACACACATGTGTGTATACATAAAGTACAGTATATCATGGATCAACTAGATGTGCAGAACACCACAAGATATAACTGACTGGGAGAAGACCAGTGTAATACCACGGTTCTCTCTTTGAAGAATCTTGGAGAATACAGTTGAAACCATGGTTAACATACAATATCAATGTTTGCTACCATCTAGTTAAAGCATAAATATAAACATAAATATGTATAGTTATTAACAATATACATTAATTTAAATAATATAAAACTAGTGATATTATTGTTTATTGTATTATTATTATTTTAAAATGCTCTTAAAACAATGATTATGTCCAATGACTCTGATATACAAGAACATTTATTACTACATATTTTTTTAATATGTATACATTAATAATAAACATAATAATAATAATAATAATAATAATAAACAATAATCAACATTTATTATTAATCATTTCATTTATATTAAATTATTCAATAACATTATACATTTTTCTTTCATTCTTTACATTGACAATGATAATGTCAGATGATTTTTATAATTATAGTAATTTAAACAATAATAATTTCTATTATCTAAAGTAATTACATTTTTTTTCTTTATTATTAAATTGTATTTACTGAATTTACAGATTTAAACCATATGATGATGATGATTAGATAATATAAATAATATATATTGGATAATATAAATAATTATATAGCATGAACGATTTCACTGACATATTTTACTTTCTATTATTTCATTTATGTTCTTAAGGAATTACACTTTTTTCCCTGATGATCTAATTTGAGCAAGCGACAATTATGGTTCCCATAAAAAAATAAAAAATAAAAACACACAAAAGCTACCATTTTGTACTATCAGACATTACCTTTGGGTTAGGCTACGGACAATTTACAGAAATAAACTCAACTCAAATATTGTGCACCACACCAGGCGGGTCAAAGGCTTTGTGTAGCGGCAGTTGTTTCTTTACACAAATTCAGGATTCAGGATCAGTAACAAGTTCATCAAAACTTTGCTTTTGGCAGAATTAAACCGAAGTAAAAGCGCTTGTGATTGGTCCATTTAATTTTTGTTGTCTATATCACAGTGCAAACAACGACCCATTTGTGAGCGCTTTTAGGCACAAACACATCATTGGAAGACAATATATGTAACCGATAACATGATTGAATTGATTGGTTACCTGAAGGACAATAGTCCCGTAAGCATTCTTCAGCATATTTACGACATCTCCGTGAGTCAAGCCATCCAGAGATTGTGAATTAATGCTTACAATCCGGTCACCAACCTTAAAATATGACAGTGAGAGAATGACATTAAACATCCTACCCATACACACCCAAACAAAAGAATAATGCTAAATCAATAAATCTAAATAATGATTTACTCTATACAAGACTAATGTGAAATGATAACAGGAAGTGAAGAAGGAAGTACTTTGAGGCGATGTGTCCTCGCAGCCATGCCATTGGCCTGGATCATAGCGATGAAGATGGGAATGTCTCCCAGCGGACTGCCTTTACCACCTGCTATACTGATACCCAGAGCATCTGTAGGACCCTAAAAATAGATTTTAATACATTAAAAACAAATCATATGAATGTTTTATATAGAGATGTTTGTGGATTTCCTTTCATACCCGTTTGATCTCGACTGTACGAAGGCCTGGATCCGTCACTAGATGGGTAAAACAAATATTTGTAAAAGAAAATATCTTTTAATAAAACATGCAGCTACACTGTACAAAGTTATTTATGTTATATTCACTAAATAAAATCCATCCAAAACATTTAATGTTTTGTTTTTCATTAAAACATTTATTAAAACAGCAACGGTTAATTTCTTTATTTAATCAATTTTTTTAAACCGTTAGTTTAAAGTTTATTGAATGAAACAAATATATATTTATAATTTACACTTAATATTTATATGTACTTTTTTAAAAATTCATATAAGAATATTGTCTACTTATATATACACAAAATTTAAGCAGTATTATAATTAATTTTAAACCTTTAAAATGTACTAATTTTAGAGTGTAAATCAAAGCACAATCTTTCAGAGTGTTTTTCAAGCTCTAAAGTGTCATACATGTTTAAGAAAAGAATTGTGGTAACTAATTAATAATCTTATATTAAATACAACCTAATAATACACTTAACTCTAATTTTAATATGATTTAAAATGGTTAAAATATATACAATTGAATAAGCAAAAAGTGTTTATAAATAGTGCATAAATACATTTACATATAATAATATTTTACTGCTTAATATAAAAATAAATCGATACAATAAATAATAAAATTGCCAAGCTAAATAGTGGACAAATAACTAAAAAGAAAATATAAATGTTTATGTTCTGATTTTTAAAGTTCATGTTTTAGTGCTAAAGCTAATATTTTTTACATTTATTTGTTTAATAGCTGTTTATATTTTGGCATCCTGATTTCTTCTAATACTGGTGTTTAACTGGTTAGTAGTACCTGTGCTTTCATTGTTGGGTTCAGTGATGGCTCTGCTGTTGTTGTAAAGTGTTTGAGGAGGCGGAGCCGCATCAGGAGGCGGAGCCACAACAGGTGGCAGGGCAACAGGTAATGCCAAAGGGTTGGGTGTGCTGCTGTTACCGCTGACGTGACTCATCTGAAAGAGACACAACAGGACAATGCTGTAACACGTGCAAAGACACGCATGCATTTTCTTCCCAGGTTAGTGTTTGTTGTAAGAGCATGCTGACGTGTTAACACACGGTCGCCCGATGATCGTTCGCCCGACCGTGCACTATACTTTGGTTAGAGTTCAGCATGCAGCGCTGTTGGTTTCTAAAGCGGCAGGGAAGCCTGACACGATCGCGCAGGAAGGGACTACAAACCTGACTTCCCTGAGACGTGCGTCTTGACGATATCCAGGTAGCGGCCTTCAGCCGGCCCAGTTCCAGCAGCACTTTTCCCCTGGCGCACTGCGGGATCACAGCATACACGTTGACACACATACAGTCGGTGTTGTGCGACACGGTTTTCATGCTCATACAAACACGCTTTACGTATATTTGAGAACATTTATACACCGTTCAACAAAATCTATTGTGTGTATAAATGGTTTTATTTAAGTATTGTCACATTTTTCTATAACATTTTATACAAATTCTATTATTAAGATTTTAAAAACGGTAGAAGAGTTTGCTATTATATTATCGGTCTTTTTTAGAATTTTTTACAATACAAATTATGTCAAAGATATTTCCAAGGCAACCTGCCTTCTATTTTGCCCATCCATGTTTAGTCATGACAAAAAACAAACAAACAGTGACATCTAGTGCTAGAAACCCACAACTGCAGTTTCAACCAAATCTGCCCTTATAATCCTGTATCGGGACATGAGCCAAGCTTGACGTTTTAGTGTTCACCTTGAGGATGGCCGCGACAGTCTCCTGTGATGCCTGTTTCATGTCCTCTCCGTCCACGGCCAGGATCTGGTCCCCCTGCATCAGCCTGCCGTCCAGATCGGCTGCTCCTCCCTTCACCACATCCGAAATAAAGACACCTTTACCGTTCCTGTGAGAACACGGTTGGCGCACAAACGTAAGCTATGATGCAAATGTGAGTTTTGTCAATTTGAGGCAGGTCTGTTTGTCCAACCAATGGCAGACGATGGCAGACAAAGGGAGTATAAAAAGTTGGTTGTACCCACCTCTTCCCGACGATGCTTAGACCCAGACCTCGTCCTGTTTTTTTCTGCAGTTCCACTTGAAACACGTCAAGGTTCTCCTCGTCCCTGTATTGCGCTTCATCTCTCAGGACAGTGAGTCTCACTTTGGCCGGTGTTTGCCGCAGAGCAGCTATTGCGTCTTCGTGTGCGACGCTGCGCAGGTCCACTCCATTCACCTGTAAAGAACACAGCTATTTTAGACACTATGCACTGTCTTCAAAGGCATCCCAACATTAAAGATGTAAACCCGAAGCTTAGATGTATGGGTCAATGGTTTAGAGCCACTTTTAAATGTTTATGCATTCCTAACTGTATGTTGAATATAAACTTGAGATGAAGAACAAAAAAATGTTCACTACTACTAATCAAATTCTATTCCAAAAATGATGACTATTCTTCATGTCCACCAGGTGGCAGTATTGTATTGGTTTAGAACAGAGAAGAATCACTTGAATCCAATCAGTTAAGTCCTCTTTAGACTTATGGAGACCCAGCTGATGAATACAGGCCCTCAAACCAAAAACCACACACTTCAATTAAGCTTCTGGCTATGAATGATATTACAGAGATGACCAGCTCATCTCTCTCTGTCATAAACACACACAAACCTCTAGTATCTGATCTCCAGCCCAAAGTCGACCGTCCCGCGCCGCCGCTCCCTCCTCATAGACTTCATGAATCACTATTGCATCCTTGAAGAAAGAATAATAGAGAAATGTAAGATGAAATAGATATTTATATTATATACTTCTCACAACTTAGATATGAGTTATTATCATGAATTAAGAAGATATTTTGAGGAATGTTCACATTGATTGGTTTTCCTCCCACATAATAGACATGACACTGCTGTTTCGTTTTCAACATTTTTCAAAATATCTTTTGCAATAGAAAGAAACTCATAAAGGTTTGAAATGACAAAAGAGTGATTATGTGATGACTGAACTTTTATTTTGTATGAACTTTAAACTGTAATAGGAGACTGTAATAGAAATCCAGAAAGAATAGCAGAGGAACAAAGTGAATTTGATATTTTAACATCTAAATTCTCACGCCCTCAAGATCACTGCGCTCCGCAAATGAGCTGAGACTTGTGGTACCAGCTCAAAAGGGTAAGAAATCTCTCTCTCGAACGTTCTCTGCTTCAGTTCCTCGATGGTGGAACGATCTGCCTCTGGCTTCACGCTTGTCAGACTCGGTCTCTATCTTCAAAAAACTCCTAAAAACTCATCTTTTCCGGCTACACCTAACTCACTAACTCACTTCTTTTCTAACCTACTCACTCTTTCAAAAAAAATAAAAAAAATAATCCTTTGTAACTTCTCTCTCTGTGTAACTTGGTAACATTGTTGTAGCACTTGTTCACCTATTGTTGTATCGGCTATTTACCGCTTCATTGTCTCCTCGACTATTTAAGTCGCTTTGGATAAAAGCGTCTGCTAAATGACTAAATGTAAATTTAAATGTAAACTCCGCTATGAGATATAAGCATTAATTCAGAAGACATTTTGTAGAATGTTTGTACCCTTACAAAAGACGTGAATGGGTGCCACTGCAGCTCAGTTACCAACATTTTATAAAATATCTTCTGCAAAGCAAAGTCAAACAGGTTTGAAACAACAAGAGAGAGAGGTCACCACTATTGGGTGAACAGTCACTTTAAACCGTGATGGGAGACACCACCTAAAAGAATCCACACTGTATCATCTTTAAAATCCTGTTATAAAACCTGCGGGGCTCGAGGGCTGGTCCTGTCGACTCATAGGAGGTCTTTGACAGATAAACTAGCCCACAGAGCTGGCGCACTGCAGAATTATGATGGCGAGTCAGGTGGTGTACTGATAAAAGCCCGAGGCAAACACGGCGAGAGCAGACAAAAACCTCCTGCTATGACCTGCCTGTTCTTATACTGCCCGCAAACCCACCAGACACAATGAGACACACATGGTAAACCATACCAGCTGGGTATCTTTTCCCCCGACTATACTGAGACCCAGTCCAGATCTGCCTTTCGAGATCTCAATAACAGTCTCTTGTCCTGGAACTATAGGACACGTCGCAGGATCTAAGGAAAGAGAGAGAGAGACAGAAAAAAACATGATGCAAATCGTTCATGTTAAACGAGCATTTAAAATTCTATTAAGTTGAAGATGCTAAAAGGAATCCACACAGCAGCTTAGAGGTTCACCTGCGATTAAAGGTGCACATGCGTGTCAGAGATAACATACAGAGAGCTATATGGAGAGAGTCTGAATAAAACATAGACGTTACAGTGACACGATAATGGAATACTCAGAAGAGATGCTGGACCTTTGCTGCAGAACTCAAAATCTGGACTGGTGACGCTGGACGGAACGGATGCTCCAGAGGTCGTGACCTCCAGAGAAACTGAAGGGGGCTTGGAGGGGTTTCTCTGGCTTTTTGGAAGACTGGTGATCTGCTGACGTGCCAGAGGAAACACAGAAAAGAAGTAAATATTGTAACTGTGTTTTACATGCTGGTATGCTTTTTGTTTTGATTAAACATTCATTGTTTGTTGTACATTTGTGCACTTTAAAAAAAATGAATAAACACTTTTATTAAAACTTTAATAAAAAATGGCATTTTTTGTAAGCTGCATTCCAATTGGAAAGGCATAAAGACTCATTTAATTGAATGTTTGATTAAATTCTTGTTTCGTCCTTGAAAATATTATTACATTCATACCAAGCTAATCCGACTTTTAAAGTGATAGTTCATTCATAAAAGAAATTAGTTCACTCACCCTTTTGTAGTTTTAAACCTGTACCACTTTCTTTCGCAAAATGAAACAAAAGCAGACAACCGAACAAAGCTGGGAACTATTTACAAATGCGTAAATGGGAACCAGTTACCAACATTCTTCAAAATATCTTCTTTGGTGTTCAGCGGAAATAGTTCAATACTTTGAAACGGCAAGAGGGTAAGTAATGATTGACAGAATTTTCTTTTTCAATTGAATTATCACTTAAACAAGATTATTTCTGGTACACTTTGTTTTACATTTACCTCTTCGACAATCGGTCTCGGCGACTGCTCGGTGACGGGCTCCAGCACTTTCTCTGCAGGCTTGAGCTTCTGAAATGATTGATAGATGAACTAGTTTAGCAGTTTAACAACAAACGTTACATTTAATTTTTTAATTTAAAAATAAAAGTGTTTACTTGTTTTGTAAATTTACCGTACCGCTCCTTAATACAATTTAGTATGCATACTGTGACGGTATACCACTCACCTTCACAACACTGTCTCCCTCTTTGAGGTTCTTCTGCATCTGATCTTTAGGTTCAGCGCTTGTGGCTGAAACCATGCTGGGCTGCTCCTGAATCACAAACAAACAGGTAAATAAAGCAAGAGGCTCTACGTACTTCCTCAGAGCCCCAACTAGGTCAAAACTACACTATCCGCCTCCATCTAGGACAGAGTTGTTATACGGGCTGCGGATGATGACAGCAGGCTGGTGTTTAGCGTCAGGCACCCAAAGGCGATTTGAAACTGAACTGTTTACCGAAACAAATCCACATTTAGGTCAGGAACAGCTGGGATGAGATCGGAATGACAATAAGCCCGGAATGCAACTTGTATTTGTGGCAAGTGCATTTAGAATTTGTATCGTTGTGTTTTTTTGGGATTGTAAGTCTGGTTACCAGTTTGTAAGACAATACAACATGACACAAAAATGTGAATGGTGTTTGGGCTCACTTTGATTTGTGTCGGCTCAGGTGGGCTTCTGCTAAGAGGAAGACTCTCTGGAAGAGAAGGAGGTGGCTTTTCCGTCGGAGGTGTAACTGCTGATGTATTGAGATTCGTCTGAAATGAAACCTACAGTCATTTATAATTCTTATAAAAATATACGTATGAACCACACAAGTGTTCTCACCTCGGGGTACAGAGAGGAGGGCTGGCAGGGGAAGGGTGGGACAGCCATTCGGCTGAGAGCATCTTCATTTCTAGAAGAGAGAGACGTGAAATGTTTATTTTTTATGACATTGAACATGATGTCTGAACGAGGAAGCTTACACAAGATGACAAAAGCTTCAATAAAACAATCCTGTCTCCAACAGAGCCAAACAAACACGATGTGAGACAACAGGCCCCTTCAAAAGAGGTTTATTCCGGAAGCAAAACAGACATGCGTCAAGTTAAACGGATTAAAGGGCTTTAAAAGAGCAACTAGGAAACATGTCCTGGGTAAAGACGGCGTGACAATCGATCGAGCAGTCTGGAGGGGATAAATAAATGTTACAAAGTAAAAGATGCTGTCTTGAAACTAGATCTTGAAGATTTGTTTTGACAGCCTTAGAGCTAAGAGCAATAAAACAACTGTAAACTTTATACACACTTAAACAATGCAGCTTTGTCAAGAATGGCAATTTTCTTCTTCGACCTCCCTCTTACTGTAATAGTAAGAGTATTCTATAGTAGTATAATAGTATATAGTGTTCAAAAATGAATATCGAGCCATTTGTTCATCCTTTTGTCATTTCAACATATATGACTTCCATTTGCATGACACAAAAGAAGATATTTTAAAAAATATTGGGAACTAGCACCCATTCACTTGCACTGGCGTCTATGCAATGCAATTCCGTAAACAACATTCTTCAAATACCTTGTTTTGTGTCAAGCGAAAGAAAGTCTTACACATTTCGCTGGATGGCCCTTCTTGCGTTCATCTTGACCTTGATGTCGTACCACGCTTTTAATGCTAATGTGTTTTTCTCAAGGTAAGGATGCCAACTGTAGAATTTGTAAAACTGTCAATCCGTACCCGCTTTCCAATCACCCCTCTGAATGAGATCGAAATACCAAGCAAATTTAACTAACCGGGGTCACTGAAAGCGGATTGACCTCCGAAATCCATTTTGCCATTCGCATCGCGTGTGGACGCATTTCCTGCCGGGTTGGGTAACCATGGCAACGTGCCCCGAGCCCTTTTCGCCGCGACTCCGTCATCCGCCGACAAACGACCTTTGACATGTCACAAATCATGTACAAGGAGTCGCTTTCCGTCTGTTACAAAAATAATGTGGAATTCTGCGACTCCACACGCTAGACTAACGGCAACGTAATGCGCACATCCATCAAATCTATTAATATTTAATAGGACGTCAACATATGTTGATAGAAACGGACCGAGCTGTCACGTAACTGGGAATTCTGGTGATAAGCTGAAGTTGATGGAGAGATATGTGCATCTTTACACTGCTGTTTCAAACAAAACGTGTCAAACGTGTTTGCCTTAAGTTATTTGTCGGATAAAGATTGAGCCAACAAATTCTGTACACATATCCTTCAGTTATGAAAGCAACAACAGTGTGAAACACAAAATGTCATCTTCTGACATCTCAGAGTTATTCA
This sequence comes from Triplophysa yarkandensis, assembly GCA_033220385.1. NCBI lineage: Eukaryota > Metazoa > Chordata > Actinopteri > Cypriniformes > Nemacheilidae > Triplophysa > Triplophysa yarkandensis. The sequence goes on from CM065674.1 coordinate 2,672,606, forward strand.
ATGTAATTCCACATTGATTTTAAATGCATTCAGCCGCTTGCCTTTGCATTCAGATGTGAATCTGACTGCATTCTTTCAACATCTCCATCAGTATGCTTTATGATCCTAATTACCCATGGTGCCTTGGGTTTTCTGCTTGATCAAAGCTTTTGGTCATTAAGTGATGGAAAAAACACAATCCATTTGTCAATTCGGGCATGTCGGAGTGCTTGGCTTGAGTAATTGCAAAAACAACTTGAGCGTCTGTGAATATGTTGTCCTAAAGTCAAGGCATTAGTAATGAAGCATTATGTAATATGGATATCAAATCTATTTCCCCCTGTTCATGTCGCGTCTATAACAGCAACGCGAGTTAAACTAAAACTACATTAATCTTCCCCCGTGACCGTATTTTAGTAAAAAAGCACTTAAGCAAAGAATTCCTAACAAGATCTTAATGTCGATCATATTAATATAGAAACAGATGGCAGTGTATGAATAAGCAGGGGTTCATTCTTACCTGACCAGCACGAGTTTCACCTTTGACGCTGCGCTTTTTATTATGGCCGACGCGTTCTGGTGGCTTCGTCCATACAGCACCTGGTTGTTTATCTGGGTGGCACAAAAAGACATTATGTTAGATCCGGGCAAATCCAACGAATGAGTACATTGACAATTTATATCTGTTGAAAGATTTGTGTTTACATAATTTACATCTGGGTACTGTGATTATTTTATGTACACATATTTCTTAAGCATACATATTTAATAGTTTTTGAATAATTAACAGCATTCAGACAACAGTTTGTGTTTTTTAATCATTTAAAACGGTATATACATAATTAATCGCTACTAAATAATTAATCGAGATTAATCGCATTTAGAAAACAGTTTGTGGTAACAAAATGTAAGTCTGTGTGGTCGTTTTATTTACATACACATACATGTGTACATTCAAGAAACTAAATTCCTGTTTGTTTGCATTTTTGTGTACATATTTTGCCTAAACGTATTCATATTAAATCGCTCGAAAACTTTATATAAAGATTTTAAATTAATTGTGATTATTCACATTCAGAGAACAGTTTGTGGTCACGTGATTTTTATTTATAAACACATACATTTGTACTTTAAAGAATATATAAGTCTGTGTCCTGTGCTTATTTTTATGTACATATATTTAATCAATATTAAATAATCAACCAAGGTTAATCGCATTCCTAAAACAGTTTGCTTTTAGACAAATTTCGCTGTGTACTATGTTTATTTCAATGTACAGATATTTTCTAAATATACATACATATTTATACGCCATTAAATTCTTAATTGGGATGAATCACAATTAATGGAATTAAAAGAACAGTTTGTGTATACATAATTTTTGTCTGTCTTACAGTATATTTATTAAATAAGTGTACATAAAAAAAATAACAGTACACAGACTGTACACAGACCATTAATCGCTTAACAGCCCCAAATGCATGATCTAAATGCTTCACACAAGAACCCCTGAAGAGCTGACAGTGTTTCTTTGCTTAAGGGATGTTTCGAAATGTGAGGAAACAAGTCGGTGTGTTAACCGGTTACGCCTAACCGGAGGCGAGCGGGTACACAGATTCAGGATGGTTGAATTGTGTGTCCGATCACCCGTGACAGAGTCATTACCCGAGAAGCACTAGTTGATTGTGATTAATGCCGCAGTGTGTTGGGTTCAATGGAGACAGATATTAGATGAAGGTCAGTGAGCAGGGCTCCGAGTCTCAAATTCAACAACAAAAACAACGCCCGAACATGCAGGATGAATTGTTTTGTGAATAGGCTATTGTAAGGGGACAACATAAGAACACGTTGTTTGGAACAGGAAAAATGTATCCTGAATATGTGATTTGTTTAGACTTTCAAATCAATTTGAACTCCAAACAAGATACAAGACATAATGGAGTATTTCCAGATACATTAGATTTAAAATTTAAATTAAGAAGTGCAACGTTGTGTGACTGTGCTGTGTTTGTACAAAACTGCAATGCATTATGGTCCGTGCGACTAAGTGAAAGGGCGAGCGAGCTGTTAGAGAAACAGTAAGAGAGATAATGAATCTTAAAGCAGGTGGCTTCATTTGAAATTCATCTAGCTGTTTGAGGAGCGCTCCTTCTCACATTTACATTTAGTCATTAGGCGGGTGCTTTTATCTGAAGCGACTTACAAATGAGGAACATCACAAATGATTTATCATACAAGAGCTGACAAGTTTCAAGAGTACAGAGGCAACTAATTCTAAATAATCTTTTTTTAAAGACGGGAGGGTCTTGGTAGAGCAGTGAAGGCTGGAAAACCGGTTCCATCCCGAGGGAGTAGAGAGAGAAGGTCACACATTAATAGTTCAGGTGAAGAGGTAAACTAGAACCTGAGATTCACTGTATTAAACTGCCCGGTGACCGTTGTCTGACACACACAAAGGTTGGATATATTGTGTGTGTTTGTCTCATTTATTCACCTTTATGTCCTTTATAATCTGGGTTTTATTCTGTAAAACACACATGATATTTTGAGAAGTGTGTCAGTGGTTTGTGTTCCATCAAAGGTAAATGGGGGCAAGTGTGGTTACCAAAATATCTTCTTATGTTGTCTACAGGAGAAAGAAAGTGAAACAGTGAGTGAGTGGAGGAGAGGGAGAAGTAAATGAGGTTGACGCTGATGGAAACCACTCATCTCCCACAGGATTACAACAAGCTGAACAGGAGACGGCTATTACCCCGAGAACGAATAAAGGCCCAGAATAAGAAAGAGTTTTCAAGACCCCTTGAATTCACAAGGTGAACCCAACCCTTGTGTGTCACAAATCTACTGTATACCTCCTCCTCCAAGGTCACATTGAAGGGATAGTTTCCCCAAAAATAGTAATTTGTTGTGATGAATCTGTATACATTTTTTTGTTCTGATGAGAGATATTTGGAAGAATGCTTCCAAATTAAAACAGATGTTGGACTGTACCATAGGAGGACATTTTGCTGTATTTTTCTTTGTTCTGTTGAACACAAAATTATATATTTTGAAGAATGTAGGACACCAAAAAAATCTGGGGTGATTTTAACTATCATTGTCATATTTCCTACTGTGGTAGTCAATGAAGTCCAAGAACTGATAATCATATCTTTCCCTGTGTTCAACCAAACCAAGAAATGTTTTATTCTTCACGTTATAATTTTAATTTTGGGCAAACTATCCCTTTAATTACCCTTAGTACAGTCCTAACATAAGCTTTTACCCACAAAACCTGTCTTACCTCCAACAGCTCGTCTCCCACTCTGATGCGACCGTCCCGTCCGGCCGGCCCTCCGTCGGCGATCCCCACCACGAAAATGCTCATGCATGACCGATCCCTGTTCCCGGCCAGGCTGAGTCCCAGTCCGTTGCGATCTTTCTCCAGCTCCACGATCAGCAGCTCACCTGGCAGGTCCGCGTACCTCTGCCTGATCACCTCTAAATGGAAACACAGAGAGCGAGGCCGCGTTATACGAGTCCAAACAAAAGCCATTATGTTCCGAGACGACAAGTACAAAGATAAAGGTATTGTTTACATGAGTGCTTGTACATCGAGCTGACCGCAGTAAACTGTATTGACACATAATCTAAAAAGCCGTGTCCGGGGCTCCAGGGAGCAAACACGGTATTGGGCCGTATCTCATTTCAAGAACGGCCGCGTTTATTTTGTCCGGGCCGTCGGGAGTAGCGGGTATTTGCGTGTTATTTGCGTCAAAGAGTTTGTGGCATTTCGGAAGTATGCTTTTTAATTTAAGACTAGTCTGAATCCATTTACACATGCCTAATCAGAATTCATAGCTTCCTTTTTATTGCTATAGGGCATGGTTCGGAAGGGGGCAACATGGATGATGAATTTGTCCCTCTAACTTTCTCTAAAGACAACTCCATATCCCAAGTTGAAATAGCAGCTGAAGACTTCAAGGGCTCCAGGTACGTTTCATCAGCTTTCTAGCTTCGGAAACTATGACTTAAGTGGATGGAAAGGTTTTTGAGGGTTCTTCTGAACTCCCATTGCCCAGAAAGACCTGTAGAATGTTTTCAAGCTCGACAGTGAAAGTCTCAAGGGAACAAACAGGGACAAACACCTTTTAGATGGAGATGAAGTGCTGCTGGCACTTCTTCAGTACAAAGCATCACCTCAACATATGACTTTGCTGTAGGAAAACCTCTTAAGGAATACAGAATCAGAGACCATAAACTGTGTGAATGTAAATTGAATATGAACATCAATGACTTCTATAGGCTATCCGTAACCTTTAGCTCTAGAAATGTCTATCCTTGCTTTTATGTTCTTTAGGGTCCCATTGAGAGAGCCTGAACACCACACGAGGGGATTCATTAAAAGCTTTAGGACATCAGGACCGCCATAAACCTTCTACAAATGAATGGAGAGAGAACATCACACCTCCGGCATACGGAGAAACAGACAGAAGGGTCAAAATAAACGGTCTGTCTGTTTATGATAACCGCAACGGCCCATTAAAAACCCATCTCACGCCTCATACGCAGAACAGGAAACAGAAGTTTATTTCTAATGCTTTAAGTGGGTGAGGCATTTTGAGGATTTTAAATAAAATCTCATAAACGCGTTGAAAGTGGATAAAAGGTTAGTTCAACCAAAAATGAGAAACATACAAAGATGTTTGGATGAATGTGTGTAACCAAACGGTTTGTGGACCCCATTGACTACCATGGTAGGAAAGAAAACGTTTTAGACAAAATTACCCCAGCACCTTTCAATGTTCAGTATTCTTCAAATAATAAAATTTTGTGCTCAACCAAACAAAAAAATACAAAATAAATATTTCCTTTGATGGTAGTCAAAGGGGTCTGAACCGAAGCATTCTTCCAAATATCTTCTCTGGGTATATCAGAACTAAGAAATGAATACAGATTTGGAACAGCTTAAAGGGGATTAAATTTAACTATCCCTTTATGAACATTTACATTTAACATGTAATACATGTAGTTAGAGAACTTATTTGAACAACACATCAGTAACGAGCAATAATCCCGTAATAGTTTTTATCCATTAAGATTCTCAGACATTAAAGACCGGGTGTGGTGTAAATCACATGTTAATGCTGTTTAAATGTTTATTTGGTGTTTCTGATATGCTGTAAGACAAACCATGTGCATATTCATTATTTTAAACCAGTTAACGACATCATAATCAGGAACCAATCACACGGAGCAGTTGGATTTCATGGATCAGGAGTTCGTGCTATACAGGGACAGTTCATATAAAGTGGCTTAAATGATGCTGCGTGTCCGGGACCGATGGACTGGCGCTTGGGTTACATTTGCACATTCATGCATATGCGTATCCTTGTAGGATGGTCTACGATTTCTGGTAGTCAATGTTAACATTCAAAATCACCAAAACAAACACACCACTACACCAAAAGGGTTTCGCACCTTTTAAAAAAAAAAAAATACGTTGGTCTCTGCTTATGTTCCTCTCCACAAAAAAAAGACAGTGCTGATTGGCCGCCCTGATCTTTGGAACAAGACACAGTAAAGGACCACTTTTGTCTCACCTACACGCTGGAAAATGATTGGCTCAGCTCATATGCCAATCAACAGGCTGGAAGGTTGGCTCAGTAAGCCAATCAACTGTCTGGCTCTGCTCAGACAAGACAATCAATCAGAGAAAATTGAGCTTTGAGAGTCGATCAGTAGTCAGATGGCCTTGGCCAACCAATAAGAATGCTGGAGATCCGCATCTGGGCATCACTTAGAGGGAGATCTTTACTACAATTTCCTCCATCTTCGCTTGGGCTAAATCTTCCCGGACAAACATTGGCTATAACTCAAGGACTTTAGTGCCAGCTGCCTGCATAAACTGCAGTAGTGAGAAAGAAACCGTGTCTTTATTCAACAGTTTTACAAATATTGAATAGCAGCCTGTAATTCAGTAGCACAGCTGTTCCCAATGCATCACATTGATTTCTAACATTTCTTCACCAGATATTTATGTCAAGGCTACATCTATAACAATAATTTTTTATTTGATCATTTAACATTTGATGTTTAATAAAATAAATTTCCCGTTGCATTCATTCGTCATTACCTTCAACTTATTTAACCTGAGACTGCAAGACTCTCGCTGCTCAATCCCCATAAATTCATCCTAGGCTAGTCCTTTATCACAGCCTTAAGAGATCACAGCATTCTCGCCTTCGTCTTTCAATCGATCAGTCTGCTCAAAATCACATTTCTCTCTCGTGTTATATTCTAGAGGAGCTCACAAACCAACGTGCATCCTTCACTTCCAAATCTTCGGATAGATGTCCTTTAAATTCGTTTGTATTTGTGGGTCAAAGGACAGACAAAAGTGCTCAGGTAAAGTAAGAGAACATCAGGTGAGTGCAAACTATCCAAGGACGTGGATTACGAATCCTCTAGTGACTGGCACGTTATGGTTATGATAGGTAAAGACGTATGAAGCGAGAGCAGTCGCTCTCACACACATCTGCAGGAGAGGCGGACCAGCTGTTAGTGGTTTAATAAGAAAGCTGTGAGAATTCAGGATGATGAGGTTCGACTGGGATGATGGGGGTGGAGATGTGTGATTTTATGTTTCGGGATGATGGCATTACACCTGGCTAAACAGTCGAACTTGTTATGGAAAGGTTGTAGGTTCACACCGACTATAGTGCCCTTGGGGGATTTAACTAAAGTGAATTGCCGTAATGGCCAATCCCATCCATGATCCAAAGCACAAATATATATATATATATATATATATATATATATATATATATATATATATATATATATATATATATATATATATATATATAAAATGTTATATATATATAAAATCAGTCTGAATTTATTCGCCCTTATGTTGAATAACACAAAATATATTTTGACAAATCCCTATGTGGTTCTGTCCCCAATGGTCACAAACATTCTTCATAATATATTTTGTGTTCTGCAAAAGGAAGACCTTTCTACACACTTTGAATTGATTTTTCATGAAACAATTTACGAAATTAATTTAGCTTTAAAATAAAGTAAATATAAGGTTTAAATTGAGTATAAATGAGAGTATAAAAATAAATCTGATGAAAATGATCATTACAATGTCAATTTGTAAAAAACTTTTTCATTACATAATCTTTAATGAAATAAAATATAAACAAAAATATAGTTAATTTTTGTAAATTTTTGAGAAATGTTGGATTTTTTATCAATTATTTAAATGTTTAAAACAAAAACAAAAAATTTATTTAATGACTGTTTATTTTTGTGATATATACCGAGCCACGTGAATTCCTTTTAAAGTGAGGGGATTAAAATGCAAGAGGGTCAATAAGTGAGGTAATATTTTCATTTTGGGGTAAACTGACCCCTTTAATGGACTTTTATTGGGCCTCTTACAAACCTTTATTGACAATAGAGATAAAAAAGACAAAGCCACTAGAATTTAATGAGAGCAACTCATAACAGGGGCGGCATTTTCTTTGACGTTGAACACTAAACCATCTGACTCCAAAAAAGTCTTCATTTATTATTCAAATGGCTTTGGTAACAGGAGAACATGGAGAACATCAGTGTTTGATGTTGGTAAGCGAGGGCGTGGGAACAGAATCAATTTTGCGGAAGGGAGAGTTATAATCATGAGGGACGTGCAGGTGCGGTTTGGGATAATTCAATATTTGTCTCTCAAATTGAATTCTGCTGGAGAGAGGTGGGGATAATCTGATAGCCCGTCCCCGGTCGACGGGACACGATGGGGGACGCTCGCCGTGTCCACACACGTGCTCGGAGCATCTGCTGAACACAAATGTTAGGATGCGCATGTAATGTGTCGAATGTTTTTGGGATACATGTCTCATCCCCGATGAGTTCTCGAGATGGCATTTGTGTCCTGCTTGCATCATTTATGACAACTGGCACGCTGTAGGACACTACAAACGTTTAAACCTGAATGTACAATCAAGGTTGTGTCTTTTAAACGCATAAACAAATGTCACATCACAGATTGTAGAATATCAGTCTTATTTGATCCACAAGACCAACATCTGCAGCACTGCTGGTTTGCAGTGTAACCGTTTACATCATTGCATTAAAATTCTGTTTACCCTCAAGCCTGCAGAAGAGATGCTGAGATACAAAGATGCTTCCAGCTTGCTCAAACAATCATCTGTACACATTTCAACACCACATAATAAGCAAACAACAATTACATTGTTTCTGTTCGCATGATTGTCCTTTATTGTCTTGTAAACAAGCGCACTATGTGCCAACCTTGCAAGCGGACTTAAAGGGACAGTTCACCCAAAAATAAAATTCTGTCAATATTTACTCACCTGTAGTTGATCTAAATGGAAATATGTTTGTTCGGGTAAAGAGGGAGATAAGTAACTGGAAGAATGCTTTAATGCTTATATTTTGGTAGGAAAAATTACTTAAAAGATATTTTGAAGAATGTATGATACCAAAAGTTCTGGGCCATTTTTACAACCACTTTTTCCCCTCTATGGTTGTAAATAAGACGGTAACAAGCATTCTTCCAAATATCTTTCTCTATGTTCAACCAAATAAAGATATATTTACAGGTTTGACACCATGAGAGATATTCATTTTTGGGTGAACTATCTCTTTAACTCTTTTCTATAACAAATTTTAAAGGTATACACCACAGATTTAAAATGTTTATCATAATTGTGGGTTGATTAGTAGTCAAATTCTGAGAAAACGAGCATTAAAGTTTGATTTTAACAATAAACTTCACTATGATTTCCATCTTTGAACTGGTCTTCCTCAATTTTAAAGACATCAATGTTATATTCTCATATAGGTGTAATGCACTTCTACACCTGAGCTTCATTAAGTATACACTGACACATGAATATGCAAATTTGCTCAGTACTTCGATCGCACTCGAAAAAGTGAAAGATTTCGACAAATCTATGCAACATCCTTGCATATTCATGACATGATATGCTGATTCACAGGGTCGAATGAGTTGATGTGTTCAATTTAAGACATCATTTTCATTCCAGTTTTGCTACAAATAATAGAGAGAATGAAAGACTGGTTCTTCAGGTGGTTGGCTTTGGATAAAACCCGTTTCTGTCTTTACTGCAGTTCCTAAAGAGTATGAAATCTCTGCATTGTGCCCGCAGCATCGCACACACCTCAACACACACTTCAATACACAAATCTAGAAAGCACTTTCATAAACGCATCTGTCAGTGCTCATAGTGTGTGTGAGTGTGAGCATAAGCTCTGCAGTGTATTTCTGCAGCCTCATTTGTTCACATACACACACACGCACGCACGCACGCGCACACACACACACACACACACACGCACACGCACACACGCACACGCACACACGCACGCACGCACACACGCACGCACACACACACACACACAGTCTTTTAGCCTCTGTGATGCATCATGACTGCATTGTCCATATTAGCAGTCAGACTGGCCTGTCTACAACTGTACACAAACACATGCATGCGTCCACTCGCTCCTGATAAAACCACTGCTCACCGTTGAAAAGGGATACACTGATCATGCAGGTTGCCATTTAAATGAATAAATCACACTTTTAAAATCACAAAAACTATTGGATGACATGAAGAGACGATATAAATGCACACTTATGCAATGTTTTCGTTATACTGTGAGACAGCAAGAAATTCACCTTGTGAAGGTCAAACAGGTTTGAAACGAGGGAGTAAATGATGGAGTGGGAATCTCTAGGCTCATCGACTATCCGTGTGACTATAAAAAATAATAAAGTATTTACACTGATCGGATACACAGATTTCACTACCAAAATCCATTTTTGATATATCCTTCTGAACTTGAAGGTTAAGTTACATTTGTCATCATTGCACGGAACCAGTGAGAATAAAGTGACAGTCCTCAATGTCCTGTAAGAGGATCCAGAATGCAGTAAATGAAGGCAAACTTCAACATATCATAATAACTAATATAACAGAATTTTAGGCAACATCATCCTGTTATGTGCAAAACAACCCTCCAAAAAAGAACATTGATCTGCAACAAAATCAGCTAACATGTAAAAATATATAACCAGTTTCCATAATATTTTACTTTAATAACCAAAGAATAAAGGGGAAGGGTCTTGACCATTTCTAGTTCCCTTAATTAGCTGTTAATGTATGCAGAGGTATGATAATGATCACCATTAATCACTCTCTTACCATGTTAAACCTGTGCGACTTTCTCTCCTCTGAATAACTAAGAAGATGATATTTTGAAGAATGTTCACTTCTCACTTGTTCATTGTCTCTTGTTTGCTTGAGGTTGACGGGGTAAATGATGACTGAATTTTCATTTTTGTTTAACTATTCCTTTAAACCTAATATCTGCATAAAGTTATTGCCATAAAGTAATTATTACCAGTCCAAAGCAAGTCTGACGCTGATGATTCCCGACTCACCTGACACTTCTACTAAACATGCATCCCACAGTGATTTACATAAGACTTAATCACAGCTTAACGACAACATATTTAATTAGACAATATCCCATTGTGTCTTTATTAAAGTGCACATTCCAGGCCGGGTCAGACTTAGCTTCGGTAAACAGAATGTGAGGCGTGCTGAGGGATTTTAAAAGGCTGCAGTGACCAGGCGTGTTGCTGATGCGGGATCTCAGAGGGGTCTCCACAGGCCCAATTGATCTTTAAACCGTCATGCGGTCGAGATTACATTTGCGGTTTGAAATGATGAGCCTTATAGTTATACACACGCTTTTAATTCGATGAGTGTCTGATATACTCACATCTTTTAGTTTTATGAGAGAGAGCCAGAGCGAGAAGAAAGAGACAGAGAGAGAGAGAGAGAGAGAGAGAGACAGAGACAGAGACAGAGACAGAGACAGAGACAGAGAGAGAGAGAGAGAGAGAGAGAGAGAGAGAGAGAGAGAGAGAGAGAGAGAGAGAGAGAGAGAGAGAGAGACAGAGACAGAGACAGAGACAGAGACAGAGACAGAGACAGAGACAGAGAGAGAGAGAGAGAGAGAGAGAGAGAGAGAGAGAGAGAGAGAGAGAGAGAGAGAGAGAGAGAGAGAGAGAGAGAGAGAGAGAGAGAGAGAGAGAGAGAGAGAGAGACAGAGAGAGAGAGAGAGAGAGAGAGAGAGAGAGAGAGAGAGAGACAGAGACAGAGACAGAGAGAGACAGACAGAGACAGAGAGAGACAGACAGAGAGAGACAGACAGAGAGAGACAGACAGAGAGAGAGACAGAGACAGAGAGAGAGAGAGAGACAGACAGAGACAGAGAGAGACAGACAGAGACAGAGAGAGACAGACAGAGAGAGACAGACAGAGAGAGACAGACAGAGAGAGACAGACAGAGAGAGAGACAGAGACAGAGAGACAGACAGAGAGAGAGACAGAGACAGAGAGAGAGAGAGAGAGAGAGAGAGAGACAGAGACAGAGAGAGACAGACAGAGACAGAGAGAGGGGGGGGGGGAGTGGGGGAGAAAAAGGAGAGAGAGGGACAATATCTCAATCAAGGTGCAGTCGTATTTCAAAATGACATTTGCATGTAAATGCAGTAAGACAGAAGTGTCAAGAGTACTGCTAAATTCATGACAGGACTTAGTACAAAAAGGAAAGCTTTTAAAGAAAGAGAGAGAGAGAGTGAAAGATAAGATGGCCGTTCTGTTCCAATAGTAAATGTGGATAGATGAAATGAATAGGACAGTGTTTAACACAATATGTTGGCATAATGCTGCCCAACAAAGGAAGAGAGAGAGACAGGCACATCATATGCTTTAAAATAAACTGTAAGACAGGAAAATAAAGACAGGTACAGGGTGACAGGTAGAGAGAATGAGAAAGAGACAGATACAGATATAGAAGGATAGGTAAAGAGAGGGGGGAAAACGGGTAGAGGAAGAGAAACAGATGGGTACAGAGACAGACGAGCAGAGGAAGAGAGACAGACGGGCAGAGGAAGAGAGACCATTCCTCCTCTACCTCAGGATACTAATCCCAAAGGTAACTACAGATTACGCCAGTGCCAGGAGAATCATCACATGATGTCCTCCCGTTCAAAACCATTCCAGACACAGGAGCCGAAAGACGAAGGAGGACATTAGACACGTCCCCGTCACACAACATAACCCCCCCAAAGCTAACACATAATATTAGGGATATTATAAAAAATGCCTCCTTTTATGTATTTCTTAAATGTTTATTTTGCTCATTTAGACTAGTTGTGCAATCACTGGCAGGCGTGTAGAGATGCATCAGTTTTGCTGGAGGATAACTGGACCTCCTGGCTGGGCCTGGCTTCTCTTTTTCCATTTGGAGTTGTGGCTAGAGCTCTTCTTACCTTTTATCAGCCGCCAGGAGGGCTGCTGATATCAGCTTTAACTGCACTTATTATTAATAATATTTCAATGCTATTCATCAGTATCCCATATATTACTATTTGCATAACATATGTAGGGGCATAGTGGTTAGAGTTTGATTCTTAACGCTAGGGTTGTGGGTTCATGTCTCGGGCTGGCAACAACATGAATTAGTTGCCCTTGAGCTAGGCACTGATCCCCCTGTGTGTGTGTGTGTGTGTGTGTGTGTGTGTGTGTGTGTGTGTGTGTGTTCTCTGCTGTGTGTGTTCACTAATATGTGTGTGTGTGTTTGTGTTCTCTGCTCTGTGTGTTCCCTACTGTGTGTGTTTGTGTGTGTGTTCACTTTCATGTACAGATGTTCTGAAACAATGGAATTTTAAAAAGTGCTAAATAGTATATTTGACTTGACTTGACAGATAGGACGGCAGGCAGAGAAAGAATGAAAGAAGGAAAGAAGGAAAGAAAGAAAGAAAGAAAGAAGGAAAGAAAGACAGGAACAAGATTAAGACACGGGCAGAGAGACAGACAGGATACACAGACAGAGAGGCAGGCATTAAAAGGGACACAGATGGAGAGACTTTTAGAGAAAGAGACAGGCAGGGACACGAAGACACAGATGGAGAGACATGCGGAGGGAGACAGACAGGTATTGAAAGTGACAGTTAGAGAGACATTTAGAGAAAGAGATAGGCAGGAAAAAAAACTGTGGATGGGACAGTCAGAGGAAAAAAGGTACTGATAGAGAGAGACACGTAGAGAGAGAGACAGGCATTAAAAAAAGACACAGGTGGAAAGACATGTAAAGAGAGAAAGACAAGCACTGAGGCATGCACAGATGAAGAGACATGAAGAGAGAGATACAGTCACCTCCACTGAAGGTGCTTGCTTTGTAAAACTGCAGAGCTACTTCTCATAAGCCGACAGACTGCAGAAAGTCTGTGTGACAAACACAGAAGAGTCCGAACCGTCCGGTTCCTGCAATACTCCCTTTACACCTCAAACATACCCCTGTGCTTCAGTGACAGGGAACACACACAGAGGTGCATACACAAGGTTAAACAGCGCCACACACACACCACAGTCCACTGACCTGACACCATGGTCCATCCTTTACCCTGCCTGCACACCAGAGCTTACGGTCTCCATACGGTATATCCCTCGGTGCGTGTGTGCTTGCCTGTCAGCGGAGCGCTACCGTCAGCCAGTCCAACCCGAGGTGAGAAGTCATGATGTTGTGCGAGCCAGAGTGGCGAGCCAGAGTGGGCGCTCGATATGAACGCAGTGAGCAGTGAGAGAGCAGCACTGCGCTCTGTGTGTGTGCGTAACTGATCTGACTGTACACACACACACACACGGCTCAGCATCACACCCCTCCCCTTCCCTTGTAAATGATTTTTTGTCTTCTCTGTATGTATAAATAAAACGCTTTTGGGGTTAAATAAGGTTTTGAAATCCGTCATTGTATACCTTTACGCATCCAAGTATTGTTAAAGGGAAAGTTCAACCCAAAACAACAATTTTTCATCTTTAATTTACCTTTATGTCATTTCCAGCTTTATGTCAGAACACAAAAAGAAGTTATTTTGAAGAATGTCAGGAACTAAACTGTAAACAGGCCAACATTGACTTCCATTGTATGCACACAAGACATTCTTCTTAATATCTTATCTGTGTTCAACAGAAAAAAAATCGATGCTATTGATAATGTGTTTAACGTATATAATGTATTATTGATCAATCCAAACATTTTAACACACACACGCACGCACGCACGCTCGCACGCACGCACGCACGCACGCACGCAACGCACGCACGCACTCGCACGCACACCACACACACACACACAGGTAATCGCGCTGCTGTTATTACTCTCTTCCACATGTGAATAGCCAGCGGCTTGAGTCAGCACAGAACAATTTGTAGCGAAATAAGACTCGAGAATTGCCAATTCGACTTCTGGGTGGAAAGGGGTGACGCTTCGCTCTAGCGTGTCTAATACACGACGCTCTCACTCTCTCCAGCAGGCCCCTTTTGATGCACTTTACAAATTTAGTTTTTCCAAACCTTTCCATATGGATTCAAAGCTTTTCTGAAAAGTTCTTCATTTGCAAGACCGAATTTCAGTCGCCCTTCTAGAATCATCCGGGGCATTAGGGAGGAAGGGGTGCGAATAACTAATCACAAAAGAGCCCGTCTGCTTTCAAGTCCATTACACCTCACAAGCTATTTTCATTCAGAGGGAAATTAAGGGATATCCTGTACAAAAGAGAAGCACCGAATAGTGACCTTAAAAAAGGATCTAAGATTAAAGATTTATTCTCATGAAGCCATATCGGGCGATATCGGGGGGTAAACGAGAACATTAAACAGACCGATGAGAATGGAACAATAACGAGGGGCTGAAAGAAACCAGAGGGAGTTTAACTGAATGAGGAGGCTCGATTCATTACGAGGAAACATATGAGCTTTACTCATCTCAGCGTGAAGCTCAATCTTCAAACAAGTCCAGAGCACAACACAGTAATAAAAACACTGTAAATGCCAATTAATGTGACCTTTATTGTAGCCGTGGCGGTCAATGTCCCATGACTAGTAGCTGAAGATCGAATAAAACGTGCAGAAAGACATGAAAAAAACTTGTATCGTAAAGTTTGTGATTACTTTGCTTTCAAGCAGACAGGAAATGTTCACAGGGCCGTCCTGGTCCCTAACTGTTATGTTGAGGAATACAGATGCCATCTTCGAAATTAGTATACCGAGGGGACGAGAACATTGTTCCTATACACAAGGACAATCAAATCACCAGGAGCTGTTTTATGTTGTGAACAAAATGTATTTTAAGCTTCAGCAAAAGAACAAAGCAGCGTCATTAAACAGCTTGCAAAAACAGAGACTGCCTTATCCCTAAGTGAGATTTTGATGACCTGTTGAAACTTCATACCTTTATGATTTTCTTTCTTATGCATAACACAAAAAGGAGATTTTGAAGAATGTTAGAGAGGCACCAGTAGTAGAGAGAGAGAAAGAGAGAGAGAGAGAGAGAGAGAGAGAGAGAGAGAGAGAGAGAGAGAGAGAGAGAGAGAGAGAGAGAGAGAGAGAGAGAGAGAGAGAGAGTGAGAGTGAGAGACAGGGAGAGAGATACAGTGAGTGAAAAAGATAGAGTGAGTGATAATGAGAGAGAGACCAGAGAGAGAGAGGGAGAGAGACCAGAGAGAGAGAGACCGAAAGAGAGAGAGAGACCGAAAGAGAGAGACCGAAAAAGAAAGACAGAGAGAGTGATAAAGAGACCGAAAAAAAGAGAGAGATACAGAGGGAGATAAAGAGAGAGATAGAGAGGGAGATAAAGAGAGTGAGAGAGCGAGAGAGAGAGAGAGAGAGAGAGAGAGTGAGGACCGAAAAAAAGAGAGAGACCGAAAAAGAAAGACAGAGAGAGTGATAAAGAGACCGACAAAAAGAGAGAGATAGAGAGGGAGATAAAGAGAGAGATAGAGAGGGAGATAAAGAGAGAGATAGAGAGGGAGATAAAGAGAGAGAGAGAGCGAGAGAGAGAGAGAGAGAGAGCGAGACCGAAAGAGAGAGGACCGAAAAAGAAAGACAGAGAGAGTGATAAAGAGACAGAAAAAAGAGAGAGATAAGAGGGAGATAAAGAGAGGATAGAGAGGGAGATAAAGAGAGAGAGAGAGCGAGAGAGAGAAAGAGAGAAAGAGAGAAGAGAGCAAGAGAGAGAGAGAGAGAGAGAGAGAGAGAGAGAGAGAGAGAGAGAGAGAGAGAGAGAGAGAGAGAGAGAGAGAGAGAGAGGAGAGCGAGAGAGAGAGAGAAATACAGAGATAAAGTGAGAGGGAGCGATCAAGAGAGAGAGAGCAAGAGAGAGAAATACAGAGATAAAGCATGTGATAAAGAATTTGTCTTTATTCGTTTTTCTAGTTGAACTCATACGATAGCTGAGAAAACTGGTAGAGCACCAGATATCTCGAAGAACCAGAAATGGGGATTCTCCGCAAACACTGGAATAACTGACCTCAACGCAACCTTCTGGAAATAAAAAGTGTCCTAAATACACAAAGACAACACACTTAAAACCACTACAGCACACCTTCTGTGAAAGCATCACTATGCAAGTGGGCCACTTCCATGATAAAGTGAGGGTTTAGCATGAGGTAACTGGGACGGCGCCAGAGCTGTCAGGCTGTATCATGGGCTGACAGCTGTGCTGAATTGGGCGACGCTCTGAAGAGGCGTGCACGTGTGAGCGTGTCTCAGATATAAATGGTCGAGCGAAGCAGGCTCATAACTCTGACATTAGAAAAAGCCTGCAGTAATTACGGCCCTATCTCTGGTCCCGGATCAGTATGTCCCGCTCAGATAAACGAGGGCCGGCTCCCAGCCAGGGTTGATAGATTGAGGAGAGCTTTCTTCCGCCTCAGGCGTCTCGACACATCTCTTCTGTCCCGCTCTTAAAGAAGACACTCGATCTATGAGACAGAGACTGCGCGGGGACAATAATGTCTTTTCGGCTCGCCGGAGCAGTGTTTGCTCGGGGTTCTGTCCTACTTGTTGCTGAAGAGGAAACAAATAATCTTCAGCTCTGAGGGCATCCACAGTATTCGGTAAAGAAATGATTGAGATTCAATGCAGACTGAGCTCAGTCAACATCTGTTGCATATGTTGACAACCACAGATATTGGTAAAAAAAAAAAAGAATAAGGGGTAGAAAACACAAGTGAGTTACTTAGGGCTTTCAAGGGGTCCAAAATGCCAGTTGTATATTGTTTCGTAAATGGGTAGATCTATAAATACGGTTACATCTCATAAGAAAAAAGAAATTCATTAAATGGACATGTTTAAAATAAAAAGAATTACATTTTCCAAAAGCACACCATTACAAGGTGAAAATGCCAAATGATTTGGTAAAAAGAGGGTTTTTATCCCTCTGCTCGGTTTTGTAAAGTTGCTTATATATTTAGGCATTAAAACACCCTCAGAAGTTAATTTGAATTGCTTATTTAGCTAGATTACACAAAGTATTCGGATGTGTTTCTCATTTATTGTGATGTTTATTGTGATGTGATGACTTGTGTGTCAAAGAAAAAACTTATTACTAGTTAAATATTACATAAATAACTTAAAATTATTCAAAAAATAATCTCACAATTATGTATGACACATGACACATTTTAATTGTTTGGTAAAAAATATAATGAAACATCTAAAACACAATTTGGATTCATTAAAAATGAAAACTCGTAATTTTTTTTAGCAAAGTAAGTCTTTAGAGCACTGCTCAATAATCTTGGAAAATCTTACAAGCTGGACATGTTTTGTTCAGATGATGGATGTGCTTTATTGATTGACACGTTCTTTGTGTAAAGATGTCTCAAGAAAAACTCTTAAGAGGGCTTTTTTTGCTTTATCTCGCTCGTGTGAAAATCTGGTTCATCCTGTCACTCACACGTCAGCAATGTCTAGCACCATAGATTGAATTCTCAAAAATGTGTTTTGAGTTGATTGTGAAGACTTCTTAAATAAGAAAAAAGGCCAAACGGCATGTGATGTAAATGGTTTATTACATTATGTGTTTGACTTCTTTAAATACATAAATATAAATTTTAATAAATAAAAGTATTTTAAAAAATAGGTTGAGAACAAACTGCCCAACTCCAATTCTTAAAGACGAATAAAAATGCTTCATATGTAATTCAAGATTTCAAATGATAAAACGCATGTAATGGATGATCAAGAATGCATATAGACCAAAGTGAACCCAAAAGACAGCCAGAAACCACCAAAAACAAAGCCCCAAACAAGAAACACCAGACTAAGAGAAGCAACCCATTCAACGCACACCACGCGTTCACAAACCACCAAAAACCCTGATGCAACACACTTTAATCACTGAGCAAGAAGCCGCACAACTACCCCGAAACCTAACCACACACCACAGCCTATCAGCCCATAATGACATCTTCAACCTCAAAGTACAGAATCAACGAGAGAATAAGAGAAAAGAAGAATCCTGGATGATATTTTATTCCTGGGCTCTTGTGATGAGAATACAGATTACTATTGGGGAGTCCCTGGACATATAGATGCCTTCTCTAGCCTGCAAAAGAGAAACACACATATTATTTTTACCTTTAATGTGCCTGATAGCTTTTTTGGAGGCTAACAATACGTCCATCTTAAGGCTAAAGCATGTGACTCTTGAGGTTTAAATATGTAACTATAATGTATGTATGTAATAAACAAACACATTTTAAACTGTATGTTTTATTATAATTTAAAAGCAGTTTGACTAAAATAAAAAGATATTCACAATTAAATTCTTTTATTTATTATATAACATAAAATAATTTCAATATTTAAAATTATTAGGAATAAATACATGACATCGTCATGCTGCTATAATCTATAACCCATCCCATCCGGGTCATCAAACCGCTCTTGAGCATTGTTATCTTAAAATGTATCCTGCTTGCAAAGAGAAAAAACAGCTGAGGCTAAGCAGTTTGGCTTAAATATATGTTCAAAGCTGTCAAGGTTTCAGGGCCTGTCTAATGAATGCTAATAAAGTCAACCCTCCACCGCTAGGCAAAAACCAGGCAAATTCACGATCCCAGTCTGAGAAGATGCAAGAAAACAAGAAAGCAACGAATGTGATAAAAACAAAGACGGACACAAAAAGAGAACACATGAAAATGTACAAAGTGAGGCTTTCCTGATCACTCGATAGTTTCGCTTTTCTTGAAAGATAACGTTCGTGGCATGTGCAGAGACTACTTCTCATTAGCTGTGCTTCATTACAGCTCTTAATTAGAGCCGGTCTGAAGAAGATCGAGACTGCGTCTCGGAAATTTGCCAGAGAGATGAGTCACGTACTTGTGGAAAACCAGAAGAGAGAAGATGAAGGAAGATGCTGGGGTGTGTAAGATATTACAGCTGTTTGAAATGAGTCAAGCGATACGATTTTTTTACCAAAATATTGATAACGAATAATCACATGAATCGATTATGCAACTGCGCCTTTCAAACGATTAACATCTTTTTAACTTCTTGTTGTTTTGTGGTTGTTATTAACACATTTCAATTTAACAATAATCAAGACGGCATAATCACCATTTTTATCACGATTAAAATGCGATTAATCGTTGAGCCATATAGGATGCTTAACAAAACTACAATGACATTGGTGAATGATATAAATCAAATCATAAAACAACATTACTGTGGTCATTGCAGAAATGTGTTTTTGCTATTTGTACATTATTTACTCAAGGGGTGTCGAGCGATTATTCCCGATCAAATCCCATCCAGAATAAAAGTTTGCATTTTTACAGTGTTTACAAACACACATTCATGTACATGAATATGCTTTAGAAAAAAATTATATATTAAAATTAACAAATTCACAAACACAAACTTTTTTTCTGGATGCTTTTAATCGAGATTAATCGGTTGACATCCTTACAATTCAACACAAAATTTTACCTGATCTGGCCAAAGAAAGCTTAACAAAAGCTTTGACGCATAAAAAAAATGATGGTTTGACCTGTTGATGTACTGGACTAGACTTATAATCGAGGTGTTGAAATACTTCGGAACAGCCACGATGTCAAATTTCTTTAGATTTCATAAATTTAGATGAAAAACATCAAGATTGACTGATATGTCAAAAGTAGAGCAGCGAATGAAATATTTAGGACCTACTGAGCAAGGCAATTCTGAAAATCATACGTACACAAACGTATACAACCCACATGCCTGTGTGGGAACATTTCGAAAAATCCTCCAAAGTGTCTTTCCTCATTTACATTAACTAAGAAACTTTGAAAGGAAGTGATGTCATGCCTGTCATTGACAGGAAAGTGCAGAAAGTTTATTGAACCCCTCATGCCGAGACCAAGCCGTAGGGGTTTGCGAGATGAGGAAAGCTCTGACATTGATGGTGGCATATTTAGCTAGCGTTTGGCAGCAGTCCATTCAAGTCCGGCGCGTTAATCCGTTGACGTGTGGTCTCGGCGGAAGGCTTCACGCCACATGCCGGATGCAAGCGCGTTTGGGCGGGAACACACGCGCGACGGGTAAGAAGACAGCCTGCCAAACTGCTGGAATGACTGGAGGTATTATTCATGCGGCAGTAATTACAGTAAGCAGGGAGGGGAAGCAACTGCAGAGGCGGATCGGCCACTTGTCCACATACTGGGTAACGGCTGGCTTATAAAAACATGCAATCGAAGCCTCAGATGAAGTTTCTGACAAAGGTTAGGGTGTCACGTTTGACAATCTGTCAATAAGAAAATGTTACACAATCTCTTGCAATGTTTGTCTGGTTTAATGCAGGTGACAGAGGGGGATGGAGAGGGGATACGGTGACATGACCTCCATCTGTACCTTGGATATACAACTGGACCAAACCTGCCAGAAACTGAGAGATCTACACGTGTGCCCTTTTAAACAGGTGCTAGCATTAAAGAGGAAAATAATCTCCCAATAACATTGCTAGGATGATACAGAAAGAGAAACTGTTTTATTTCAGCATCCATCCATCACATTAAGTTCAAACCATGACTGCTGATCCCATGCCACTAAGCACCAATGGAGTAACAGGTAATGCTGCCAAGAACAGATCTGTAGGGAAACCGGGTTGTGAAAACCTGGCGTCTTCAATCTGACAATCTTGTGAGTCCTGTATAATTCATTAGGCTGACTGATGTGCAGAATTGGAGATAAATCGTAGCTCGATGGTCCTTTTCCAAGCCCAAACAATAGTCTGGTGTCTTTGCCTTCAGTGCACAAGCTAACAGATGGTAGCGTTCACTCATTCTCAAGAACGTATATATCTAGGAATGTGCAACATGGGAGCTACGCCCAGTGGGCTACAAGCCAGTATATTCTGATTGTGTAAAGAGATTTTAAGAACGGGAACTACATAGCCCTCCTGTTGAGGTATCCTGATGGAATTTACCTTTAGTCTTGGAAACTTTTGTCAAAAATGTGCAAAATAACAAATGCTTTCTATATGCTGTGCTCAAAGTTTTTTTTTAATTTAAAATACAAATAGATATAATACAAGGTACAGCAAAGAACATTTAAAAATGAATTCAATTATAATTTATAATGTGAATATTAATTGAATGGGAAATGCTTGTATTTTGCAGTTTTAATGTCATTTAGCTTCTATTTAAGACTATTTTGTCAACAGTGTAAACTTGGTCAATATCACAAATACGTAAAATAGCCTCATATATAGTTTATACAGTATAATAAAAGATTTATAAAAGATTTAATAGTTTATTTACATTTTAACATTAGTAGATTTATATTGCATAGTGTATTTACTCATTAATAGCTTATATGCATTATATTTATATAACATAATTAATATTCTATTCAATAGTTTCTATATCTTTTATTTATGTAGCAAAGTTTATATACTCTTTAATAGTTTATAAAAAGGATATTTATACTGTGAATTTAATCAATTATTTTGCATGTAAATTCAATGTGTATGGTGAAGGGTAAAAAAACAGAATATGAAATGTTTAACAACATAGACTTCACTCTATTCCTCATGTAAAACTGATTTTAAATACACAGTTTTCAATCCAAAAAACACACAAGTCAGCAAATCGTGACTCTACAGTTTGTCTTATCGCACTTCTTACAATGCAACACAAATACGCCAACGTCTCTAATCCTTTTCCGACAAGTTTTAAGCAAAATTGGTGTTTATTTACTACTGAATACATTCAACACAATGTATATCTTATCTTAATCCACGTGCACACATTTTCTAATGTTGAGGGATTAGTTAAACTGCTGACTGCGTCGACCTGAACCAATGAAGTAAAGGAAGCTGCTGAGTCTACTGCTTAAGCATCGTACGGCGTTGGACTGTCAACATCCCAGCATCTCTTATAAACTGCATTACAAATCGCTCCTCCTTCCATGTGATTGATGGGGAACATGTGCTTCAGCAAATGATAAGGTAACCTCAAGTTATTTATCAGTGACAGATATGCGAGTCGCAGGGATAAACACACAAGCTGTGTGTATCTTTCACCTGGATACACACACAAACATACGCATACACGCATCAAGTTGTACTAGACTGTGGTCATAGAAGTTCAGGCCAGAAACCAAAATGACTCAAACAGGGAAAGGGAGGCTATATGTTTCCAGAAGAACACTCACCTTTAGATTGCTCTTCATTCTCTTCTTCCTCTTGTGGCTCCTCCTCATCCTGTATTTGGCTGGGAGGTCTGTAGGGTGGGGGGAGGCGCAAGGGTGGAGGGCCACTAGCCTGACCCGCTTTCTGCTCAAAAAACCAAATTGAAAATGATTTGAGAAAGACACTATAAAGAGATGAGACGATGAAGATTAACGTTATTCAATAGTCCATGATACTGGACAATAATCTGCATAGTGCAGGATGAGTCATCAATAGTTTTGGTCTGTGGTCCCAGGGGAGAAAATAATAACTGAAAGTGGATTTGGTGTAATGTTACTTGAGTACAACACTGAGCAAAGCAAGAAAATCTATCTTTAGTTTGAGATATTAACAATTTCAAAATAAACAATATGCCAAGATAAATGCAAACATTTCAAGTTAAATGCAAATAGATTTCTCAGGGGTAGCCAGTAGGCCGAGAAATATCACATGTGCTGTTATTTCTATAAAGGTTGTGTAACAAAAGCGAAAAAACCCTTCCACATCACAATTACTTCTATGAAACACAATTTTATTCAGCCCCTCATGGAAAACTACTCTTGCCTGAATCGATGTGTGTTTGTGTGTGGAAAGAAAGAGATGTATCTGGCATAGCAAGAACACTTATGACAAAAAAACATCAATGTTTCAGCTAGAAACCTGACAGTGGGCTGCGACGAAAAGCACTATCGCAGTGAAAGCCTCAGGTGATGGTCCCGAGAATAATGACAGAATCTGTGTGTGTTATCAATATTTCAATATGAGGTACTTTAACCCATACAAATAAAGATTAAACAAAGATTATTCATCCTTTACTGGACCCAGGATTGTATAAAATGTTTATTTTATTTTCAATGTACAATCACAGTTATTGCCCTTCACAAAATAATACTTATTATTATATTATAATATAATTATTTTTACTTATTATAAAAATAATTTTTATTAAGCCTATGGGTCATGTAAATTGAAAAAAGTATTACTAAAATTAATCTATATATTATATATAAACAATAATAAATAATATTTAGATTTAATATAATAATAATATTATTTAAGTGCCAATTTGTTGGGTAAAAATATTTGACGCTTCTTTAAACCCTGTTTTTATTTGGTTGTGTTATTATTGCTCTTTTTTTGTATTAGTTTGCTGTATTTTTTAATTATCATTACATTATTACATAAACTTCATTTGGTTGATATTTATTGAAATGCATGATTAAAAAGAACAAGACTTTTAATCAAATTTAAAACTGTTATATGTATTTCGTAAATGAACTTTGTTATTTTGTTATGTACCAAATCTCAAAAATCATATTAGACTTTTGTTCGAAACGCTGCTAGTGTGGCTCACGTTAGCATCACTAATTGATCCATTTTCATTAATAAAATATTAGCGTCCCGCTGGAGCGCCGTAACGATGCTTCACTGCTCCCGCGAGCTCAGCGCTAATTAATATCTAATGAACGATGGAAAACAATACGGACAGAGAAAAACACCATCAGCGGTGTGAACACAATCATTTGCTTCAAGGCTAATTTGCAATGCTAGTTACTAAGAAAAAAATAGCGCCAAATGCTTAGTTAAACTTTTGCTCACATTACAAAACTCAGTCTTCTACTAAACTACTTCAAAATGCAATGCAGTCTCGCAAGATTGAATTTTTCGTTTTCCGAACTTAATAGCGTTTTCTTTTGGAAACAGGCTGAAATGTTAATTAAATTTGCCGGGTGTAATTAGAGGGACCGGCGTTGTGATCGCTGTAAATAATCACGTAGCCTCAGGAGCCGAATGCAGCTAATGGATAGAGGAGCTATTAGGCAAATTACCGTAATTTCAAATTAATTGCAAGATAAAACTGGTTTAATGAAAATACGGCGACTACAGAGATCCGAAGTAGCTTCAGATTGGAATTCTTCGGCAGTCTCTCGGGACGAATTCCGAATTACGGGCTTCCTCGTGTCAAATTGTCACACATGAGATTGTTCGTATTTTTGTAAGGGGGAACCAGTCTTAGACAATCGCAGTAGTTGATTCATAAACATTTGAATCAGACCCCTTAATTCAGAACTCTATAAGGGCCAATCCCAGAGCGTGATTGTTATAGACTGCTGGGTGGTAATAACAGGATCATTATAGAGACTGCAGTTGCGCTGAAATCTATATCAGCAAACGCCGCAGATTTGAGCACAAGTCCTGACACAGCAGACAGCACAAAAATACAGAACAATGCTTGAAGCTCTGAAAAACTAATTCTAGCTGTTTTTATTTCCAAACATTGCAGCCTTGCTATTTAAAGAGAATCAGACCAAATAGATCATGTTTTTGCTTATCCTCTTGCCGTTTCAAATCAGAAAAATATTTGGAAGAAATTTAGAAGACGAAAGAAAAAGGAAAATGGATGGTTGGAATGTGCAGGATACTGCTGGATTTGGCTTAAAAGGACAGTTCACCCAAAAATAAAAATGTCATGTCATGCCATGCATTGGGATTTTATCTCTGCAGGACACAAAATAATACTATTTATTTTGTAAGGTCAAACCTGCGAGACATTTCTTAAAATATCTTCTTTTATGTTCCACTCGTACATTTTAAAAGGACGAATGTGGGTTAATTATGATAAATGACTAATTTTGAGAATTACCTTCAAAGATCACAAAGCCATTTCAAAATCTGTATGACTTTCTTCTGTTGAACTTAATAGGAGGTATTTTAAAGAAGGTCCACATTGAACCCTATTGAACTCCTATGGACATTTCTCCAAATACCTTTTTTGTGTTCCGGAGCATGCGTTTTGAATGACATGAGGGTAAATAAATAATGACGGAACTATTATTATTGGGTGAACTATTCCATCAAACATCCCAAAGTTTAAATCTCAGGGACCCAAAACCACAGGCTTGTAACTCACCTGGGCTGCTTTCCTTTTAGCTTTGTGCTGTCTAATGCTGGAGGCCATCACAGAAACAGGCTGCAAACACACACACACACAAACACAGAAAGTCATCCTCGTGGAAAAGCAACCCGTCAGCTCGAGAGATCCCCGTGTTCCCGAGCTGAAGCTGAGAGTGCACGGAATCAATTATCTGTGGCAGAGAAAGACATCAATCATTGACATCCTGTTAGCGCTGCTATTATTATTGAAAGCGCTTTGTCACTTTTGAAAGCATCCAATCAGGCTCTATGAGCATCTGGCCGGGGTACAGAACCACACAGCACCACAGAGACCAAAACTCTATATAAACCAACCTAAACAACAAGACAGCAACAGAACAAGGCATGATGGGAACAGTAACACGGTGGAATAAGATAGCAGGCTCATTAAATGAGAATTATAGGCAAGCTGTGTAATAAATGAGGCCTTTGAAGGAATTTTACACTTAAAAATATTGTTTTATTTGGAACAATAAAAAAATGATTTGGATAAAATGTTTTAAATTTTGTGCATATGTAATAAAAATTTGTATATCTGCTTAACTCAAATTTTTCTATTAGAATTGAAGAAAAATATTGGTGTATATTTAAAATATATTTTTATAAAATAAATCAACGTAAAGTACTTGTACATTTTACAGAAATTGATGGTTGGATTTTAAACAAATTAATAAAAACATCTTTTCCGGAAGAACGTTTCAAAGATGTAATCTATAAGTTAATATAACTGATTATTTTTGTGATATTAAACAACCCACATGAAATATTTTCTATAGTATAGAGACCTTTAATGCATTTACTAGCTCTTATTCACCCCATTATTCAGAAATGAGAGCACTCAACCGTGGATAAGGGGGCATCATATCTACGGTGCACAGCGGCTGAACATTATTGTGGAGCTTCAAATGCAGTGACTATCTGGTCTTCAAAACCGGGTGTCCCGTTGCATACCATCTCTAAAATATCAACCTAACAGAATGTAGGGTTCAACTGGCTTGTGATCAGTTGGGAAACTATTGTATTGATACCTTGCTGTGATTTTTATTTGCTATTTTAAACTTTTAACTTGTTTTGTTAATTTATCTCATTTTAATTATTTTGTAAAGCTAGTTGTTTAAAAGTAAATGGTATTGCTTTATCTGTGAAGAATATATGCTTAATCTTTTCTGCAAAAACGCTACACTTTGGCAAAATTATGATATGGTCTTGTTAATGTGTTTAGCTTATGTGTTCTTGCGTGTATGTGGAGAGCCGGTGTACCCGTGGAGTGGATGAAAGACTCTGCACAATGAAGACTACGGGACTGGAGGCTGTTTTGATAGCTTGTACTGCCTCCTCATGGTTAGCGTTATGCAAGTCCACCCCAGACACCTTACAGCATCACAGAAAAAAGACAAAAACACTTTTCAACAAAACAAAATAATAATTCTGTCATTATTTATTAATCCTCCCGACATTTCAAACGTGTATGACTTGAAAATGAAGAATGTTGTTGACCAAACAATGACAGTACTCATTCACTTCCATTGTACAGACGCAAAACCAATACAAGTCAATGGGGACTGACGTTTTTTGGATGCCAACATACTTCAAAATATCTTCTTTTTTGTGTTTGACAAAAGAATGTTATTCATGTCTTGAGTATATTATGATTGAATTTTTTAGAAGCACCATTTAACATAATGTTAACCTTTATTTTGAAGAACTATTGTGGACCTAATTGAGCTTGATTTTGATCAAATATGTTTCTCTCACACCTGTAAGATTTTATCTCCTGTTTTAAGGGCACCGGTAGCTCCAGCTGGGCTGTCCGGCAGCACCTGTTTGATGAAAATCCCCTTTAGTTCTTCTCCATTCTTTAGCCTCTTTATAACAGTGCGTCCGCCCACTATGCTGATGCCCAACGACTGCTGCGGCTCTAACCAAACCTCAACTCTAAGAAAGAATGGACATAAATATAATTTAACCTGATGCAGACCTGCTGCACAGAAAGTTTCAGACAAATAGACAACGTCTTTATATTTAGGAATGGTTTAGAAATTTAACCTGCGTGGTGGACCCCAGTGACTGAAAACGGGTGTCTCTTCACCTTCTCCTTCCTCTCTCTCTGGAAGATCACTGTTGGACATCAAACACAGAATTATATGACACAAACATCCATGAATGAAATGCATTAGCAATTCCAACAGCTGTTCATTCCACCTTTGGCTTCCTCTGATTGGTGGAACACCAGCCCCCTGGCTTCTTCTCTTCCTGTGTGTAGAGGAAGTCAGCTTAACAGATCTGGAGAGAGATGAACCGAGCAGACACAAATATTTTTACATTTAAATTTACATTTAGTCATTTAGCAGACGCTTTTATCCAAAGCGACTTACAATAGTCGAGGAGACAATGAAGCGGTAAATAGCCGATACAACAATAGGTGAACAAGTGCTACAACAATGTTACCGAGTTACACAGAGAGTGAAGTTACAAAAGAAGGTTTTTTTTTTATTTTTGATAGAGTGAGTAGTTAGAAAAGAAGTTTTTATACAGAAAGTGTCATATTTATTTACAAAAGTGTGACTTAATTACTTTCTTCTGCAAAACGAGAAAAGGAGATATTTAGTAAAATGTGGTAATCAAACAGCAGTAGAACCCATTCACTAATAGTGCTGGAACTTAAAACCAATGCAAATCAATGGGAGCCAACACTGTTCAGGTAACGATATCCTCTTTTGTGTGGAAATGCATAAATGTTTAAAATGAAAAATTAGAATTTTTAGGTGTGCACTACAGAAACAGTACTTTGTGCATTAATAAAAACATTTTTTTAATTATTTTGAACTATACAATTGTAGCTATTTGAAATTAAATAAAACAAGATTTCCCCACCAAAAAATAAAAAAAATGTCAACGCACACACAAAGTTACTATCTAAAGTGCGTCTGTCGATGCCCCAGCTGCGTTTCACACCAATTTGACACCTTTCATCGTATCGCTCAAAACAACATTTTATCTTCATTTCTCACCTTCTCCACGTCCCGAACACACCTGGGGTACAGTACTTAAATTCCTTTTATTAGCTAGTTTCCACAATTACAACAAACAGTATCATTTCCCAAAATGTGTAACGTATCCAAACTCGCACATATCCCCATTTTCAACTCTCATCCCAGGTGGTAAAAAAAATCATTCTAATTGTTTTATCTAACGAAAATGCCCTGACTTCAACAGCAGTACCATATGTGTCCAGACAGTCATGCTAAAGTTCCACTAACAAAGTGTGCAAAGTATTTAAAAATTCACGAGATCAACCTCACACAGCCTCTATAAACATAATTTTTATAATATACTATTTAAAGAGGTTAGGTTTTCACTAATGCAAAGATATAGGCCCTCAAGATCACTGCGCTCCGCAAATGAGCTGAGACTTGTGGTACCAGCTCAAAAGGGTAAGAAATCTCTCTCTCGAACGTTCTCTGCTTTAGTTCCTCGATGGTGGAACGATCTGCCTCTGGCCTCACGCTTGTCAGACTCGGTCTCTATCTTCAAAAAACACCTAAAAACTCATCTTTTCCCGCTACACCTAACTCACAAACTCACTTCTTTTCTAACTACTCACTCTATCAAAAAAAAAAAAAAATCTTTTGCAATTTCGCTCTCTGTGTAACTCGGTAGCATTGTTGTAGCACTTTTTCACCTATTGTTGTATCGGCTATTTACCGCTTCATTGTCTCCTCGACTATTGTAAGTCGCTTTGGATAAAAGCGTCTGCTAAATGACTAAATGTAAATGTAATGTAATGTAATGTTTGGACTCACTCTGTGTCCGTGTCCGTCAACGTGAGCTCTGACGTTCTGGAGTCAGATTCACTGTCAGCTCTCTCCAGCCATGAGACAGACTGACCTGAGAATGACCGGATTAGAAAACACTTGACTTCACGACTGATCTCGCATGTCCAAATAAAAAGTAAAACACTCACTTTGAGGCATTTGATGGAGCTGAATGCGATCAATGCTCGCTATGAGATCATCCTCGTCAGTGAACGGTGGCTGCAACAACACAACTTGTTTTATTTATAATATTAATAATAATTATGATCATACTTTACGATGGTTTCATGTTTCATCGGGAACAAGTCCAGCTTGCATTCTGCACCTGTTGTTGTGTATCCGACTGAGAGCTGAACTGATACGGGTTCAAGGTCGCCGCTTCCTCCCATGAGAGCGTCTTCTCGCAGATGTATGGAGGTAAAGTCTCGTCTCTGACCTTGAAGCTCTCTTCATCTGTCCTCATCTCCATCCCCTCCTGGTCGTCCTCATCTACGGCCATCTCTCTCTCCACGATGTCGATGGTGGTCAGGGGGGAGGCGTAGCGCGGCTCTGCGTCCAAGATTAACTCAGGTTCCTCATCCAGATCATCAGATAAGATGGAGCCGTTTCCAAAGTCCTAGAAACAGAACACTCGTCAAGAACAATTTCCCGGGTTGAAACTTTATTTATAATGTATGAAACAATGTGTTGTTGTGAGACTTCTAAACATTTTACATCTGAACATTAAAACACTTCATGTGTGTGTGTGTGTGTGTGTGTGTCTGTCTGTCTGTCTGTCTGTCTGTCTGCTGGATATATCTCCTCCTGCAATAGCGCACGGGCCTGTCCTCATCTACCTCTCATCCTCCCAGATGATAAGAGCTGAAAGTGCACTTTTCCACCGCGTCCCTCCAACAAGCCGACTCAGCGCCTTTCTCAGTCGCCCCCGCCCACCCTCGCGAAGAGCAGAACCAATTTGCCATGAAAAATGCGCCGGGTCTAAAATCTTAATGGCGCAATTAGTCTCGTTTTGAGTAGATTTACTGCAGCACTTGACTCGGCCGCCTCAATTACATCTTTGCTAAAATTCAAGGATAATACGCTACATCTCAAAGGCTTTAGAGGAGGTCATGCATCACTTCCAAAAAGGGCCTCTCTGGAGACTCGCACATTTGTTCCTCTTTTTCCTCCACTCACGTTCTTTGTTAATCACTGACAAGTGGTTGCTTCATATCGGTGGCCGTTTCTCTTGCTGTTTGGAGGTTTGACGTTGAAACTGTAAGTGTGTTTAAGATGCATGGTCAAGTGAAAAGTACCTCTGGCATAGCTAGATGAGGTTGGCTGATGGAACGCTTCGCCTCCAGCTGCTCATCGGTGACCTCCACAGGCCAAATGCTGCTGTTGTCCTCTGGCTAAGTTCATAAACAAATAAACATGTAAACTTAAGCAAAATTGAGGCAATAATCAAACATTCTCCATTTGAAAGTGGCTTGAACTGCATCACAAACTGTTCAGATTCATAAAAAAATGCAAAACCCAAAATAAGATATTTTGAAGAATGCTGGTAGCTGGCACGGTTGCAAAGATTCTTTAAAATATCTTCTTTTGCTTTCTGCAGAACTCAGTTGCGTGTGGGTAAATGACACAAGTTAAATTTTAGTTTTTTTCCTTTTCCCCCTATGCTCCTGTGCAGTGTTATGAGTGTTGTGAATTATGAGGAAAAGGTGTTAAAAGGTCATACATAATTAACATGTATAATAATATTATGAAAAACGACTAATGCGTGTTACGAATACACTGGCTTTAAAAGGTACACAGTATAGAATAATTAATGTGGCTTGGTAAATATCACAAAAATTAACTTAAATCTTTTAAAGACATTAAATAATTTTTTTCAGTGGAAAATATTAAAAGATTTATAATATTATAAATAGGTAATTTCCCTTACATTAAATAATCTTTTAAGTTTATGTAATAAATTTTTTTTATATAACTATAATTTATAACCAACATTTTTGGTTAATTCTAATTAAATTATTTAAATATTCGAAATTTTAAGTTAATCAGATTTACTTCTTTCTTAATTATATACACACAAAATTTAGAAAGTATATTTAATAATTTTAAAGCTTTACATACTTTTTTTTAAATCACAGTGAAAAATGTGTATGAATGGCTATGAATCAATGTAAGAAACGTTATTAATCTTATTATAAAAACATGATTGCTATGAGTTACAATATAAAGTCGATATTTAGAAGAATGCTGATTAGATGAGCAGATTAGATGAATGCACATTAAGAACAAATGTGATGGCGTAATGGTTTCATAGCCTCACCACCAGTGGTTTCCTGATTCCAAGCTTGACCTTCCCAGGTGGAGCAGATTTGAGAACCTCAACGGCCTGAGACAGAGAGAAAGTCTCCAGATGAACGTCATTGACAAAAACCAGCTGGTCTCCCGGGAGGAGACCGCCATGATTGTCCGCCACACCTCCAGGCACCAGAGAACGGATGATGATAACTGAACGAGAAACATCGAGAGGGTCCTGCAGAGGGCAATGCAGACCATTGCAAACACACAAACACAAAAAACATCAGACAGGAGCAGAGAAAATATGAGATTTTAACAACTGCATTTTAACTTTCCACTTTCATTTAACAATTCAGGTTTAAATATTCACAAAATATAAATATTGCGTGGTATTATTTTTGTATTTACAGATAATCGATTGCTTTTGACACACAATCTTATGAGGCCAACCATTCAACTTCAAGTGTCACCGCATCAATCACATTTCTGTAGAACAATGTCGTAAAACTGCAGTTTAACTTGATTTGATATCTTCAACAATATATTTCATGACCCCATATGGCCGGCTTTTATAGGGCCAACGACAGTATAAAAGTGATTAACAAGTAGTTATCCGAGACTAAAAACTGAAGCAGAAGTACGGCCATTAGTGAGCTCATCTATCTAACCGAGAACATTTACGGCCATCCGCGCCCAAAGAGCGGCCCACCTGACAGTGCTTGCGTTGGCGATTTTGAGAAGTTTGCCACGAGTCTCATGGTTTTATGAAAAGTAGCGAGATAATTGTGAGGGTGTCAGCTGACATTCTTAGGTTGAGCTGCGAGAAATAAAACTGGAGATTGGGTGAAACTTTAAAGTTCAGTCACTTAACAAGACGATTCTGAATAGACTTAACAGTGCTTACTAGAGCTAAGCTCGCAAAAAATCTTTTATCATTACCTCATCCTTATGGCATTGTAAAAGAATAAGAAATCAAAAACCACCCAGACATTTCACAAAATACCTTCTTTTGTGGTTCACAGAAGAAAAGTCATTTACAGTTGACAACGACACTCATATACTTGTCACTGAAAAAATAAAATAGTCTGCACAAAGTAGTTATTTTGAAGAATGTTGGCAACCAAACAACACTAACCTCTATTGAATTCCATTATGTATACAAAAAAACAGGACATGTCTGAAAATATCTTCTTTCATGTTTCACAGAAGAAACGTCATATACACTTTTGAAATTATCCGCATATTATTCTAGAAGACATACATTTTCAAGATATTTCCCTAATATCTTCTTTTGTGTTTCGCTGAAGGAAAAGTCATATACAGTTTTTGAAATGAAGGTGAATAAAATGAGGACAGAATTTATTTTCAGGTGAGCTATCCCTTTAAAGAAGTGGCTTTGCTCAGACACCCCGAGCATAGCAGTCAGTATCCCAAAAATCCTCTCCATGAAAGTGGGTCGGCACACCCGGCATTAACCGCCCCCCGATTACCCAGTGAACCAACGCTACACATTAACCAGACAAGAAGAGAAAGCGATTTTAGTCCGAGAAGAACCGATGCCTGCTAGAAGGGAAAAGGGGAAAAAATAGAGAAGAAAAAGTTGGAGAGAGGATTTGAAGTTCCACTCCAGCTGGCTCTTTAGGAGCACACAGGCTGCATTGTCCGGCTGCCGGGTTTCAGCCAAGCGTGCTTTGCTTTCCAAGCTCCTCGCTCATCCCACACGGCCGGTGATGTCAACGGCTAGTTTTTTAACAGAGAAAACAGCAAGGGGGGCTCGTAGGACCACCATACGTCACCTTGTATGGAACAAAGGCGGCGATCGATATGGACGTTCGGCCTTCGGATGAGCGATTGAATGAGATGGAGTGCGCTCAATTTCTTATTCATGTTTCCACCTGAGCACAGATATGATTTAGATGGCGTATAATACATGGCTCATTGGGGGTGCAGCTGTCTTCCACGTTACAGGTGTGAGGAACGGCTCAGAACAAAAACAAAAAAATGACAATCCCAGAAGGAAGCTCCTGGCTGCTGCCGCGCATTACTAATGATGGTGATGGATGTTTCCGATGACAAACCTTTCTGCCAAATGGGAATGTAAATAAGTAATGCGAGCTAAAAATACATCACGTTTTTGACCTTCTACTATTTTACATCAATTCGAAAACCATTCAGGGAGTTTAAAGAATTGAAGAAAAAAAACAGTATATTGATTAGATATCTTCCATTTCAGGATAACTTTTTTCATATGCATATTTAAATAACGCAAGACTTCCTTCCAAAGTAAAGTCTTCACAAAAGAGGATAGGTTAAAGAATGTAGGTTACCAAACAACACTGAGAAAACCACCAAGACCAAAACAAAAATGACCAAGACATTTACTGAAATACCGTTTTCATGAGTCATATAGAGTTTTCGACTGCAAGTTGGTTATCCGAGCTAAAAATACATTAAGTTTTAAACCTTCTACTTTTGAACATCAATTTAACATCAAAACCATTTGGGAAGTCTTAAGAATGCAAAAATGAAATTAATATTTCGGCAGCCCCTTTAGGATAGCTTTTTTCATCTACCATATTTAAATAAAACGAGACTTTCTTCCAAAGTCCGGGCCAAGCTAACCGAAGTGTAGAAATGTTCGTGATTTTAAGGGTTTATTTGAGGTAGCGTGACGTGGTCGCCCAGTACCTCCTCTAAGCTCTCTCTTGGCCGGCCCTGCTCATCCGATGGATTGAAATTCTTCAGCGTGGTGTCAGGTGGACAGTAAATCTGCTGTTTCGAAAGAATCATCTGCCTCGCTCCTGCGCTCTGCCTCTCTTTCAATCTTGCTGAACAGAATGCCAAGAACTCTTTCCTCCCTTTTTTCGTTGGTCTCCCTGTAGACGTCTATAAGCATAACCATGAGGGCACCACGAGCAAACCTCTTGTACATTAATTAACTGAAAACAATGCATTTATGTAGTCTGGTGTAGCTACAGTGCAACAAAAAATTGCCCTTGGTCAGTTTTTCAGAGGCTTCGGGCCATGGAATAAATAAACCAGGATAAATAATAAATAAAAGCAGTTCGATGATTTATGACTCTCCATTTAAAAAAATATTCACTGGACGAGACTAAAAGCTGTATTGATGTGCAGGTTAGGCAATCGGAACCATAATTCTTAAAAAAAATGCATTCTTTCAGATTTCTTCTCTCCAAGGCCATGAATTATTTGAACCATACGTTCGACATGGACGTATTAAATTTGCAGATACCTTAGAGTTTGTGGTTGGTTAAGTAAATATTTAACATTGCTCAATGGGTCTCTTACATAAACGTGTATGCTTCATCTTAACACGGCTTAAATTCTTCGCATCATACACTCAATATTTTTCACAGATTTAAAGTGAAACAATTTACAAAAAAAGAGTTTATTTAAAAGCTTTGAAATTAGGTCATTATGCTTAAATGTTGGATATGTGAAAGTAAAAATTAAGTACATTTTTATTAACTCAAGTATACAAAATATCAACTCAAGTATTGGTGTGTATTACAAATAAATATTTTTTATAACATGAATGTTAAAATTCCAAGAGGTAATATATCTAAAAATTATTAATAATTTTAATCAACTATTTTGATATTCCACTGAAAATAATGAATAAATTAGATTTTAAGATAATTCAACTGTTTGAATTATTCACCCTTTAGTTATTCAAAACCTCTATACATTTTTGTTCGATTGAACACGGAGAGAGAAATTTAAAAAAATTGTAAGTAATCAATTTGGTTAGGAAGAAAAATGATCCAGAATGATTTGCTGCCCTACATTCTTCAAAATATCATCTTTTGGTTTTCACTGGAAATAAAACACTTTGGTATTCAGTGTGGTGCAAGAACAGTTTGGTTACAAGCATTCTTCCAAATTTCTTTCTTTAGGTTAATCAGAACAAATAATCTTTAACACATCTGAAACAACTCAAACAAACCCACATTTTTGTTTTTGGGCGAACTATCCCTTAAAGAGATTGTTATGGAGAGGAGAGTTAATTTAAATAGATTTTCCAGTTAAGTTCCCTTTTATTTCCTGGAAATGTTTAACATTCACGCTAAAACCCACTGTACGGTAAAACAGGACTAGCACAAACTGTCAATAATGACTTCTAAATACCCATGAGGTAACAAAGTAAAAGTCACGACCGACCTCTTTTGTGCAATATTTGTGTTAAACTAATTTAAGCATCATAACGTCACATCAATCCCACAGTCTATCCAAAAACTCCCCGTTTTCCAGCTGTCAATGTGACTGTGGACAGCCATAAATCTTACAGTTACAGGTCTCTCTGCGTTGGCAGGGACTTGGGGGCGACCCTAGAAGTCGAGTGAAGTAAAGCGGGCAGGCGTAAGATAAAGCCCAGATTGAAGGTTCTAGAAGGCTGCAAGCATGTCTGTGGGTCTAGAGGTTGTCTTATCAGCTCAGGACTCGTACAGTTGATGCAACGGCAAAATCGATTCTCCCCCTTACAGACTGTACAGGCCCTGGCCTGTCTGCCGCGGGACAGAGAAAGAAAACTAGTGAGAGATTCTCATCCATCACAAGAATTTAGAAAGCCGTTTCCATTATTGTTTGTTGAAGTAGCTCGCTTTGTTTTGGGCATAGCTCATACATTTATGAACATTTTAGCGCTTATTTTAAGACTCGAAGTGTCTACATCTCCCCTCCCCTCCAGAATCAATTCCCACCCATGGAGCACCAGGCCCTCGGGTTGGAAAGCGTTGGTTTGGTGTAGATAAGCAAACAGAGGGATGGAGGTGGATGGGGGCTCAGCTGGTGCGAAGAAGGAAGAGAGCGAGTTCGAACGGCGAGATGCTGCACGGGTCAATATGGCTTCCAATAAACCCCAGGGTGCGCCAACCGGTCCAAGAAGATCCGCGAAGTCAGCTTTAATGCTTTGCTTCTCATGACAATGATCAACGATACAAGTTTCAAGTCTGGAAGATTTTCCTCTGAAAAAAGATCTGATCTTTGTGGCGCCAACACTCTGATACATTTGTGCACATTTGCAGCCAAAACAAACTAAACAAAACCATGCACACCTCAGAACCCCCCCTAACAGAAGCTGTAAAACAAAGGACTTTGAATCAGCAAAACGTAATGTCTTAGCACAGCAGAGAGCCTATGGTCCCTGTCCTGAGTTCCCTCGTCCCTCCGATGTCTTCATATCTACATTCATCACCGAGATGAAGAGAATGGAAGAATTTAAAGGATCACTGCTCAGGTTACGGCTATTAAGCGGCGATGTAATTCCGTCCATGTCTCCATCACTCAGAAGCATGTCATATCATTATAATGCAATCTCCGTTCACTTTCTGCCGTCCCGAACCCACGCAGCGGTCATTCATTAATAAAGTTGCAAGTTTCGGAAAGCGTGCTTTTCCTCTTCCGATGAGTATTGGCATAAAGCACGAGGCGTCCCAAAGGACCACGGGAGAGGCTCTGCATTTTAAGTGGCTTCATTACTCAATCACTTCTGATTCGGGATCAACGTGCAGTTATGTACTAACCCTGATTAGAAGGCTAATGAAGGAAGGGGAAAAGCAGCTTTCCGTAGTGAGCACGCAGACCAAGGGTTTCGACGGCTGGCGCAGGGCCAGTTGTACAGCGGAGGCCCCTGTCTGAGAGGTCTCGTCGGCTTCTTTTGTTCACTGGTCATTGACTTGTGACACGGACGCACGTTTCCTGTGATCAGATTTGAGGAAAGTCAAGGGGATTTAATTGGGTCTTTTCAAAGGGTTATTTTTGTGAATGGCGTTTTACGCCTGGGATTTTTAATGTCAGTCAGTGGCCCCGTGAACACATTAAGCAAAGGGATTTCTATATATTTCTGATTGTGTTTGCAATGAATTACTCTATTACATACAAACAAATTCTTACGGTTTTAAAAAGAACTGAGTACAAATGTTTAAAGTGAAACTGTCATCTGTTATTCACTCCCTTCATATTTAAGATCTGAGTTACTTAAAGTTGGTAACTAGCACCGATAGACTTGCATTGTTTTTTTGGCCATAAAAAGTGAATGTGCGCCACTGCTGTCTGTTTACCAAAGATTCTTAAAGAATCTTTAATTAGTTTTATAACAAATAGGGTACAAATGTTTAAAGTAATACCATCCAAAAATGCAAATCGTGTCATCATTTAGTCACTCACATGACATTTCAAACCTGTAGAACAAAATGAAAGATATTTTGAAGAATGTTCATAAATGGCATCCATTCACTGGCATTGGTTGGGTGTCTTTCCAGTTAATGGGTGCCACTTCTGTTCGGTTAACAACTTTCTTCAAAATATCTTTTTTTGTAAAGCATTGTCTTAGCTTATATAATATTTGTTTGCATACAGAATTACCTACTTAAATTATTTTAAACCTACTTTAATTATTTTAAATTCACTTCCATTCACAAAAAAAACGCAAGTAATTCTTTAGAAATAAGTAAAATGCAAGATAACCTGATAGTCCAGTATGCTGAAGCCAAGACCCCTTTCACCTTTCTCCAACTCCAGAACCTGCACCTCTGAAGACCAGAGAGCAAGCTCATCTTCGTCATCACCTACATCCTTCTCTTCCTCTGCCACTCCTCCCCCTGGTCCGCTTGGCTCATAGGAGTTTACTTCATTGTCATAGCTCTGCTGAATTGTTGGTGCCTGACGGGCCTGTGCAAAAATAACACAATATCCATGATGAGTACAACCATTGTGCCATTAGTTAAACTCAAAAATAAACACTGTGGGTATTAACAAACCTTGAGCTGCTCTCTTAAACTGTCCCGTAGACTTGTATCTTTAGCCAGCATGGAGAGGTTATTCTCAATCTGTGAGATCATTAAAGACAAGGATATTTAGTTACTTTCTACATTAAATATTATAGTTATTTCTCTATCCCCTGCTTCAGCACAATATTGTGTATCTATATTTTTGAGGGGCCTTGTGCATTACCTGTTCTTGTAGGCTTGCTGAGGGGCTGGCAGAACGCCACTCTTCAGATTCGGGCTGGTATTCGCTGCCCTCTTCAGTGAGGCGTCTGCAGCAAACCAAAGTAAATGGAGGAGGAACCTCTCTGAGGAACGCGACAGCTTCCCGTCTGGACTTCCCATACAACTGTACACCATTTACCTACAAACAAAACACACATTTCATAACAGCACCTACACCACAAACAAGCTTACCAAAAATCAATTTAAATTTTGAGAGTAATGTTCCTTTAAAAAATCCCAAGATGAATTTAATAAGCTTATTTCCTTTACTGATCACGTAGGTGACTTTATCACATTATCTCTGTGGCATCCGCTGGTCCTTTTTGATTTGCATTTAATGGAGCGGGCAAGCCTGGAGCGGGAATGGCGAGCAGGGTCCGTGCTGTGCCATCTGCCCAAACCAGAGGGAGGCCATGGCCTCCACACATCCACACACACACACACCATCACATCACTGCTGGGATTCTATCTACTCATCCAAACTAAGAAGATTAACTAGAGTGTGGTTGTGCTGAAACGTTCAACATATATAAAAGGTTACTACAAAAGCAAGCATGGCCCCAGGATGGAGCCTTGGGGTACAACACACCTCACTATAACCTATTTCCCCCCCCAACCTCCCCTGCACCATCCGGGCTGCTGCCAACAGCAACAGTCTGAGCGCACAGCGGCCCTCGGCCAGTACACCAGGTGGAAGGGTAGAAGGAAGGGGGCAGGAAGCAAAGCCAGTGGGGGTGGATAGGGCAGGGGACAGTCATGCAGATGGCCTCGGTCAGACTCAGGGGCCCTCCTGCCATAACATCCACGCGACAGCATCAGCATCACCAGGCCTTCCTGGACACGGGGAGCTGGCAGGCTGCAAAGGTCAGTCTTATTAAGAGAACTGAAAAGAGGCACACCACTGCCAGCCGAAAGCAAACTCCAGGCTGGCCAAACCCTGGGAGCCCACCTACCCATAATGCCAAATTCAGGGGGTGCTGAGATGATATGCACTGCTACTGGGGTTAATGCTCTTAAAAATTTGTTTACCTCTAGAAGTTCGTCCTCTGGTCGAAGCAGCCCGTGTTTTGCTACAGGGCCTTCAGGGGCAACGGTAGAGATGTAGTGGTGGCCGTCAAAAGAGTCTAGTTCCACGCCAAAGCGCATAGTGTGTATCGGGAGAAGCTGTGGAGACATTATTTGATGGTCAGGCTGGGATGCTTTCAGTCCGTAGACAATCAAATGAAAATATATTTTTAATATATTTTAGAGCGCCTTGATATTTCATTTAGATTTGAAAAATAAAAACATATATTTTTATTAATCATTTAAAAAAAGACAGCAAGGAAAAATAAAAAAATTCAATCAAAGATTAAAAAAATAAAATAAAAATAAATACATTTTCTTTTTTTTATAATTAAATCCTTATAATTTACCCTCAACAGTACAAAAGGTAAATCTGCCCATTTTATTTGAAATATTTACTGTTGTATTGCTATACTATATAAATAAATTGAATAAAGATTTGAAATATCAATTTATACAGTGTATACATGTATATATTGCTAGATATATTTATATTTCGTTATTTATCCAATAAAATATATATAAAGCAATCTAATTTCTATTCATTGCTTGCTATACTTTTGGCACCAAATAAATCACAGATCCTTTTGACGCACCTTGGAATACTTCTGTAGCTCAACATCATCCTCTATGACAGGGTCCAGCTCAACAACCTGAAAAAAAGACCACATGTTCAGCTGACGCACCTTGTGCTGCTTCTAGTAAAGAGCCCCAAACAACAGTGTATAAGCACATGCTTGCACAGCTAAAAATATATATTTTTAAATCCAATAGCAGTCAACTCAGGCAATCTATAGCCAGATTTAGCCGGTCGATGGAACACCTCTTACCGAGGTAAGTGCCGGCAATTCCTGCTGATGTGCAGTTTGCTCTATGTTTAATTGAGAGACACACTTATGTTATTTCCTCTTCGTTTTTGCTTACCATAACTTCGTAATGCGGGCCGAGGGCCTGCTCCCATTTAGCGTGGAGCTCCGTTTCCGTCAGCAAGGCTGGGTCTTGGACTGCAACACACACACATGCAATGATGAGAGCGGTGTTTAAAGTCAATTACGGCCATTTAGGTGCCCGCCGCCCGTGACAAAGTGAGTGGAAATGTACGACATTAACGTAAGGTGCCCATACTTGAAGAGATAGTTGTCAGGTTGACGGATGATTATAATCAGAGGTCTAAGAGGGAGCCACGGGGCAAAAGTTGAGAGGGGAGACAGCGGTGATCCAGCAGAAAGCGACAATGGTCCGTCTGGGAACAGTATAGGCTGGAAGCCCAAAGGGCAATGGAGGCAAATAAATGGGCGGAACAGCTTTTATGGCTACCCGTGACCCTGGACTACAAAAGGGAGCTGAAACTTTTTACGTAAGATAACTTCAGCTGTGAATGTACGGTTGGATCACGTGATGAGGTTAGAATTGTGCGTCTCATTTACCAACTTTCCGACTAATTTCTGGCCTTTCCGACTAATGATGTGAGAAATATATAAATATACAATACTCAATAAGATCATGTACTTATGCTCTTGTCATTTCAAAACCTGTGCAAGTTTCTGCTTTTGCAGAAAACAAAGGACATATTCTGAAGAAAGTTGGTGACTATCTGGACACAGGAATCATGTAGACATAATAATAAAAGCAAGCTAATTTTTGCAATTTTACATTCTTCAAAATGGCTTCTTTTCTGTTCCGGGGAAGAAAAAAATTGGATGAGATGATAAATACAATTTTTTTTAATAAAATCCTTAAAAATATATAATTTTAAAAGCATAATAGTCTACACCATCATTATAAACATTATGATAGATAGGGGGAAAATCCCAATATAATTTATGCTATATATAATAATTTTATATTTCAAAATAATGAATTTTAAAAACATATATGCTAATGTTTACCACCAAACAATATGATGTCATTTACTCATTTTTTGAATTGTTCCAAATCTATAAAAAAATGTCTTTATAATGTTTTGTTCTGTACAAAACAAAATGAGATAATTTGAATGTAGGACAACTAAACGTACCGAAGCAGTATTGGCTACAACTACAACTTTTACTTTTCCTACTATGGAAGTACTAACAAGTATTCTTCCAAATATTTTATTGTGTATTCATCAGAACAAAGAAATGCATACAGGTGAGTAAATCATAAAATAATTTTTCTTTTTGAATCATTAATCAACCTTATCCCAAACGCATTCAGTAAAATCATCTGATGCCCAAGTATGAATAGAGTATATTTCAAATATTTATAAGCTATTACAGTCTGCATAATGTTCACTCCTGTAGTACAAAATCATGTTTTTTCAAAAACTATTTGTTGATAAAGAAAAATGACTACAGGCCCATTTTAGGCCTTAACTCATGAAAAAACGCCAGCAACAGTTTCTATACACAGCGGGTTACCACAAGAAGCATGTCAGTAAGTTAGCAAGAAAGACGCAGACCTGATTAAATTAGCATTTCCAACGCCTCGCTCCCAGCCCCATTCATCACGAATGTTTGACTACATTAATACAGCAATGCATCGCTTTTAGACGCGAGACATCAAACCCGGCCAACATCTGCAGCCCAGGTGCAGCACAATGGAAAATATGGAGAACAGGGGAAAAGTTG
Organism: Triplophysa yarkandensis; assembly: GCA_033220385.1. Classification (NCBI taxonomy): domain Eukaryota; kingdom Metazoa; phylum Chordata; class Actinopteri; order Cypriniformes; family Nemacheilidae; genus Triplophysa; species Triplophysa yarkandensis. The sequence continues at coordinate 2,714,915 of CM065674.1, forward strand.
ATCGGCGGGCAATGGCTTGTTATGTTTATGCATCAGGAAAAACTCACATTCTCCCATCTCTGACACGGAGAACAAATGCTCGCCCGCTTTCCAAACGTCAATCAACATGTAATAGAGGGTATCACATGGGAAAACTCACTAAAGAACCTGCGATACTCCCTGAAGTTAAGTGAACATTCCAGACTTCCTGTAGTTTTACTGCTGTGGGCATTTCTGGAGCATTTGTGGATTTTAATTATACCAACGTGGACCGATTGACACTTTGTTGTCATGGGATGACGGTAAAATAGTGGCTGTCGGCTTTTGATTTTAAAAGTCCTGGAATTAACCGGGATCTACCAATATCCACAGTTACAATGTAGAGCTGAAACATGCTCCACATCTGTTTTCTTAGCTTTTCAACTTTAGGTGACATACAAAAACACATTTGAATGGCACTCGGGTAAATATCTTTTAGATGATGAGCGAAATTTCGCTGAAACCCTTTCTCTCCTATCAAACTTCAATGAACCTGAACAATCGCGCGAGAAAACATTTCATGACATCTCTTCTCAAGTATCCTAATAGTGATATCATTTCAAGTCCATGGGGAAAAGTCATAAAAAAGGGCCAAGATTGATTAAAGGGGTGCAAGGTATCGTTTTACACGTGCTATGACTTAAGCTCAGGGAAACGAGTACTTGACAACCAATCATTGTTATCCCGGGCATGTGTTGGCCCAGCGCAACAGAACACTTCATTTAGAAGTTTGGCAGGTACCGGGTCTTGTCCGGATTAATTAGGGCAGAATGTAACCAGAGCTCCGGGCTGCTACGGCATCAGCCAAAACCTGGCTCTTCCGTTTCCAATGCGCCTATCTCCATAAATATATCTGCCGGCTAACCCGACTGAAACAATGCCCGCTAAGCTCGGACGGAGGAGGGAAAAGAGGCCTTGGCCTGGATCTGACCCTGTACAGAGGGGAGCGCTGTTGGATCGGGTTCCTTATCCGCAGGGATTGTTCAAAAACTAAAGGGTGCGCTGTGTTGCCATTGGGGGGAGCGGAAATAAAAAAAAAAATATGTCATCTTAGGCTGAATGCTATGTTGAGCATCTACATACATATGTATCGTCTGCAACATTTGAACTCACTTTTCCCCTGCAGCTGTTGTTTGATTCCACTCAGAGCGGGATCCACCGACTCCAACACAGAGCTCCTCTGAACGTCAGCCCGAGCCTTGATCTCAGATGATCTCTTCAGAGATACGCGAGACGACTCTCTCTGGACTGGGACAACACACACACATGTATCAATAAACATATGAGACAAGAAAATTTAGGCAAAGGCAAAGTCTTTCCATACCACAGGAAACCATAAAAATTGTTGTTGAGTTGTACAGTGTCGGGTTGGTCTCCAACTTTGTTTTACAGCGATAAAAATGCCAGCAAAATGGTGGATGTTCATACACTTAAACAGCATGACTGTGCTGAACAGCACAGACACATTTTTCCTGTATCCTGCAAGCCCCCTAACCATTATGCCACAAGCTTGTGGTTTTCCTGAATAAATACTGTGTAAAGTGACTTGTGGAGAGATTAAAACTCACTCAGAGACATTTACAGGAACTCAAACTGTGAGGATAAACTGAGGTTACAGTTCACCCAAAAACAAAAATCTTTCATTGCTCAGTTTCGTCAGGTTAACCCCTCTTTGAAATTAGAACAATACCTTTATCCAGGGATTTCTCCACAGACGTCCTCATGGGCGATGCGATCTTCCTGATCAGGGTGAGGTGTACGGTTTCACTGGTGCCCTTCATTACCTCGAGGACTTCCTGGTTGGTGAACCCCTGGAGGTTCACTCCATCCAACTGTTCACAAAGAAACAACAGAGACTAATATTGAGCAAGACGGTTAATCTTTACATAACGTCTCAGCAGGACAGAGAGTGCGACAGCTGACCCGATTCCCATTTTTATTAAACCACGAATCAGTTGGTTGAAAGAGACATCTCTTACAGTCAGGTTCCCGTTATGGCGCTCGTACGGACCTGGGGCTAATTAAGACGGAGCTCATTAAAAAGCGATTAAGAACCCACCGCTATTATCCTGTCGTTGACATGGATTTTCCCGCTTTGCTCAGCGGCGCTGCCCGGGATGATGTTCTTTACGAAGACCCCCACAGCATCTGATGTTTAATTAGACAAGAAGCGAGTAAATAATTATTAACAGGATATTCATAGTTGCATTAAAGGGGATTAAAGGGGAAGCTTGTTACTTACCGTCACCGGTTAAGGCGTTACAACCGATGATAGAGATCCCCAGGCTCTGGCCTTCCTTCTTTTTTAAAGCCACTTCGTGGATCTCATAGCCGTCCAGATTAGGCTGTTAGCAGTGTAAATTAAATGCAGATATTAGCTATTTAACATTTATTAGAGAGTAAATCCCTCCTATACATTGAAAAGTATAATGGGGGAAAACTTGATTAAACATTCGATTTTATCACAATAAAATGAAATATATTCCTTCGAATTCCCTTTTTTTACTTTGTTTATTTAAATTGTTCATTCTTTTGTTTCTTCTTAATAGTGTAAATTGTATATTTTATGTAATTTAAGTAAAATAATGACATAAATTAATAACAATATTATAAATAAATGACAAATAAAAGAATTCCATTAAAAATAGTTTTTAAACAGTTAAATAATAAATGTTTTTACTGTAATTCAATACGGTTATTAAATATAAACCAGAAAAAAAAACATTAAACATGTAATTTAAAAACATTAAATTACAATAAACAAAACACATATAGAATGTATTAATATACATTAATGTATTAATAAGATATTTTTGGTATCAATGAACATTAAAAATATTAAATTACATTTTAAGACACTGTCATAAATTATTCACTCTATAGTTCTTCTAAATCTTTATACATTTCTTAGTTTGGTTGAACATAGAGAAAGATATTTGGAATCAGTTCTTGGACCCCATAGAAAACTATAGTAAAAATATCCCATAATTTTTGTCTACAGTGGTAGTAAATGGGGTAAAAGAACTGTTAGTGTTACAAGCATATCTATTTTGTGTTCTTCTGTGTTCATCAACTGATAAATGATACAGATTTGGAACAGCTCAAAGTGTGAGTTTGTTATATTTTAGAAGTTTATATACATTTTTATAATTTTTTATTTACATTTTTGGGTGGATTTTCTCTTAAACAATAAACTGTATTTTTACATTATTTATTTTAATAACTGATTTTGGCTAATATTATCGTAGGAAACTTTTTATGATGTTACTATATATATAATATTAACCTAGGTTTACGTTATTCATTTATTTACAGAAATATTCTCCGTGTCAAACAGCTGTTTACATACCGTTTTGCTTCCCTGGCGAGCTGGCACGGGAGGAGGAGCGGGGAGGGAGGTGACGGGTGCAGTGGCGGGCAGAGGTGGAGGGGAAAGGGAGGTGATGGGTGAGGTGGCAGGGGCAACCGAGGGTGGTGGTGGACACTGTGCTTCCCCCAGAAGATCTCTTGCAATGAGCATCCTCACATGACTACCGCAGGCCTGAAGCACCTGGATCACCTGGTCACTTGCCAGACCTCGTGTCCATGTCTCACCGATTCGCAGAATGTGATCGCCTGTTCTCAGCCTCCCGTCCTGGAAGTGAAAGAGAGGATGGTTATATTTACTATTCAATGTTTTATTGCATACTGTACAAATGTACTGTATATGTGTATATATATTTCTATAATATAATGATGATGCCTACTATAGTGAACCAATAAAACAAATTGTTTTCACAGACCCCCAAAACTAAAATATTAAGACAAATGTCCTATCTACAACCTAACTTGGTCCCATCATCAACAGGTGCAGGAGCCAAAAGTCTAACATCCACAATAACAGCGTCAGTCTCACGCAGCCCTTTCCGGTTGACGTATTCTTCCATCGTCGGGCGGGCCAAAAGGACCAAAGAACGATTGTACGGACTGCGGAGAGAACAGCCGTCTTTGTGATGCGAGAAACATGAAAGGCGTTTGATACATCAGCTTGCGCAGAGAAAATCTCCACGGCTTGTTCCTGCCACTGTGCCGGGGACAGCGGGGGAGCATTGAAGCCCGGCACGACCATTAAAGATTGAAATGGGAAACGCCATGGATAACAAAGCCTTGATTTTGACAGCTTTTTTGGAGCATAAGATGCACTGGTGTGTGAAACACAAGCAATGTGCTTTTTGAACAAGAAGGGGTTTGTTGAGTTTGGGACATCGGGTGGGACAGAAAAGGAGGGTGTGAAAGGGGGGCTAAACCAGGACAAGCTGTTTTTCCATGGCTGTCCTTTCTGGCTAAATTGCAAAGAGGGTTAAGCTGATGATATGTGGTGTTATTTAATCTACTTTTTGTTTGTCAAATGTCAGGACTTAAGCGATACCAAAGAAACGAAATAAAAGTCATTTAAATGTGATTATTGAAGATAAAGGTACAGATATCGGAATGAAAGATTCACCTTACACAAAGAAATTCAATTAAGAAACAGTGGTTGATTTGTTTTTGTTACTAAAGACCAAAAAAGTTATTTACAAAGCAAAGTTTCGATAGACTCTGTATATTAAGTGAAAGTTCACAGAAAAATTGTTCTGTTGATTTTTTCTCACCCTCTTGTCTTTTCAAACCTTTATTTAATGTTCTTTATGCTGCAAAACACAAAAGTGGATATTTTGAGGAATGTTTCTCACTTCTATTGTGTGGACACAAAACCACTGGGAGTCAATGGGTGCCAGTTCCCAACATTCTTCAAAATATTTTATTTTGTGTTCTACAAAAAAATCATACAGGTTTGAAGAGGGAAACAACATTTTTTTTGGGTGCACAATCCATGCAAGTGTTTGTAGCTGCATTACTCTCAAGAAAACATTATTTGTCTAGTAACGCATCTCCCACATTCACGTTGCTGAGAAATCTGGGTATTGCACAAACCTTATGGGCTACACTGTCCGGCACCACAGTCCTGACAACCATTCCGGTTGCCTTGCCTCCGACAATCCCAAAACCAAGTCCAGACCCATCATTCACCAGCTCGATCTCCTCCACATGTCCCCATTGGTCCTGCAAAACAATATTTAACAATTAAATTCAAATATGTTTGATCATAATTCTTATTTCAAATTTGCTTTCTTTCACTTTAAGCTTGCCGTACATCATCGGATATGTTTAACAAAGTAAAATTAGTTTACTTAACTTTTGTGCTCTATAATAAAGGAATATCCCTTTATTTCCCTGTTACACATATAATAAGATATTTTGAGAAATGTCTCAGTTATGTGATTCAAACAATGATTGTACCCTTTGACTTCTACCGTATAGGTAGCAACATTCTTCAAAATATCTTTTGAGTTCTTCAGAAGTAAGTTCAGAAGTAGTATGAGGATGAATTTTTCGATCTGAGAAAACACCCACAGCAGAGCCATAACAGTAAAGTACATTCCTATGAACTCAATAAGCAAAAGATCCCACATTCCCCAATCAACGTCAGGGTCAGGAAAGCCCACGAGAGTCTTTTCCTGGCTGCGGTGACTAACTGATCTCATGTCAGCCGTGCTCCAAATCACCAGAGTCTCCTTGGGATCTTACAAATGACCTGCAATCAGTATATTTCTGTTCTCTGATTACCAAGCTGTTATCTGCCGGGTGACTACCTTCGCAATTTCCCCGCTGTCTCATGAAACTCCTCCTCCCCTGTTCAAGCCGTCTCTCTTCCGTACCAAACCATAACATTTGTTCTTATCCTGCTGTGTGAAGAACAAATCCATTTCGGAGATAAGAAGTCTTTTATTGAGTGCAGGTTTCGGAGATTTGTGGTTCCATGTCTTCCAATATTCAACATTATGAGGTTGTGTTTTCACTGATAATACGATAACTTCACACAAAAAAATATGTTGAAACGCACCTGGCAAACTCACAGTAAATCTGATCTAAAGTGAAGCATTGCACATTATAAAACCGGCTACAATTTTGAATGCAAACATCGTATTTCCTTCAAGAACCAGCTTACACAAACACCCATACATTAGCAACAGTTAATGCAAAAGCCATCATCTCTGTTGGGAAAAACCTGGATGTAATTCCTGCAGGAGCGGGAATCCCAAAGCAGTGTATCACTTACTTGCGTGAAACTTTCCGGAGTGTAATTAGGATTCAAGACAATTTCAAGGGATTCAAAGGTCTGAGGAAAAGTGTACAAGGGCAGAGGAAGTGAGGGAAAACGTACTTTGGTTGCGTTTGCTTCTGCTCTAGTCCATTTAAGGAACCGAGCAAAGGACCCTTGGGACCCGCACAACTTTAAATAGATAAATATTTTCTCAGCTTTTAACGATAAGAAGAGAGATTGAGATGGAGTGGAAGACCGGGACTGTTTGGAAATGGGGTTAGAGAGAGGACATACCACATGGCTATGGAGTGACGTCTTCATTACTGAGCTTTCAAGCCAACATATGATGACAGACATGAGTAATAACCGTGTCTTTGACGGACGGCTAATGACACGATGAGAAGACAGCACGTTTGGACAATTTGTGTCTTATCAGGGCTGAATTTTGACATTTTCGTGAAGTTTGAATCCTAAGAGAGGTTGAAGTCGAAAACATCATTTGGCATAAAAATGAATTCTTATGTTTGAGCCTTTTACCTATTTTTTTATTTTTATCTTATAAGCGATGTGCTTAACAACCATAACAAATAGTTTTTACTAAATAAAAATGTTGATCGTCCTAAGAGAAAATGTATAAATCACTATAATCCCCTCTTGGCATTATCGAACCCTTCAGTGCATTCTGCCTTTTGCTTGTCAAGTCCTGTTTGCTATAAAATCTATTTTATTTTATGGAGCCCAACAAATAGACATTTAATCTGACTTATAAACAAATTCAGCAACTCTGACTACTTTGTTGACATCTGGTGACAGTGAGTTTGGCTAAGCAACAAGCAAATCAAATCAAAACCACATTTCTGTGCCCTGTGCTCCATTAAACACAACCCTGAATGAAACGGCACATGAATTAAACAAAAGTCTGGATCTGATATACAGGACGTGGCCTTGAATTAAGAATATTAAACATATCGAAGCGGAAAAAATAAACATGGCAAAACACGGAAGCATCGCGGTTAAAGACTGAACCAAACATGATACAGAGTGGAACGCATTGCTCAAACTATTTTCTTTGCAATCTTGCTGTTCATTTAATAAACTGTAGACGACAAAAAAACCCCACCATGTTTGATGTAGAAGGTTCGGTTAATAAAGCTCATCTACTGTCTGTGAACCTTTTCCGAATTTGTGATCTCAGCCTAAATGACAACCTGTCAGAGAAACGCTTTTTTTACTAGGTCTACAAAAACCTGTCAAAAGAACTACAAAAAAACATTACGTTAATTTTTAACAATCTTTTATTTAATTATCAGAAACAGCTAAAATAATTATTTCCGTTCAGGTAGCTCTGAAACTCCATGCTTCACCTTTAAAAACCCTAACAAAGCCAAAAAATACATCTGCACCGCGTTAATTCATTTGTAAATGCATCCAGAAACTCCGTGAAAATAAACGAAATCAGAAATATCCTGGAGAACAACGCAGGAAACAAAGTTGTGGCTAAATACAACAGACAACACAGATTTGTTTAATGAGGTGACATTTAAAACAAGCGTACCGTTTGAATGGGTCCAGATGTAGAGAGCCTTGGTTTGGCCACGGCGTCTCTGGCCACCACCAGTTCCACACGATCTCTCTGCTGCTGGAGAAGAGCGATGGCCTGCTGCTGCGTCACGCTTTGATCAAGAGGAATCCCATTAATCGCCAGAATTTGATCATTCTCCTGCAGTCGTCCATCCCTGGAGATCAGACATATCCCAGCGTAACCATTAACAAGAAATGGTCTACAGCAGAACGCAACTATTCACGGTACAGCTGTGTTTACAATACGTACAACAGTAAACTGATTTTACAGCAAAGATTTTCATGCAATCATTTGATTAAGAAAATCGAAATAATTATGTAGATATTTGACAAAACACAAATTACAGAACAAAAGAAACACAAAGGAATATGCTCAATATTTGTCATGTCATACAAAAGATCTAAATGTGTCGGCAATTAACTTCACAAAAAAGGACAAAGGAGTGAAACTGATTCTCACCGGTCCGCGACGCTTCCTTTTTGCACCTGTCTCACAAACACCCCATGACTGCCCACCCCCTCGGGTCTCAGGCCTACCACACTGAACCCCAGTCCACCAGATAACGGCTTCTGCAGGCTGATTATCTCTGTTTTCCTTCCCTGTTTGAAAAAAGACAGAAGAAACTGAAATACTACAAACAAAAATGTATTCTGAATTTAAACAAATTTGAATGCAAAGCCGTCTACCTTTGCAGCGGCATTAATCCACCGATGAAGCTGCTCAGTAGATGTGTTCGTGGATGTTGTACCGTTAGACACCACAGAACCGAGACTGCTTGACGGGCGACTCGCGCTGACGATCAACTGGCCCTTTTTGGAGAAACTGAACTCACTGCAGGTGTCCGGAGGTAAGATGTTTAACTACCAACATAAAAACATGATTTTTAGTTATTTAAATTAAATAAAGTTGCAATCGTTAACATTTTCTTCTCTACCGCAATTTAGGTTAAAATCATATAACTACTACTTTCATTACATTATTCAAATACAACAAAGGTTTCCTAAACATGTAACATGTTTTGTTGGGTAAGTTGATCAAGTTAATAATACCCTAACCTCTCTGGCACAGTTAATGTAAATTAGAGATTTAGAAAATGAGCAATTGGATTTAATTTTGTAATATAATTTCGATTTTATGAACCCCCATAAATTAAACAACTTTTGCGACAAATGGTTACCAACATTCTTCAAAATACCTTCATTTTTGTTCTGCAAAGGAAAGACATACAGATTTGAAACGTCATGAATGTTTAGAATTTTTTTTTATTTTTTATTTAAAATAAGTTAATAAAGTAAATAATATTTTAACCTTTTTTACAACAGTAAATGTATAATGGAGTTATATAATTTAAGCAATTGGATCTCATTTTGTGCTCTGTTTGATATCATGAATCCTTGTAAAATAAATAACTAAAACCTGCAATTCTTTCAAAAAAAAGAAAAGGCAAATGTTGTGGAATTCAGCTTAAAGGAATAGTTAACCTAAAAACACACAAAAGATATTTTGAAAATGCTTGTGCCCAGAAACTTGGTTTACATAGACTGGCATTGGTTTTATCAATACAGTAGAAAGCAATGCCAATCAATGGTTTCTGGTTAAAGACATTCTTCAAAATACACTTTTAAAATATCATGCTTGCAGGCAAATGATGAGAATCTTTATTTTTGGGTGAACTGTTGCTTTCTATAAAGACCTTTAAGCAGGTTTGCATCACAGTCTTTTACTAGAATGCGATTTGGGTCTCGGTTTTGTTCCCAGGCCCTTCTAAAATGTCTTTCTGCACTTCCCTTTAAACCAAAATTAAAGATTGTTCAAACTAAAAATGAAATGCTCTTTATTTCCTATCCTATCACATATCTCAAAGCAGTTTCATTTCGGAAATCATGTACTGCTCAATCCAACGATTGTTCCCTGCGGAGGAACAACCGTGACCTACAGGCAGAAGAAGGGAAAGGAAAAAAGGGAAAGAGAAAAAATCAATACATTCCTCTGCAGTATTTGCTAGCCCCAAACAGGTAATGTATTAATGACCTTTAGACTCACTCTGTGGGAACTTATCAGTCATGTGCTTATTTAGACCGGGCTGACAGAGCAGCTTCCAGCCTGTTTTATCGATACATCTCAGACAAGGCAGTTACTCAAAGTGAGACACTGGATATTAGTGCTTGATAGAAACTCTGGTCGTGGCCCGCCTCTACATACTTGATAGGTTTTTCACTTGACGCATTCATAGGTACACATCTGACCTTCCTAGCACTTACAATATGAAGGCGAGCTTCCGTTATAGCCATTATCTTAATTTGGTGTGCGGATTGTTTATTGTAGAGAGGTTTCTTGTGTCAATAAAAACTCGGGCTGAATACAAATAGGCATGAGGGACTTTCGGTAGCTGGACAATGCGGTCGGGACGAATTGCATTCTGGGATACCTCCGGAATTAATGCGCTCATTTTTTAGGAGTCTATATCCGTGACGTCATTCCAAATCTAAGCATAATAAATACAAATTTACAGCAAATAGAATACAAAAATCAATAAAGCAACTGTCTTCACTTGACCTTGGAAGCTCTCCAATTCTTTGTTTTTATTGTATCTGAAGAATGACTAAAATAACCAAACATCTGTCCGTTATATAACACTTAGTTCATTTACAGAACTCTTTTTTTATGTAGCTTGTAGTCTTGCCTGGTCTTTAAGCTGTTTGACAGAATGCTGCAGGGTGAGTATATGGCCGAACAGAGGACTCTGCAAAGCTTCCCTTAGCATCCCGAGCTGTTCACTGTTACTCCACTCCTCTCTCTGCACAAGCTTGGACTGGAGCCTTTCCAGGGCCTGGAGGACCTGCTGTCGCTCGGTGGCTGACACTGAGACCATATCCACAAACACAGAGACCATCAATACATTGATCACAGATTAGAGGATAAAAGATTAAAATAAAAAAATAGGATGCTCTGATCGATCAACCACACATCAGTATCGGCCGATTATCACACTCTCTATCGGTATTCACTTAACTTGGCTGATTTACGAACCGATCTAAATTGATGACCTCAACGCATGAGAACGTACATGATGAGTGACAGTGTAAATGTTTTGACCTGTAGTCATATCTTTGTCTGTGTGGATTGCTATGCATAAACCGCATTGTAGAGAGGCAACATCTATAGTATTACTTGATCTGAAAATCTGATCAGAGAGTTTATACATCAGTTGCATCAGAATCAGCATTGGTATGATTCTGATCAATATG